>NC_061168.1:18028775-18236275 GCF_022113875.1 Hydra vulgaris
AAAACATCAAACTAGCTAGGTCGTTTTACTTTTTATCGACTTATTCTTTAACAAACCAACATAATCATAAAAAAGAAATCAAAAGAATCCAAAAGAAAGCAGTGGAAACCTGTTTTTTTGACGCAATTGTCTTATTTTTTAATTTTAGATTAGTTATTATATAGAAAAAGGGGTTTTGTCGTAAAAAACTTAGGTTCCTTTGATTCCCTCAGGTTTATTTGACCTTATTCTTTAACAAACCAACATAATCATAAAAAAGAAATCAAAAGAATCCAAAAGAAAGCAGTGGAAACCTGTTTTTTTGACGCAATTGTCTTATTTTTTAATTTTAGATAAGTTATTATATAGAAAAAGGGGTTTTGTCGTAAAAAACTTAGGTTCCTTTGATTCCCTCAGGTTTATTTGACCTTATTCTTTAACAAACCAACATAATCATAAAAAAGAAATCAAAAGAATCCAAAAGAACGCAGTGGAAACCTGTTTTTTTGACGCAATTGTCTTATTTTTTAATTTTAGATAAGTTATTATATAGAAAAAGGGGTTTTGTCGTAAAAAACTTAGGTTCCTTTGATTCCCTCAGGTTTATTTGACCTTATTCTTTAACAAACCAACATAATCATAAAAAAGAAATCAAAAGAATCCAAAAGAAAGCAGTGGAAACCTGTTTTTTTATTGTTTTTAAGTGAAATACTGATTTTCGTCAAAAAATTTATCGAGTTTTTAGCATTCTTTTACTAAAAAACATCAAACTAGCTAGGTCGTTTTACTTTTTATCGACTTATTCTTTAACAAACCAACATAATCATAAAAAAGAAATCAAAAGAATCCAAAAGAAAGCAGTGGAAACCTGTTTTTTTGACGCAATTGTCTTATTTTTTATTTTTAGATTAGTTATTATATAGAAAAAGGGGTTTTGTCGTAAAAAACTTAGGTTCCTTTGATTCCCTCAGGTTTATTTGACCTTATTCTTTAACAAACCAACATAATCATAAAAAAGAAATCAAAAGAATCCAAAAGAAAGCAGTGGAAACCTGTTTTTTTGACGCAATTGTCTTATTTTTTAATTTTAGATAAGTTATTATATAGAAAAAGGGGTTTTGTCGTAAAAAACTTAGGTTCCTTTGATTCCCTCAGGTTTATTTGACCTTATTCTTTAACAAACCAACATAATCATAAAAAAGAAATCAAAAGAATCCAAAAGAAAGCAGTGGAAACCTGTTTTTTTGACGCAATTGTCTTATTTTTTAATTTTAGATAAGTTATTATATAGAAAAAGGGGTTTTGTCGTAAAAAACTTAGGTTCCTTTGATTCCCTCAGGTTTATTTGACCTTATTCTTTAACAAACCAACATAATCATAAAAAAGAAATCAAAAGAATCCAAAAGAAAGCAGTGGAAACCTGTTTTTTTGACGCAATTGTCTTATTTTTTAATTTTAGATAAGTTATTATATAGAAAAAGGGGTTTTGTCGTAAAAAACTTAGGTTCCTTTGATTCCCTCAGGTTTATTTGACCTTATTCTTTAACAAACCAACATAATCATAAAAAAGAAATCAAAAGAATCCAAAAGAAAGCAGTGGAAACCTGTTTTTTTGACGCAATTGTCTTATTTTTTAATTTTAGATAAGTTATTATATAGAAAAAGGGGTTTTGTCGTAAAAAACTTAGGTTCCTTTGATTCCCTCAGGTTTATTTGACCTTATTCTTTAACAAACCAACATAATCATAAAAAAGAAATCAAAAGAATCCAAAAGAAAGCAGTGGAAACCTGTTTTTTTGACGCAATAGTCTTATTTTTTAATTTTAGATAAGTTTTTATATAGAAAAAGGGGTTTTGTCGTAAAAAACTTAGGTTCCTTTGATTCCCTCAGGTTTATTTGACCTTATTCTTTAACAAACCAACATAATCATAAAAAAGAAATCAAAAGAATCCAAAAGAAAGCAGTGGAAACCTGTTTTTTTATTGTTTTTAAGTGAAATACTGATTTTCGTCAAAAAATTTATCGAGTTTTTAGCATTCTTTTACTAAAAAACATCAAACTAGCTAGGTCGTTTTACTTTTTATCGACTTATTCTTTAACAAACCAACATAATCATAAAAAAGAAATCAAAAGAATCCAAAAGAAAGCAGTGGAAACCTGTTTTTTTGACGCAATTGTCTTATTTTTTAATTTTAGATAAGTTATTATATAGAAAAAGGGGTTTTGTCGTAAAAAACTTAGGTTCCTTTGATTCCCTCAGGTTTATTTGACCTTATTCTTTAACAAATCAACATAATCATAAAAAAGAAATCAAAAGAATCCAAAAGAAAGCAGTGGAAACCTGTTTTTTTGACGCAATAGTCTTATTTTTTAATTTTAGATAAGTTATTATATAGAAAAAGGGGTTTTGTCGTAAAAAACTTAGGTTCCTTTGATTCCCTCAGGTTTATTTGACCTTATTCTTTAACAAACCAACATAATCTTAAAAAAGAAATCAAAAGAATCCAAAAGAAAGCAGTGGAAACCTGTTTTTTTGACGCAATTGTCTTATTTTTTAATTTTAGATAAGTTATTATATAGAAAAAGGGGTTTTGTCGTAAAAAACTTAGGTTCCTTTGATTCCCTCAGGTTTATTTGACCTTATTCTTTAACAAACCAACATAATCATAAAAAAGAAATCAAAAGAATCCAAAAGAAAGCAGTGGAAACCTGTTTTTTTGACGCAATTGTCTTATTTTTTAATTTTAGATAAGTTATTATATAGAAAAAGGGGTTTTGTCGTAAAAAACTTAGGTTCCTTTGATTCCCTCAGGTTTATTTGACCTTATTCTTTAACAAACCAACATAATCATAAAAAAGAAATCAAAAGAATCCAAAAGAAAGCAGTGGAAACCTGTTTTTTTATTGTTTTTAAGTGAAATACTGATTTTCGTCAAAAAATTTATCGAGTTTTTAGCATTCTTTTACTAAAAAACATCAAACTAGCTAGGTCGTTTTACTTTTTATCGACTTATTCTTTAACAAACCAACATAATCATAAAAAAGAAATCAAAAGAATCCAAAAGAAAGCAGTGGAAACCTGTTTTTTTGACGCAATTGTCTTATTTTTTAATTTTAGATAAGTTATTATATAGAAAAAGGGGTTTTGTCGTAAAAAACTTAGGTTCCTTTGATTCCCTCAGGTTTATTTGACCTTATTCTTTAACAAACCAACATAATCATAAAAAAGAAATCAAAAGAATCCAAAAGAAAGCAGTGGAAACCTGTTTTTTTGACGCAATAGTCTTATTTTTTAATTTTAGATAAGTTTTTATATAGAAAAAGGGGTTTTGTCGTAAAAAACTTAGGTTCCTTTGATTCCCTCAGGTTTATTTGACCTTATTCTTTAACAAACCAACATAATCATAAAAAAGAAATCAAAAGAATCCAAAAGAAAGCAGTGGAAACCTGTTTTTTTATTGTTTTTAAGTGAAATACTGATTTTCGTCAAAAAATTTATCGAGTTTTTAGCATTCTTTTACTAAAAAACATCAAACTAGCTAGGTCGTTTTACTTTTTATCGACTTATTCTTTAACAAACCAACATAATCATAAAAAAGAAATCAAAAGAATCCAAAAGAAAGCAGTGGAAACCTGTTTTTTTGACGCAATTGTCTTATTTTTTAATTTTAGATAAGTTATTATATAGAAAAAGGGGTTTTGTCGTAAAAAACTTAGGTTCCTTTGATTCCCTCAGGTTTATTTGACCTTATTCTTTAACAAATCAACATAATCATAAAAAAGAAATCAAAAGAATCCAAAAGAAAGCAGTGGAAACCTGTTTTTTTGACGCAATAGTCTTATTTTTTAATTTTAGATAAGTTATTATATAGAAAAAGGGGTTTTGTCGTAAAAAACTTAGGTTCCTTTGATTCCCTCAGGTTTATTTGACCTTATTCTTTAACAAACCAACATAATCATAAAAAAGAAATCAAAAGAATCCAAAAGAAAGCAGTGGAAACCTGTTTTTTTGACGCAATTGTCTTATTTTTTAATTTTAGATAAGTTATTATATAGAAAAAGGGGTTTTGTCGTAAAAAACTTAGGTTCCTTTGATTCCCTCAGGTTTATTTGACCTTATTCTTTAACAAACCAACATAATCATAAAAAAGAAATCAAAAGAATCCAAAAGAAAGCAGTGGAAACCTGTTTTTTTATTGTTTTTAAGTGAAATACTGATTTTTGCAAAAAATTTATCGAGTTTTTAGCATTCTTTTACTAAAAAACATCAAACTAGCTAGGTCGTTTTACTATTTATCGACTTATTCTTTAATAAACCAACATAATCATAAAAAAGAAATCAAAAGAATCCAAAAGAAAGCAGTGGAAACCTGTTTTTTTATTGTTTTTATGTGAAATACTGATTTTCGTCAAAAAATTTATCGAGTTTTTAGCATTCTTTTACTAAACAACATCAAACTAGCTAGGTCGTTTTACTTTTTATCGACTTATTCTTTAACAAACCAACATAATCATAAAAAAGAAATCAAAAGAATCCAAAAGAAAGCAGTGGAAACCTGTTTTTTTGACGCAATTGTCTTATTTTTTAATTTTAGATTAGTTATTATATAGAAAAAGGGGTTTTGTCGTAAAAAACTTAGGTTCCTTTGATTCCCTCAGGTTTATTTGACCTTATTCTTTAACAAACCAACATAATCATAAAAAAGAAATCAAAAGAATCCAAAAGAAAGCAGTGGAAACCTGTTTTTTTGACGCAATTGTCTTATTTTTTAATTTTAGATAAGTTATTATATAGAAAAAGGGGTTTTGTCGTAAAAAACTTAGGTTCCTTTGATTCCCTCAGGTTTATTTGACCTTATTCTTTAACAAACCAACATAATCATAAAAAAGAAATCAAAAGAATCCAAAAGAAAGCAGTGGAAACCTGTTTTTTTGACGCAATTGTCTTATTTTTTAGTTTTAGATAAGTTATTATATAGAAAAAGGGGTTTTGTCGTAAAAAACTTAGGTTCCTTTGATTCCCTCAGGTTTATTTGACCTTATTCTTTAACAAATCAACATAATCATAAAAAAGAAATCAAAAGAATCCAAAAGAAAGCAGTGGAAACCTGTTTTTTTGACGCAATAGTCTTATTTTTTAATTTTAGATAAGTTATTATATAGAAAAAGGGGTTTTGTCGTAAAAAACTTAGGTTCCTTTGATTCCCTCAGGTTTATTTGACCTTATTCTTTAACAAACCAACATAATCATAAAAAAGAAATCAAAAGAATCCAAAAGAAAGCAGTGGAAACCTGTTTTTTTGACGCAATTGTCTTATTTTTTAATTTTAGATAAGTTATTATATAGAAAAAGGGGTTTTGTCGTAAAAAACTTAGGTTCCTTTGATTCCCTCAGGTTTATTTGACCTTATTCTTTAACAAACCAACATAATCATAAAAAAGAAATCAAAAGAATCCAAAAGAAAGCAGTGGAAACCTGTTTTTTTGACGCAATTGTCTTATTTTTTAATTTTAGATAAGTTATTATATAGAAAAAGGGGTTTTGTCGTAAAAAACTTAGGTTCCTTTGATTCCCTCAGGTTTATTTGACCTTATTCTTTAACAAATCAACATAATCATAAAAAAGAAATCAAAAGAATCCAAAAGAAAGCAGTGGAAACCTGTTTTTTTGACGCAATAGTCTTATTTTTTAATTTTAGATAAGTTATTATATAGAAAAAGGGGTTTTGTCGTAAAAAACTTAGGTTCCTTTGATTCCCTCAGGTTTATTTGACCTTATTCTTTAACAAACCAACATAATCATAAAAAAGAAATCAAAAGAATCTAAAAGAAAGCAGTGGAAACCTGTTTTTTTGACGCAATTGTCTTATTTTTTAATTTTAGATAAGTTATTATATAGAAAAAGGGGTTTTGTCGTAAAAAACTTAGGTTCCTTTGATTCCCTCAGGTTTATTTGACCTTATTCTTTAACAAACCAACATAATCATAAAAAAGAAATCAAAAGAATCCAAAAGAAAGCAGTGGAAACCTGTTTTTTTATTGTTTTTAAGTGAAATACTGATTTTCGTCAAAAAATTTATCGAGTTTTTAGCATTCTTTTACTAAAAAACATTAAACTAGCTAGGTCGTTTTACTTTTTATCGACTTATTCTTTAATAAACCAACATAATCATAAAAAAGAAATCAAAAGAATCCAAAAGAAAGCAGTGGAAACCTGTTTTTTTATTGTTTTAATGTGAAATACTGATTTTCGTCAAAAAATTTATCGAGTTTTTAGCATTCTTTTACTAAAAAACATCAAACTAGCTAGGTCGTTTTACTTTTTATCAACTTATTCTTTAACAAACCAACATAATCATAAAAAAGAAATCAAAAGAATCCAAAAGAAAGCAGTGGAAACCTGTTTTTTTGACGCAATTGTCTTATTTTTTAATTTTAGATTAGTTATTATATAGAAAAAGGGGTTTTGTCGTAAAAAACTTAGGTTCCTTTGATTCCCTCAGGTTTATTTGACCTTATTCTTTAACAAACCAACATAATCATAAAAAAGAAATCAAAAGAATCCAAAAGAAAGCAGTGGAAACCTGTTTTTTTGACGCAATTGTCTTATTTTTTAATTTTAGATAAGTTATTATATAGAAAAAGGGGTTTTGTCGTAAAAAACTTAGGTTCCTTTGATTCCCTCAGGTTTATTTGACCTTATTCTTTAACAAACCAACATAATCATAAAAAAGAAATCAAAAGAATCCAAAAGAAAGCAGTGGAAACCTGTTTTTTTGACGCAATTGTCTTATTTTTTAATTTTAGATAAGTTATTATATAGAAAAAGGGGTTTTGTCGTAAAAAACTTAGGTTCCTTTGATACCCTCAGGTTTATTTGACCTTATTCTTTAACAAATCAACATATTCATAAAAAAGAAATCAAAAGAATCCAAAAGAAAGCAGTAGAAACCTGTTTTTTTGACGCAATAGTCTTATTTTTTAATTTTAGATAAGTTATTATATAGAAAAAGGGGTTTTGTCGTAAAAAACTTAGGTTCCTTTGATTCCCTTAGGTTTATTTGACATTATTCTTTAACAAACCAACATAATCATAAAAAAGAAATCAAAAGAATCCAAAAGAAAGCAGTGGAAACCTGTTTTTTTGACGCAATTGTCTTATTTTTTAATTTTAGATAAGTTATTATATAGAAAAAGGGGTTTTGTCGTAAAAAACTTAGGTTCCTTTGATTCCCTCAGGTTTATTTGACCTTATTCTTTAACAAACCAACATAATCATAAAAAAGAAATCAAAAGAATCCAAAAGAAAGCAGTGGAAACCTGTTTTTTTGACGCAATAGTCTTATTTTTTAATTTTAGATAAGTTATTATATAGAAAAAGGGGTTTTGTCGTAAAAAACTTAGGTTCCTTTGATTCCCTCAGGTTTATTTGACCTTATTCTTTAACAAACCAACATAATCATTAAAAAGAAATCAAAAGAATCCAAAAGAAAGCAGTGGAAACCTGTTTTTTTGACGCAATTGTCTTATTTTTTAATTTTAGATAAGTTATTATATAGAAAAAGGGGTTTTGTCGTAAAAAACTTAGGTTCCTTTGATTCCCTCAGGTTTATTTGACCTTATTCTTTAACAAACCAACATAATCATAAAAAAGAAATCAAAAGAATCCAAAAGAAAGCAGTGGAAACCTGTTTTTTTATTGTTTTTAAGTGAAATACTGATTTTCGTCAAAAAATTTATCGAGTTTTTAGCATTCTTTTACTAAAAAACATTAAACTAGCTAGGTCGTTTTACTTTTTATCGACTTATTCTTTAATAAACCAACATAATCATAAAAAAGAAATCAAAAGAATCCAAAAGAAAGCAGTGGAAACCTGTTTTTTTGACGCAATTGTCTTATTTTTTAATTTTAGATAAGTTATTATATAGAAAAAGGGGTTTTGTCGTAAAAAACTTAGGTTCCTTTGATTCCCTCAGGTTTATTTGACCTTATTCTTTAACAAACCAACATAATCATAAAAAAGAAATCAAAAGAATCCAAAAGAAAGCAGTGGAAACCTGTTTTTTTGACGCAATAGTCTTATTTTTTAATTTTAGATAAGTTATTATATAGAAAAAGGGGTTTTGTCGTAAAAAACTTAGGTTCCTTTGATTCCCTCAGGTTTATTTGACCTTATTCTTTAACAAACCAACATAATCATTAAAAAGAAATCAAAAGAATCCAAAAGAAAGCAGTGGAAACCTGTTTTTTTGACGCAATTGTCTTATTTTTTAATTTTAGATAAGTTATTATATAGAAAAAGGGGTTTTGTCGTAAAAAACTTAGGTTCCTTTGATTCCCTCAGGTTTATTTGACCTTATTCTTTAACAAACCAACATAATCATAAAAAAGAAATCAAAAGAATCCAAAAGAAAGCAGTGGAAACCTGTTTTTTTATTGTTTTTAAGTGAAATACTGATTTTCGTCAAAAAATTTATCGAGTTTTTAGCATTCTTTTACTAAAAAACATTAAACTAGCTAGGTCGTTTTACTTTTTATCGACTTATTCTTTAATAAACCAACATAATCATAAAAAAGAAATCAAAAGAATCCAAAAGAAAGCAGTGGAAACCTGTTTTTTTATTGTTTTTATGTGAAATACTGATTTTCGTCAAAAAATTTATCGAGTTTTTAGCATTCTTTTACTAAAAAACATCAAACTAGCTAGGTCGTTTTACTTTTTATCGACTTATTCTTTAACAAACCAACATAATCATAAAAAAGAAATCAAAAGAATCCAAAAGAAAGCAGTGGAAACCTGTTTTTTTGACGCAATTGTCTTATTTTTTAATTTTAGATAAGTTATTATATAGAAAAAGGGGTTTTGTCGTAAAAAACTTAGGTTCCTTTGATTCCCTCAGGTTTATTTGACCTTATTCTTTAACAAACCAACATAATCATAAAAAAGAAATCAAAAGAATCCAAAAGAAAGCAGTGGAAACCTGTTTTTTTGACGCAATTGTCTTATTTTTTAATTTTAGATAAGTTATTATATAGAAAAAGGGGTTTTGTCGTAAAAAACTTAGGTTCCTTTGATTCCCTCAGGTTTATTTGACCTTATTCTTTAACAAACCAACATAATCATAAAAAAGAAATCAAAAGAATCCAAAAGAAAGCAGTGGAAACCTGTTTTTTTGACGCAATAGTCTTATTTTTTAATTTTAGATAAGTTATTATATAGAAAAAGGGGTTTTGTCGTAAAAAACTTAGGTTCCTTTGATTCCCTCAGGTTTATTTGACCTTATTCTTTAACAAACCAACATAATCATAAAAAAGAAATCAAAAGAATCCAAAAGAAAGCAGTGGAAACCTGTTTTTTTGACGCAATTGTCTTATTTTTTAATTTTAGATAAGTTATTATATAGAAAAAGGGGTTTTGTCGTAAAAAACTTAGGTTCCTTTGATTCCCTCAGGTTTATTTGACCTTATTCTTTAACAAACCAACATAATCATAAAAAAGAAATCAAAAGAATCCAAAAGAAAGCAGTGGAAACCTGTTTTTTTATTGTTTTTAAGTGAAATACTGAATTTCGTCAAAAAATTTATCGAGTTTTTAGCATTCTTTTACTAAAAAACATTAAACTAGCTAGGTCGTTTTACTTTTTATCGACTTATTCTTTAATAAACCAACATAATCATAAAAAAGAAATCAAAAGAATCCAAAAGAAAGCAGTGGAAACCTGTTTTTTTATTGTTTTTATGTGAAATACTGATTTTCGTCAAAAAATTTATCGAGTTTTTAGCATTCTTTTACTAAAAAACATCAAACTAGCTAGGTCGTTTTACTTTTTATCGACTTATTCTTTAACAAACCAACATAATCATAAAAAAGAAATCAAAAGAATCCAAAAGAAAGCAGTGGAAACCTGTTTTTTTGACGCAATTGTCTTATTTTTTAATTTTAGATTAGTTATTATATAGAAAAAGGGGTTTTGTCGTAAAAAACTTAGGTTCCTTTGATTCCCTCAGGTTTATTTGACCTTATTCTTTAACAAACCAACATAATCATAAAAAAGAAATCAAAAGAATCCAAAAGAAAGCAGTGGAAACCTGTTTTTTTGACGCAATTGTCTTATTTTTTAATTTTAGATAAGTTATTATATAGAAAAAGGGGTTTTGTCGTAAAAAACTTAGGTTCCTTTGATTCCCTCAGGTTTATTTGACCTTATTCTTTAACAAACCAACATAATCATAAAAAAGAAATCAAAAGAATCCAAAAGAAAGCAGTGGAAACCTGTTTTTTTGACGCAATTGTCTTTTTTTTTAATTTTAGATAAGTTATTATATAGAAAAAGGGGTTTTGTCGTAAAAAACTTAGGTTCCTTTGATTCCCTCAGGTTTATTTGACCTTATTCTTTAACAAATCAACATAATCATAAAAAAGAAATCAAAAGAATCCAAAAGAAAGCAGTGGAAACCTGTTTTTTTGACGCAATAGTCTTATTTTTTAATTTTAGATAAGTTATTATATAGAAAAAGGGGTTTTGTCGTAAAAAACTTAGGTTCCTTTGATTCCCTCAGGTTTATTTGACCTTATTCTTTAACAAACCAACATAATCATAAAAAAGAAATCAAGAGAATCCAAAAGAAAGCAGTGGAAACCTGTTTTTTTGACGCAATTGTCTTATTTTTTAATTTTAGATAAGTTATTATATAGAAAAAGGGGTTTTGTCGTAAAAAACTTAGGTTCCTTTGATTCCCTCAGGTTTATTTGACCTTATTCTTTAACAAACCAACATAATCATAAAAAAGAAATCAAAAGAATCCAAAAGAAAGCAGTGGAAACCTGTTTTTTTGACGCAATTGTCTTATTTTTTAATTTTAGATAAGTTATTATATAGAAAAAGGGGTTTTGTCGTAAAAAACTTAGGTTCCTTTGATTCCCTCAGGTTTATTTGACCTTATTCTTTAACAAACCAACATAATCATAAAAAAGAAATCAAAAGAATCCAAAAGAAAGCAGTGGAAACCTGTTTTTTTGACGCAATTGTTTTATTTTTTAATTTTAGATAAGTTATTATATAGAAAAAGGGGTTTTGTCGTAAAAAACTTAGGTTCCTTTGATTCCCTCAGGTTTATTTGACCTTATTCTTTAACAAACCAACATAATCATAAAAAAGAAATCAAAAGAATCCAAAAGAAAGCAGTGGAAACCTGTTTTTTTGACGCAATAGTCTTATTTTTTAATTTTAGATAAGATTTTATATAGAAAAAGGGGTTTTGTCGTAAAAAACTTAGGTTCCTTTGATTCCCTCAGGTTTATTTGACCTTATTCTTTAACAAACTAACATAATCATAAAAAAGAAATCAAAAGAATCCAAAAGAAAGCAGTGGAAACCTGTTTTTTTGACGCAATTGTCTTATTTTTTAATTTTAGATAAGTTATTATATAGAAAAAGGGGTTTTGTCGTAAAAAACTTAGGTTCCTTTGATTCCCTCAGGTTTATTTGACTTTATTCTTTAACAAACCAACATAATCATAAAAAAGAAATCAAAAGAATCCAAAAGAAAGCAGTGGAAACCTGTTTTTTTATTGTTTTTAAGTGAAATACTGATTTTCGTCAAAAAGTTTGTCGAGTTTTTAGCATTCTTTTACTAAAAAACATCAAACTAGCTAGGTCGTTTTACTTTTTATCGACTTATTCTTTAACAAACCAACATAATCATAAAAAAGAAATCAAAAGAATCCAAAAGAAAGCAGTGGAAACCTGTTTTTTTGACGCAATTGTCTTATTTTTTATTTTTAGATAAGTTATTATATAGAAAAAGGGGTTTTGTCGTAAAAAACTTAGGTTCCTTTGATTCCCTCAGGTTTATTTGACCTTATTCTTTAACAAATCAACATAATCATAAAAAAGAAATCAAAAGAATCCAAAAGAAAGCAGTGGAAACCTGTTTTTTTGACGCAATAGTCTTATTTTTTAATTTTAGATAAGTTATTATATAGAAAAAGGGGTTTTGTCGTAAAAAACTTAGGTTCCTTTGATTCCCTCAGGTTTATTTGACCTTATTCTTTAACAAACCAACATAATCATAAAAAAGAAATCAAAAGAATCCAAAAGAAAGCAGTGGAAACCTGTTTTTTTGACGCAATTGTCTTATTTTTTAATTTTAGATAAGTTATTATATAGAAAAAGGGGTTTTGTCGTAAAAAACTTAGGTTCCTTTGATTCCCTCAGGTTTATTTGACCTTATTCTTTAACAAACCAACATAATCATAAAAAAGAAATCAAAAGAATCCAAAAGAAAGCAGTGGAAACCTGTTTTTTTATTGTTTTTAAGTGAAATACTGATTTTCGTCAAAAAATTTATCGAGTTTTTAGCATTCTTTTACTAAAAAACTTCAAACTAGCTAGGTCGTTTTACTTTTTATCGACTTATTCTTTAACAAACCAACATAATCATAAAAAAGAAATCAAAAGAATCTAAAAGAAAGCAGTGGAAACCTGTTTTTTTGACGCAATTGTCTTATTTTTTAATTTTAGATAAGTTATTATATAGAAAAAGTGGTTTTGTCGTAAAAAACTTAGGTTCCTTTGATTCCCTCAGGTTTATTTGACCTTATTCTTTAACAAACCAACATAATCATAAAAAAGAAATCAAAAGAATCCAAAAGAAAACAGTGGAAACCTGTTTTTTTATTGTTTTTAAGTGAAATACTGATTTTTGTCAAAAAATTATCGAGTTTTTAGCATTCTTTTACTAAAAAACATCAAACTAGCAAGGTCGTTTTACTTTTTATCGACTTATTCTTTAACAAACCAACATAATCATAAAAAAGAAATCAAAAGAATCCAAAAGAAAGCAGTGGAAACCTGTTTTTTTGATGCAATTGTCTTATTTTTTAATTTTAGATAAGTTATTATATAGAAAAAGGGGTTTTGTCGTAAAAAACTTAGGTTTCTTTGATTCCCTCAGGTTTATTTGACCTTATTCTTTAACAAACCAACATAATCATAAAAAAGAAATCAAAAGAATCCAAAAGAAAGCAGTGGAAACCTGTTTTTTTATTGTTTTTAAGTGAAATACTGATTTTCGTCAAAAAATTTATCGAGTTTTTAGCATTCTTTTACTAAAAAACTTCAAACTAGCTAGGTCGTTTTACTTTTTATCGACTTATTCTTTAACAAACCAACATAATCATAAAAAAGAAATCAAAAGAATCTAAAAGAAAGCAGTGGAAACCTGTTTTTTTGACGCAATAGTCTTATTTTTTAATTTTAGATAAGTTATTATATAAAAAAAGGGGTTTTGTCGTAAAAAACTTAGGTTCCTTTGATTCCCTCAGGTTTATTTGACCTTATTCTTTAACAAACCAACATAATCATAAAAAAGAAATCAAAAGAATCCAAAAGAAAGCAGTGGAAACCTGTTTTTTTGACGCAATAGTCTTATTTTTTAATTTTTGATAAGTTATTATATAGAAAAAGGGGTTTTGTCGTAAAAAACTTAGGTTCCTTTGATTCCCTCAGGTTTATTTGACCTTATTCTTTAACAAACCAACATAATCATAAAAAAGAAATCAAAAGAATTCAAAAGAAAGCAGTGGAAACTTGTTTTTTTGACGCAATTGTCTTATTTTTTAATTTTAGATAAGTTATTATATAGAAAAAGGGGTTTTGTCGTAAAAAACTTAGGTTCCTTTGATTCCCTCAGGTTTATTTGACCTTATTCTTTAACAAACCAACATAATCATAAAAAAGAAATCAAAAGAATCCAAAAGAAAGCAGTGGAAACCTGTTTTTTTGACGCAATAGTCTTATTTTTTAATTTTAGATAAGTTATTATATAGAAAAAGGGGTTTTGTCGTAAAAAACTTAGGTTCCTTTGATTCCCTCAGGTTTATTTGACCTTATTCTTTAACAAACCAACATAATCATAAAAAAGAAATCAAAAGAATCCAAAAGAAAGCAGTGGAAACCTGTTTTTTTGACGCAATTGTCTTATTTTTTAATTTTAGATAAGTTATTATATAGAAAAAGGGGTTTTGTCGTAAAAAACTTAGGTTCCCTTGATTCCCTCAGGTTTATTTGACCTTATTCTTTAACAAACCAACATAATCATAAAAAAGAAATCAAAAGAATCCAAAAGAAAGCAGTGGAAACCTGTTTTTTTGACGCAATTGTCTTATTTTTTAGTTTTAGATAAGTTATTATATAGAAAAAGGGGTTTTGTCGTAAAAAACTTAGGTTCCTTTGATTCCCTCAGGTTTATTTGACCTTATTCTTTAACAAACCAACATAATCATAAAAAAGAAATCAAAAGAATCCAAAAGAAAGCAGTGGAAACCTGTTTTTTTGACGCAATTGTCTTATTTTTTAATTTTAGATAAGTTATTATATAGAAAAAGGGGTTTTGTCGTAAAAAACTTAGGTTCCTTTGATTCCCTCAGGTTTATTTGACCTTATTCTTTAACAAACCAACATAATCATAAAAAAGAAATCAAAAGAATCCAAAAGAAAGCAGTGGAAACCTGTTTTTTTGACGCAATTGTCTTATTTTTTAATTTTAGATAAGTTATTATATAGAAAAAGGGGTTTTGTCGTAAAAAACTTAGGTTCCTTTGATTCCCTCAGGTTTATTTGACCTTATTCTTTAACAAACCAACATAATCATAAAAAAGAAATCAAAAGAATCCAAAAGAAAGCAGTGGAAACCTGTTTTTTTGACGCAATAGTCTTATTTTTTAATTTTAGATAAGTTATTATATAGAAAAAGGGGTTTTGTCGTAAAAAACTTAGGTTCCTTTGATTCCCTCAGGTTTATTTGACCTTATTCTTTAACAAACCAACATAATCATAAAAAAGAAATCAAAAGAATCCAAAAGAAAGCAGTGGAAACCTGTTTTTTTGACGCAATTGTCTTATTTTTTAATTTTAGATAAGTTATTATATAGAAAAAGGGGTTTTGTCGTAAAAAACTTAGGTTCCTTTGATTCCCTCAGGTTTATTTGACCTTATTCTTTAACAAACCAACATAATCATAAAAAAGAAATCAAAAGAATCCAAAAGAAAGCAGTGGAAACCTGTTTTTTAGACGCAATAGTCTTATTTTTTAATTTTAGATAAGTTATTATATAGAAAAAGGGGTTTTGTCGTAAAAAACTTAGGTTCCTTTGATTCCCTCAGGTTTATTTGACCTTATTCTTTAACAAACCAACATAATCATAAAAAAGAAATCAAAAGAATCCAAAAGAAAGCAGTGAAAACCTGTTTTTTTGACGCAATTGTCTTATTTTTTAATTTTAGATAAGTTATTATATAGAAAAAGGGGTTTTGTCGTAAAAAACTTAGGTTCCTTTGATTCCCTCAGGTTTATTTGACCTTATTCTTTAACAAACCAACATAATCATAAAAAAGAAATCAAAAGAATCCAAAAGAAAGCAGTGGAAACCTGTTTTTTTGACGCAATTGTCTTATTTTTTAATTTTAGATAAGTTATTATATAGAAAAAGGGGTTTTGTCGTAAAAAACTTAGGTTCCTTTGATTCCCTCAGGTTTATTTGACCTTATTCTTTAACAAACCAACATAATCATAAAAAAGAAATCAAAAGAATCCAAAAGAAAGCAGTGGAAATCTGTTTTTTTATTGTTTTTAAGTGAAATACTGATTTTCGTCAAAAAATTTATCGAGTTTTTAGCATTCTTTTACTAAAAAACATCAAACTAGCTAGGTCGTTTTACTTTTTATCGACTTATTCTTTAACAAACCAACATAATCATAAAAAAGAAATCAAAAGAATCGAAAAGAAAGCAGTGGAAACCTGTTTTTTTGACGCAATTGTCTTATTTTTTAATTTTAGATAAGTTATTATATAAAAAAAGGGGTTTTGTCGTAAAAAACTTAAGTTCCTTTGATTCCCTCAGGTTTATTTGACCTTATTCTTTAACAAACCAACATAATCATAAAAAAGAAATCAAAAGAATCCAAAAGAAAGCAGTGGAAACCTGTTTTTTTGACGCAATTGTCTTATTTTTTAATTTTAGATAAGTTATTATATAGAAAAAGGGGTTTTGTCGTAAAAAACTTAGGTTCCTTTGATTCCCTCAGGTTTATTTGACCTTATTCTTTAACAAACCAACATAATCATAAAAAAGAAATCAAAAGAATCCAAAAGAAAGCAGTGGAAACCTGTTTTTTTGACGCAATTGTCTTATTTTTTAATTTTAGATAAGTTATTATATAGAAAAAGGGGTTTTGTCGTAAAAAACTTAGGTTCCTTTGATTCCCTCAGGTTTATTTGACCTTATTCTTTAACAAACCAACATAATCATAAAAAAGAAATCAAAAGAATCCAAAAGAAAGCAGTGGAAACCTGTTTTTTTGACGCAATTGTCTTATTTTTTAATTTTAGATAAGTTATTATATAGAAAAAGGGGTTTTGTCGTAAAAAACTTAGGTTCCTTTGATTCCCTCAGGTTTATTTGACCTTATTCTTTAACAAACCAACATAATCATAAAAAAGAAATCAAAAGAATCCAAAAGAAAGCAGTAAAAACCTGTTTTTTTGACGCAATTGTCGTATTTTTTAATTTTAGATAAGTTATTATATAGAAAAAGGGGTTTTGTCGTAAAAAACTTAGGTTCCTTTGATTCCCTCAGGTTTATTTGACCTTATTCTTTAACAAACCAACATAATCATAAAAAAGAAATCAAAAGAATCCAAAAGAAAGCAGTGGAAACCTGTTTTTTTGACGCAATTGTCTTATTTTTTAATTTTAGATAAGTTATTATATAGAAAAAGGGGTTTTGTCGTAAAAAACTTAGGTTCCTTTGATTCCCTCAGGTTTATTTGACCTTATTCTATAACAAACCAACATAATCATAAAAAAGAAATCAAAAGAATCCAAAAGAAAGCAGTGGAAACCTGTTTTTTTGACGCAATTGTCTTATTTTTTAATTTTAGATAAGTTATTATATAGAAAAAGGGGTTTTGTCGTAAAAAACTTAGGTTCCTTTGATTCCCTCAGGTTTATTTGACCTTATTCTTTAACAAACCAACATAATCATAAAAAAGAAATCAAAAGAATCCAAAAGAAAGCAGTGGAAACCTGTTTTTTTGACGCAATTGTCTTATTTTTTAATTTTAGATAAGTTATTATATAGAAAAAGGGGTTTTGTCGTAAAAAACTTAGGTTCCTTTGATTCCCTCAGGTTTATTTGACCTTATTCTTTAACAAACCAACATAATCATAAAAAAGAAATCAAAAGAATCCAAAAGAAAGCAGTGGAAACCTGTTTTTTTGACGCAATTGTCTTATTTTTTAATTTTAGATAAGTTATTATATAGAAAAAGGGGTTTTGTCGTAAAAAACTTAGGTTCCTTTGATTCCCTCAGGTTTATTTGACCTTATTCTTTAACAAACCAACATAATCATAAAAAAGAAATCAAAAGAATCCAAAAGAAAGCAGTGGAAACCTGTTTTTTTGACGCAATAGTCTTATTTTTTAATTTTAGATAAGTCATTATATAGAAAAAGGGGTTTTGTCGTAAAAAACTTAGGTTCCTTTGATTCCCTCAGGTTTATTTGACCTTATTCTTTAACAAACCAACATAATCATAAAAAAGAAATCAAAAGAATCCAAAAGAAAGCAGTGGAAACCTGTTTTTTTGACGCAATTGTCTTATTTTTTAATTTTAGATAAGTTATTATATAGAAAAAGGGGTTTTGTCGTAAAAAACTTAGGTTCCTTTGATTCCCTCAGGTTTATTTGACCTTATTCTTTAACAAACCAACATAATCATAAAAAAGAAATCAAAAGAATCCAAAAGAAAGCAGTGGAAACCTGTTTTTTTGACGCAATTGTCTTACTTTTTAATTTTAGATAAGTTATTATATAGAAAAAGGGGTTTTGTCGTAAAAAACTTAGGTTCCTTTGATTCCCTCAGGTTTATTTGACCTTATTCTTTAACAAACCAACATAATCATAAAAAAGAAATCAAAAGAATCCAAAAGAAAGCAGTGGAAACCTGTTTTTTTGACGCAATTGTCTTATTTTTTAGTTTTAGATAAGTCATTATATAGAAAAAGGGGTTTTGTCGTAAAAAACTTAGGTTCCTTTGATTCCCTCAGGTTTATTTGACCTTATTCTTTAACAAACCAACATAATCATAAAAAAGAAATCAAAAGAATCCAAAAGAAAGCAGTGGAAACCTGTTTTTTTGACGCAATTGTCTTATTTTTTAATTTTAGATAAGTTATTATATAGAAAAAGGGGTTTTGTCGTAAAAAACTTAGGTTCCTTTGATTCCCTCAGGTTTATTTGACCTTATTCTTTAATAAACCAACATAATCATAAAAAAGAAATCAAAAGAATCCAAAAGAAAGCAGTGGAAACCTGTTTTTTTGACGCAATTGTCTTATTTTTTAATTTTAGATAAGTTATTATATAGAAAAAGGGGTTTTGTCGTAAAAAACTTAGGTTCCTTTGATTCCCTCAGGTTTATTTGACCTTATTCTTTAACAAACCAACATAATCATAAAAAAGAAATCAAAAGAATCCAAAAGAAAGCAGTGGAAACCTGTTTTTTTGACGCAATTGTCTTATTTTTTAATTTTAGATAAGTTATTATATAGAAAAAGGGGTTTTGTCGTAAAAAACTTAGGTTCCTTTGATTCCCTCAGGTTTATTTGACCTTATTCTTTAACAAACCAACATAATCATAAAAAAGAAATCAAAAGAATCCAAAAGAAAGCAGTGGAAACCTGTTTTTTTGACGCAATTGACTTATTTTTTAATTTTAGATAAGTTATTATATAGAAAAAGGGGTTTTGTCGTAAAAAACTTAAGTTCCTTTGATTCCCTCAGGTTTATTTGACCTTATTCTTTAACAAACCAACATAATCATAAAAAAGAAATCAAAAGAATCCAAAAGAAAGCAGTGGAAACCTGTTTTTTTGACGCAATTGTGTTATTTTTCAATTTTAGATAAGTTATTATATAGAAAAAGGGGTTTTGTCGTAAAAAACTTAGGTTCCTTTGATTCCCTCAGGTTTATTTGACCTTATTCTTTAATAAACCAACATAATCAAAAAAAAGAAATCAAAAGAATCCAAAAGAAAGCAGTGGAAACCTGTTTTTTTGACGCAATTGTCTTATTTTTTAATTTTAGATAAGTTATTATATAGAAAAAGGGGTTTTGTCGTAAAAAACTTAGGTTCCTATGATTCCCTCAGGTTTATTTGACCTTATTCTTTAACAAACCAACATAATCATAAAAAAGAAATCAAAAGAATCCAAAAGAAAGCAGTGGAAACCTGTTTTTTTGACGCAATTGACTTATTTTTTAATTTTAGATAAGTTATTATATAGAAAAAAAGGTTTTGTCGTAAAAAACTTAGGTTCCTTTGATTCCCTCAGGTTTATTTGACCTTATTCTTTAACAAACCAACATAATCATAAAAAAGAAATCAAAAGAATCCAAAAGAAAGCAGTGGAAACCTGTTTTTTTATTGTTTTTAAGTGAAATACTGATTTTCGTCAAAAAATTTATCGAGTTTTTAGCATTCTTTTACTAAAAAACATCAAACTAGCTAGGTCGTTTTACTTTTTATCGACTTATTCTTTAACAAACCAACATAATCATAAAAAAGAAATCAAAAGAATCCAAAAGAAAGCAGTGGAAACCTGTTTTTTTGACGCAATTGTCTTATTTTTTAATTTTAGATAAGTTATAATATAGAAAAAGGGGTTTTGTCGTAAAAAACTTAGGTTCCTTTGATTCCCTCAGGTTTATTTAACCTTATTCTTTAACAAA
The DNA here is from genome assembly GCF_022113875.1 of Hydra vulgaris. Classification (NCBI taxonomy): domain Eukaryota; kingdom Metazoa; phylum Cnidaria; class Hydrozoa; order Anthoathecata; family Hydridae; genus Hydra; species Hydra vulgaris. Next base: position 18,048,555 of record NC_061168.1, read on the forward strand.
CCAACATAATCATAAAAAAGAAATCAAAAGAATCCAAAAGAAAGCAGTGGAAACCTGTTTTTTTGACGCAATAGTCTTATTTTTTAATTTTAGATAAGTTATTATATAGAAAAAGGGGTTTTGTCGTAAAAAACTTAGGTTCCTTTGATTCCCTCAGGTTTATTTGACCTTATTCTTTAACAAACCAAAATAATCATAAAAAAGAAATCAAAAGAATCCAAAAGAAAGCAGTGGAAACCTGTTTTTTTGACGCAATTGTCTTATTTTTTAATTTTAGATAAGTTATTATATAGAAAAAGGGGTTTTGTCGTAAAAAACTTAGGTTCCTTTGATTCCCTCAGGTTTATTTGACCTTATTTTTTAACAAACCAACATAATCATAAAAAAGAAATCAAAAGAATCCAAAAGAAAGCAGTGGAAACCTGTTTTTTTATTGTTTTTAAGTGAAATACTGATTTTCGTCAAAAAATTTATCGAGTTTTTAGCATTCTTTTACTAAAAAACTTCAAACTAGCTAGGTCGTTTTACTTTTTATCGACTTATTCTTTAACAAACCAACATAATCATAAAAAAGAAATCAAAAGAATCTAAAAGAAAGCAGTGGAAACCTGTTTTTTTGACGCAATTGTCTTATTTTTTAATTTTAGATAAGTTATTATATAGAAAAAGGGGTTTTGTCGTAAAAAACTTAGGTTCCTTTGATTCCCTCAGGTTTATTTGACCTTATTCTTTAACAAATCAACATAATCATAAAAAAGAAATCAAAAGAATCCAAAAGAAAGCAGTGGAAACCTGTTTTTTTATTGTTTTTAAGTGAAATACTGATTTTCGTCAAAAAAATTATCGAGTTTTTAGCATTCTTTTACTAAAAAACATCAAACTAGCTAGGTCGTTTTACTTTTTATCGACTTATTCTTTAACAAACCAACATAATCATAAAAAAGAAATCAAAAGAATCCAAAAGAAAGCAGTGGAAACCTGTTTTTTTGACGCAATTGTCTTATTTTTTAATTTTAGATAAGTTATTATATAGAAAACGGGGTTTTGTCGTAAAAAACTTAGGTTCCTTTGATTCCCTCAGGTTTATTTGACCTTATTCTTTAACAAACCAACATAATCATAAAAAAGAAATCAAAAGAATCCAAAAGAAAGCAGTGGAAACCTGTTTTTTTGACGCAATTGTCATATTTTTTAATTTTAGATAAGTTATTATATAGAAAAAGGGGTTTTGTCGTAAAAAACTTAGGTTCCTTTGATTCCCTCAGGTTTATTTGACCTTATTCTTTAACAAACCAACATAATCATAAAAAAGAAATCAAAAGAATCCAAAAGAAAGCAGTGGAAACCTGTTTTTTTGACGCAATAGTCTTATTTTTTAATTTTAGATAAGTTATTATATAGAAAAAGGGGTTTTGTCGTAAAAAACTTAGGTTCCTTTGATTCCCTCAGATTTATTTGACCTTATTCTTTAACAAACCAACATAATCATAAAAAAGAAATCAAAAGAATCCAAAAGAAAGCAGTGGAAACCTGTTTTTTTGACGCAATTGTCTTATTTTTTAATTTTAGATAAGTTATTATTTAGAAAAAGGGGTTTTGTCGTAAAAAACTTAGGTTCCTTTGATTCCCTCAGGTTTATTTGACCTTATTCTTTAACAAACCAACATAATCATAAAAAAGAAATCAAAAGAATCCAAAAGAAAGCAGTGGAAACCTGTTTTTTTGACGCAATTGTCTTATTTTTTAATTTTAGATAAGTTATTATATAGAAAAAGGGGTTTTGTCGTAAAAAACTTAGGTTCCTTTGATTCCCTCAGGTTTATTTGACCTTATTCTTTAACAAACCAACATAATCATAAAAAAGAAATCAAAAGAATCCAAAAGAAAGCAGTGGAAACCTGTTTTTTTGACGCAATAGTCTTATTTTTTAATTTTAGATAAGTTATTATATAGAAAAAGGGGTTTTGTCGTAAAAAACTTAGGTTCCTTTGATTCCCTCAGATTTATTTGACCTTATTCTTTAACAAACCAACATAATCATAAAAAAGAAATCAAAAGAATCCAAAAGAAAGCAGTGGAAACCTGTTTTTTTGACGCAATTGTCTTATTTTTTAATTTTAGATAAGTTATTATTTAGAAAAAGGGGTTTTGTCGTAAAAAACTTAGGTTTCTTTGATTCCCTCAGGTTTATTTGACCTTATTCTTTAACAAACCAACATAATCATAAAAAAGAAATCAAAAGAATCCAAAAGAAAGCAGTGGAAACCTGTTTTTTTATTGTTTTTAAGTGAAATACTGATTTTCGTCAAAAAATTTATCGAGTTTTTAGCATTCTTTTACTAAAAACCATCAAACTAGCTAGGTCGTTTTACTTTTTATCGACTTATTCTTTAACAAACCAACATAATCATAAAAAAGAAATCAAAAGAATCCAAAAGAAAGCAGTGGAAACCTGTTTTTTTGACGCAATAGTCTTATTTTTTAATTTTAGATAAGTTATTATATAGAAAAAGGGGTTTTGTCGTAAAAAACTTAGGTTCCTTTGATTCCCTCAGGTTTATTTGACCTTATTCTTTAACAAACCAACATAATCATAAAAAAGAAATCAAAATAATCCAAAAGAAAGCAGTGGAAACCTGTTTTTTTGACGCAATTGTCTTATTTTTTAATTTTAGATAAGTTATTATATAGAAAAAGGGGTTTTGTCGTAAAAAACTTAGGTTCCTTTGATTCCCTCAGGTTTATTTGACCTTATTCTTTAACAAACCAACATAATCATAAAAAAGAAATCAAAAGAATCCGAAAGAAAGCAGTGGAAACCTGTTTTTTTATTGTTTTTAAGTAAAATACTGATTTTCGTCAAAAAATTTATCGAGTTTTTAGCATTCTTTTACTAAAAAACTTCAAACTAGCTAGGTCGTTTTACTTTTTATCGACTTATTCTTTAACAAACCAACATAATCATAAAAAAGAAATCAAAAGAATCTAAAAGAAAGCAGTGGAAACCTGTTTTTTTGACGCAATTGTCTTATTTTTTAATTTTAGATAAGTTATTATATAGAAAAAGGGGTTTTGTCGTAAAAAACTTAGGTTCCTTTGATTCCCTCAGGTTTATTTGACCTTATTCTTTAACAAATCAACATAATCATAAAAAAGAAATCAAAAGAATCCAAAAGAAAGCAGTGGAAACCTGTTTTTTTGACGCAATTGTCTTATTTTTTAATTTTAGATAAGTTATTATATAGAAAAAGGGGTTTTGTCGTAAAAAACTTAGGTTCCTTTGATTCCCTCAGGTTTATTTGACCTTATTCTTTAACAAACCAACATAATCATAAAAAAGAAATCAAAAGAATCCAAAAGAAAGCAGTGGAAACCTGTTTTTTTGACGCAATTGTCTTATTTTTTAATTTTAGATAAGTTATTATATAGAAAAAGGGGTTTTGTCGTAAAAAACTTAGGTTCCTTTGATTCCCTCAGGTTTATTTGACCTTATTCTTTAACAAACCAACATAATCATAAAAAAGAAATCAAAAGAATCCAAAAGAAAGCAGTGGAAACCTGTTTTTTTGACGCAATAGTCTTATTTTTTAATTTTAGATAAGTTATTATATAGAAAAAGGGGTTTTGTCGTAAAAAACTTAGGTTCCTTTGATTCCCTCAGGTTTATTTGACCTTATTCTTTAACAAACCAACATAATCATAAAAAAGAAATCAAAAGAATCCAAAAGAAAGCAGTGGAAACCTGTTTTTTTGACGCAATTGTCTTATTTTTTAATTTTAGATAAGTTATTATTTAGAAAAAGGGGTTTTGTCGTAAAAAACTTAGGTTCCTTTGATTCCCTCAGGTTTATTTGACCTTATTCTTTAACAAACCAACATAATCATAAAAAAGAAATCAAAAGAATCCAAAAGAAAGCAGTGGAAACCTGTTTTTTTATTGTTTTTAAGTGAAATACTGATTTTCGTCAAAAAATTTATCGAGTTTTTAGCATTTTTTTACTAAAAAACATCAAACTAGCTAGGTCGTTTTACTTTTTATCGACTTATTTTTTAACAAACCAACATAATCATAAAAAAGAAATCAAAAGAATCCAAAAGAAAGCAGTGGAAACCTGTTTTTTTGACGCAATTGTCTTATTTTTTAATTTTAGATAAGTTATTATATAGAAAAAGGGGTTTTGTCGTAAAAAACTTAGGTTCCTTTGATTCCCTCAGGTTTATTTGACCTTATTCTTTAACAAACCAACATAATCATAAAAAAGAAATCAAAAAAATCCAAAAGAAAGCAGTGGAAACCTGTTTTTTTGACGCAATTGTATTATTTTTTAATTTTAGATAAGTTATTATATAGAAAAAGGGGTTTTGTCGTAAAAAACTTAGGTTCCTTTGATTCCCTCAGGTTTATTTGACCTTATTCTTTAACAAACCAACATAATCATAAAAAAGAAATCAAAAGAATCTAAAATAAAGCAGTGGAAACCTGTTTTTTTGACGCAATTGTCTTGTTTTTCAATTTTAGATAAGTTATTATATAGAAAAAGGGGTTTTGTCGTAAAAAACTTAGGTTCCTTTAATTCCCTTAGGTTTATTTGACCTTATTCTTTAACAAACCAACATAATCATAAAAAAGAAATCAAAAGAATCTAAAAGAAAGCAGTGGAAACCTGTTTTTTTGACGCAATTGTCTTGTTTTTCAATTTTTGATAAGTTATTATATAGAAAAAGGGGTTTTGTCGTAAAAAACTTAGGTTCCTTTGATTCCCTCAGGTTTATTTGACCTTATTCTTTAACAAACCAACATAATCATAAAAAAAAAATCAAAAGAATCCAAAAGAAAGCAGTGGAAACCTGTTTTTTTGACGCAATTGTCTTATTTTTTAATTTTAGATAAGTTATTATATAGAAAAAAGGGTTTTGTCGTAAAAAACTTAGGTTCCTTTGATTCCCTCAGGTTTATTTGACCTTATTCTTTAACAAACCAACATAATCATAAAAAAGAAATCAAAAGAATCCAAAAGAAAGCAGTGGAAACCTGTTTTTTTATTGTTTTTAAGTGAAATACTGATTTTCGTCAAAAAATTTATCGAGTTTTTAGCATTCTTTTACTAAAAAACTTCAAACTAGCTAGGTCGTTTTACTTTTTATCGACTTATTCTTTAACAAACCAACATAATCATAAAAAAGAAATCAAAAGAATCTAAAAGAAAGCAGTGGAAACCTGTTTTTTTGACGCAATTGTCTTATTTTTTAATTTTAGATAAGTTATTATATAGAAAAAGGGGTTTTGTCGTAAAAAACTTAGGTTCCTTTGACTCCCTCAGGTTTATTTGACCTTATTCTTTAACAAACCAACATAATCATAAAAAAGAAATCAAAAGAATCCAAAAGAAAGCAGTGGAAACCTGTTTTTTTGACGCAATTGTCTTATTTTTTAATTTTAGATAAGTTATTATATAGAAAAAGGGGTTTTGTCGTAAAAAACTTAGGTTCCTTTGATTCCCTCAGGTTTATTTGACCTTATTCTTTAACAAACCAACATAATCATAAAAAAGAAATCAAAAGAATCCAAAAGAAAGCAGTGGAAACCTGTTTTTTTGACGCAATTGTCTTATTTTTTAATTTTAGATAAGTTATTATATAGAAAAAGGGGTTTTGTCGTAAAAAACTTAGGTTCCTTTGATTCCCTCAGGTTTATTTGACCTTATTCTTTAACAAACCAACATAATCATAAAAAAGAAATCAAAAGAATCCAAAAGAAAGCAGTGGAAACCTGTTTTTTTGACGCAATAGTCTTATTTTTTAATTTTAGATAAGTTATTATATAGAAAAAGGGGTTTTGTCGTAAAAAACTTAGGTTCCTTTGATTCCCTCAGGTTTATTTGACCTTATTCTTTAACAAACCAACATAATCATAAAAAAGAAATCAAAAGAATCCAAAAGAAAGCAGTGGAAACCTGTTTTTTTGACGCAATTGTCTTATTTTTTAATTTTAGATAAGTTATTATTTAGAAAAAGGGGTTTTGTCGTAAAAAACTTAGGTTCCTTTGATTCCCTCAGGTTTATTTGACCTTATTCTTTAACAAACCAACATAATCATAAAAAAGAAATCAAAAGAATCCAAAAGAAAGCAGTGGAAACCTGTTTTTTTATTGTTTTTAAGTGAAATACTGATTTTCGTCAAAAAATTTATCGAGTTTTTAGCATTTTTTTACTAAAAAACATCAAACTAGCTAGGTCGTTTTACTTTTTATCGACTTATTTTTTAACAAACCAACATAATCATAAAAAAGAAATCAAAAGAATCCAAAAGAAAGCAGTGGAAATTTGTTTTTTTGACGCAATTGTCTTATTTTTTAATTTTAGATAAGTTATTATATAGAAAAAGGGGTTTTGTCGTAAAAAACTTAGGTTCCTTTGATTCCCTCAGGTTTATTTGACCTTATTCTTTAACAAACCAACATAATCATAAAAAAGAAATCAAAAAAATCCAAAAGAAAGCAGTGGAAACCTGTTTTTTTGACGCAATTGTATTATTTTTTAATTTTAGATAAGTTATTATATAGAAAAAGGGGTTTTGTCGTAAAAAACTTAGGTTCCTTTGATTCCCTTAGGTTTATTTGACCTTATTCTTTAACAAACCAACATAATCATAAAAAAGAAATCAAAAGAATCTAAAATAAAGCAGTGGAAACCTGTTTTTTTGACGCAATTGTCTTGTTTTTCAATTTTAGATAAGTTATTATATAGAAAAAGGGGTTTTGTCGTAAAAAACTTAGGTTCCTTTAATTCCCTTAGGTTTATTTGACCTTATTCTTTAACAAACCAACATAATCACAAAAAAGAAATCAAAAGAATCTAAAAGAAAGCAGTGGAAACCTGTTTTTTTGACGCAATTGTCTTGTTTTTCAATTTTTGATAAGTTATTATATAGAAAAAGGGGTTTTGTCGTAAAAAACTTAGGTTCCTTTGATTCCCTCAGGTTTATTTCACCTTATTCTTTAACAAACCAACATAATCATAAAAAAAAAATCAAAAGAATCCAAAAGAAAGCAGTGGAAACCTGTTTTTTTGACGCAATTGTCTTATTTTTTAATTTTAGATAAGTTATTATATAGAAAAAAGGGTTTTGTCGTAAAAAACTTAGGTTCCTTTGATTCCCTCAGATTTATTTGACCTTATTCTTTAACAAACCAACATAATCATAAAAAAGAAATCAAAAGAATCCAAAAGAAAGCAGTGGAAACCTGTTTTTTTGACGCAATTGTCTTATTTTTTAATTTTAGATAAGTTATTATTTAGAAAAAGGGGTTTTGTCGTAAAAAACTTAGGTTTCTTTGATTCCCTCAGGTTTATTTGACCTTATTCTTTAACAAACCAACATAATCATAAAAAAGAAATCAAAAGAATCCAAAAGAAAGCAGTGGAAACCTGTTTTTTTATTGTTTTTAAGTGAAATACTGATTTTCGTCAAAAAATTTATCGAGTTTTTAGCATTCTTTTACTAAAAACCATCAAACTAGCTAGGTCGTTTTACTTTTTATCGACTTATTCTTTAACAAACCAACATAATCATAAAAAAGAAATCAAAAGAATCCAAAAGAAAGCAGTGGAAACCTGTTTTTTTGACGCAATAGTCTTATTTTTTAATTTTAGATAAGTTATTATATAGAAAAAGGGGTTTTGTCGTAAAAAACTTAGGTTCCTTTGATTCCCTCAGGTTTATTTGACCTTATTCTTTAACAAACCAACATAATCATAAAAAAGAAATCAAAATAATCCAAAAGAAAGCAGTGGAAACCTGTTTTTTTGACGCAATTGTCTTATTTTTTAATTTTAGATAAGTTATTATATAGAAAAAGGGGTTTTGTCGTAAAAAACTTAGGTTCCTTTGATTCCCTCAGGTTTATTTGACCTTATTCTTTAACAAACCAACATAATCATAAAAAAGAAATCAAAAGAATCCGAAAGAAAGCAGTGGAAACCTGTTTTTTTATTGTTTTTAAGTAAAATACTGATTTTCGTCAAAAAATTTATCGAGTTTTTAGCATTCTTTTACTAAAAAACTTCAAACTAGCTAGGTCGTTTTACTTTTTATCGACTTATTCTTTAACAAACCAACATAATCATAAAAAAGAAATCAAAAGAATCTAAAAGAAAGCAGTGGAAACCTGTTTTTTTGACGCAATTGTCTTATTTTTTAATTTTAGATAAGTTATTATATAGAAAAAGGGGTTTTGTCGTAAAAAACTTAGGTTCCTTTGATTCCCTCAGGTTTATTTGACCTTATTCTTTAACAAACCAACATAATCATAAAAAAGAAATCAAAAGAATCCAAAAGAAAGCAGTGGAAACCTGTTTTTTTGACGCAATTGTCTTATTTTTTAATTTTAGATAAGTTATTATATAGAAAAAGGGGTTTTGTCGTAAAAAACTTAGGTTCCTTTGATTCCCTCAGGTTTATTTGACCTTATTCTTTAACAAACCAACATAATCATAAAAAAGAAATCAAAAGAATCCAAAAGAAAGCAGTGGAAACCTGTTTTTTTGACGCAATTGTCTTATTTTTTAATTTTAGATAAGTTATTATATAGAAAAAGGGGTTTTGTCGTAAAAAACTTAGGTTCCTTTGATTCCCTCAGGTTTATTTGACCTTATTCTTTAACAAACCAACATAATCATAAAAAAGAAATCAAAAGAATCCAAAAGAAAGCAGTGGAAACCTGTTTTTTTGACGCAATAGTCTTATTTTTTAATTTTAGATAAGTTATTATATAGAAAAAGGGGTTTTGTCGTAAAAAACTTAGGTTCCTTTGATTCCCTCAGGTTTATTTGACCTTATTCTTTAACAAACCAACATAATCATTAAAAAGAAATCAAAAGAATCCAAAAGAAAGCAGTGGAAACCTGTTTTTTTGACGCAATTGTCTTATTTTTTAATTTTAGATAAGTTATTATTTAGAAAAAGGGGTTTTGTCGTAAAAAACTTAGGTTCCTTTGATTCCCTCAGGTTTATTTGACCTTATTCTTTAACAAACCAACATAATCATAAAAAAGAAATCAAAAGAATCCAAAAGAAAGCAGTGGAAACCTGTTTTTTTATTGTTTTTAAGTGAAATACTGATTTTCGTCAAAAAATTTATCGAGTTTTTAGCATTTTTTTACTAAAAAACATCAAACTAGCTAGGTCGTTTTACTTTTTATCGACTTATTTTTTAACAAACCAACATAATCATAAAAAAGAAATCAAAAGAATCCAAAAGAAAGCAGTGGAAACCTGTTTTTTTGACGCAATTGTCTTATTTTTTAATTTTAGATAAGTTATTATATAGAAAAAGGGGTTTTGTCGTAAAAAACTTAGGTTCCTTTGATTCCCTCAGGTTTATTTGACCTTATTCTTTAACAAACCAACATAATCATAAAAAAGAAATCAAAAAAATCCAAAAGAAAGCAGTGGAAACCTGTTTTTTTGACGCAATTGTATTATTTTTTAATTTTAGATAAGTTATTATATAGAAAAAGGGGTTTTGTCGTAAAAAACTTAGGTTCCTTTGATTCCCTCAGGTTTATTTGACCTTATTCTTTAACAAACCAACATAATCATAAAAAAGAAATCAAAAGAATCTAAAATAAAGCAGTGGAAACCTGTTTTTTTGACGCAATTGTCTTGTTTTTCAATTTTAGATAAGTTATTATATAGAAAAAGGGGTTTTGTCGTAAAAAACTTAGGTTCCTTTAATTCCCTTAGGTTTATTTGACCTTATTCTTTAACAAACCAACATAATCATAAAAAAGAAATCAAAAGAATCTAAAAGAAAGCAGTGGAAACCTGTTTTTTTGACGCAATTGTCTTGTTTTTCAATTTTTGATAAGTTATTATATAGAAAAAGGGGTTTTGTCGTAAAAAACTTAGGTTCCTTTGATTCCCTCAGGTTTATTTGACCTTATTCTTTAACAAACCAACATAATCATAAAAAAAAAATCAAAAGAATCCAAAAGAAAGCAGTGGAAACCTGTTTTTTTGACGCAATTGTCTTATTTTTTAATTTTAGATAAGTTATTATATAGAAAAAAGGGTTTTGTCGTAAAAAACTTAGGTTCCTTTGATTCCCTCAGGTTTATTTGACCTTATTCTTTAACAAACCAACATAATCATAAAAAAGAAATCAAAAGAATCCAAAAGAAAGCAGTGGAAACCTGTTTTTTTATTGTTTTTAAGTGAAATACTGATTTTCGTCAAAAAATTTATCGAGTTTTTAGCATTCTTTTACTAAAAAACTTCAAACTAGCTAGGTCGTTTTACTTTTTATCGACTTATTCTTTAACAAACCAACATAATCATAAAAAAGAAATCAAAAGAATCTAAAAGAAAGCAGTGGAAACCTGTTTTTTTGACGCAATTGTCTTATTTTTTAATTTTAGATAAGTTATTATATAGAAAAAGGGGTTTTGTCGTAAAAAACTTAGGTTCCTTTGATTCCCTCAGGTTTATTTGACCTTATTCTTTAACAAACCAACATAATCATAAAAAAGAAATCAAAAGAATCCAAAAGAAAGCAGTGGAAACCTGTTTTTTTGACGCAATTGTCTTATTTTTTAATTTTAGATAAGTTATTATATAGAAAAAGGGGTTTTGTCGTAAAAAACTTAGGTTCCTTTGATTCCCTCAGGTTTATTTGACCTTATTCTTTAACAAACCAACATAATCATAAAAAAGAAATCAAAAGAATCCAAAAGAAAGCAGTGGAAACCTGTTTTTTTGACGCAATTGTCTTATTTTTTAATTTTAGATAAGTTATTATATAGAAAAAGGGGTTTTGTCGTAAAAAACTTAGGTTCCTTTGATTCCCTCAGGTTTATTTGACCTTATTCTTTAACAAACCAACATAATCATAAAAAAGAAATCAAAAGAATCCAAAAGAAAGCAGTGGAAACCTGTTTTTTTGACGCAATAGTCTTATTTTTTAATTTTAGATAAGTTATTATATAGAAAAAGGGGTTTTGTCGTAAAAAACTTAGGTTCCTTTGATTCCCTCAGGTTTATTTGACCTTATTCTTTAACAAACCAACATAATCATAAAAAAGAAATCAAAAGAATCCAAAAGAAAGCAGTGGAAACCTGTTTTTTTGACGCAATTGTCTTATTTTTTAATTTTAGATAAGTTATTATTTAGAAAAAGGGGTTTTGTCGTAAAAAACTTAGGTTCCTTTGATTCCCTCAGGTTTATTTGACCTTATTCTTTAACAAACCAACATAATCATAAAAAAGAAATCAAAAGAATCCAAAAGAAAGCAGTGGAAACCTGTTTTTTTATTGTTTTTAAGTGAAATACTGATTTTCGTCAAAAAATTTATCGAGTTTTTAGCATTTTTTTACTAAAAAACATCAAACTAGCTAGGTCGTTTTACTTTTTATCGACTTATTTTTTAACAAACCAACATAATCATAAAAAAGAAATCAAAAGAATCCAAAAGAAAGCAGTGGAAATTTGTTTTTTTGACGCAATTGTCTTATTTTTTAATTTTAGATAAGTTATTATATAGAAAAAGGGGTTTTGTCGTAAAAAACTTAGGTTCCTTTGATTCCCTCAGGTTTATTTGACCTTATTCTTTAACAAACCAACATAATCATAAAAAAGAAATCAAAAAAATCCAAAAGAAAGCAGTGGAAACCTGTTTTTTTGACGCAATTGTATTATTTTTTAATTTTAGATAAGTTATTATATAGAAAAAGGGGTTTTGTCGTAAAAAACTTAGGTTCCTTTGATTCCCTTAGGTTTATTTGACCTTATTCTTTAACAAACCAACATAATCATAAAAAAGAAATCAAAAGAATCTAAAATAAAGCAGTGGAAACCTGTTTTTTTGACGCAATTGTCTTGTTTTTCAATTTTAGATAAGTTATTATATAGAAAAAGGGGTTTTGTCGTAAAAAACTTAGGTTCCTTTAATTCCCTTAGGTTTATTTGACCTTATTCTTTAACAAACCAACATAATCATAAAAAAGAAATCAAAAGAATCTAAAAGAAAGCAGTGGAAACCTGTTTTTTTGACGCAATTGTCTTGTTTTTCAATTTTTGATAAGTTATTATATAGAAAAAGGGGTTTTGTCGTAAAAAACTTAGGTTCCTTTGATTCCCTCAGGTTTATTTCACCTTATTCTTTAACAAACCAACATAATCATAAAAAAAAAATCAAAAGAATCCAAAAGAAAGCAGTGGAAACCTGTTTTTTTGACGCAATTGTCTTATTTTTTAATTTTAGATAAGTTATTATATAGAAAAAAGGGTTTTGTCGTAAAAAACTTAGGTTCCTTTGATTCCCTCAGGTTTATTTGACCTTATTCTTTAACAAACCAACATAATCATAAAAAAGAAATCAAAAGAATCCAAAAGAAAGCAGTGGAAACGTGTTTTTTTGACGCAATAGTCTTATTTTTTAATTTTAGATAAGTTATTATATAGAAAAAGGGGTTTTGTCGTAAAAAACTTAGGTTCCTTTGATTCCCTCAGGTTTATTTGACCTTATTCTTTAACAAACCAACATAATCATAAAAAAGAAATCAAAAGAATCCAAAAGAAAGCAGTGGAAACCTGTTTTTTTATTGTTTTTAAGTGAAATACTGATTTTCGTCAAAAAATTTATCGAGTTTTTAGCATTCTTTTACTAAAAAACATCAAACTAGCTAGGTCGTTTTACTTTTTATCGACTTATTCTTTAACAAACCAACATAATCATAAAAAAGAAATCAAAAGAATCCAAAAGAAAGCAGTGGAAACCTGTTTTTTTGACGCAATTGTCTTATTTTTTAATTTTAGATAAGTTATAATATAGAAAAAGGGGTTTTGTCGTAAAAAACTTAGGTTCCTTTGATTTCCTCAGGTTTATTTGACCTTATTCTTTAACAAACCAACATAATCATAAAAAAGAAATCAAAAGAATCCAAAAGAAAGCAGTGGAAACCTGTTTTTTTGACGCAATAGTCTTATTTTTTAATTTTAGATAAGTTATTATATAGAAAAAGGGGTTTTGTCGTAAAAAACTTAGGTTCCTTTGATTCCCTCAGGTTTATTTGACCTTATTCTTTAACAAACCAACATAATCATAAAAAAGAAATCAAAAGAATCCAAAAGAAAGCAGTGGAAACCTGTTTTTTTGACGCAATTGTCTTATTTTTTAATTTTAGATAAGTTATTATATAGAAAAAGGGGTTTTGTCGTAAAAAACTTAGGTTCCTTTGATTCCCTCAGGTTTATTTGACCTTATTCTTTAACAAACCAACATAATCATAAAAAAGAAATCAAAAGAATCCAAAAGAAAGCAGTGAAAACCTGTTTTTTTATTGTTTTTAAGTGAAATACTGATTTTCGTCAAAAAATTTATCGAGTTTTTAGCATTCTTTTACTAAAAAACTTCAAACTAGCTAGGTCGTTTTACTTTTTATCGACTTATTCTTTAACAAACCAACATAATCATAAAAAAGAAATCAAAAGAATCTAAAAGAAAGCAGTGGAAACCTGTTTTTTTGACGCAATTGTCTTATTTTTTAATTTTAGATAAGTTATTATATAGAAAAAGGGGTTTTGTCGTAAAAAACTTAGGTTCCTTTGATTCCCTCAGGTTTATTTGACCTTATTCTTTAACAAACCAACATAATCATAAAAAAGAAATCAAAAGAATCCAAAAGAAAGCAGTGGAAACCTGTTTTTTTATTGTTTTTAAGTGAAATACTGAATTTCGTCAAAAAAATTATCGAGTTTTTAGCATTCTTTTACTAAAAAACATCAAACTAGCTAGGTCGTTTTACTTTTTATCGACTTATTCTTTAACAAACCAACATAATCATAAAAAAGAAATCAAAAGAATCCAAAAGAAAGCAGTGGAAACCTGTTTTTTTGACGCAATTGTCTTATTTTTTAATTTTAGATAAGTTATTATATAGAAAAAGGGGTTTTGTCGTAAAAAACTTAGGTTCCTTTGATTCCCTCAGGTTTATTTGACCTTATTCTTTAACAAACTAACATAATCATAAAAAAGAAATCAAAAGAATCCAAAAGAAAGCAGTGGAAACCTGTTTTTTTGACGCAATTGTCTTATTTTTTAATTTTAGATAAGTTATTATATAGAAAAAGGGGTTTTGTCGTAAAAAACTTAGGTTCCTTTGATTCCCTCAGGTTTATTTGACCTTATTCTTTAACAAACCAACATAATCATAAAAAAGAAATCAAAAGAATCCAAAAGAAAGCAGTGGAAACCTGTTTTTTTGACGCAATAGTCTTATTTTTTAATTTTAGATAAGTTATTATATAGAAAAAGGGGTTTTGTCGTAAAAAACTTAGGTTCCTTTGATTCCCTCAGGTTTATTTGACCTTATTCTTTAACAAACCAACATAATCATAAAAAAGAAATCAAAAGAATCCAAAAGAGAGCAGTGGAAACCTGTTTTTTTGACGCAATTGTCTTATTTTTTAATTTTAGATAAGTTATTATTTAGAAAAAGGGGTTTTGTCGTAAAAAACTTAGGTTCCTTTGATTCCCTCAGGTTTATTTGACCTTATTCTTTAACAAACCAACATAATCATAAAAAAGAAATCAAAAGAATCCAAAAGAAAGCAGTGGAAACCTGTTTTTTTATTGTTTTTAAGTGAAATACTGATTTTCGTCAAAAAATTTATCGAGTTTTTAGCATTCTTTTACTAAAAAACATCAAACTAGCTAGGTCGTTTTACTTTTTATCGACTTATTTTTTAACAAACCAACATAATCATAAAAAAGAAATCAAAAGAATCCAAAAGAAAGCAGTGGAAACCTGTTTTTTTGACGCAATTGTCTTATTTTTTAATTTTAGATAAGTTATTATATAGAAAAAGGGGTTTTGTCGTAAAAAACTTAGGTTCCTTTGATTCCCTCAGGTTTATTTGACCTTATTCTTTAACAAACCAACATAATCATAAAAAAGAAATCAAAAGAATCCAAAAGAAAGCAGTGGAAACCTGTTTTTTTGACGCAATTGTCTTATTTTTTAATTTTAGATAAGTTATTATATAGAAAAAGGGGTTTTGTCGTAAAAAACTTAGGTTCCTTTGATTCCCTCAGGTTTATTTGACCTTATTCTTTAACAAACCAACATAATCATAAAAAAGAAATCAAAAGAATCTAAAAGAAAGCAGTGGAAACCTGTTTTTTTGACGCAATTGTCTTGTTTTTCAATTTTAGATAAGTTATTATATAGAAAAAGGGGTTTTGTCGTAAAAAACTTAGGTTCCTTTGATTCCCTCAGGTTTATTTGACCTTATTCTTTAACAAACCAACATAATCATAAAAAAGAAATCAAAAGAATCCAAAAGAAAGCAGTGGAAACCTGTTTTTTTGACGCAATTGTCTTATTTTTTAATTTTAGATAAGTTATTATATAGAAAAAAGGGTTTTGTCGTAAAAAACTTAGGTTCCTTTGATTCCCTCAGGTTTATTTGACCTTATTCTTTAACAAACCAACATAATCATAAAAAAGAAATCAAAAGAATCCAAAAGAAAGCAGTGGAAACGTGTTTTTTTGACGCAATAGTCTTATTTTTTAATTTTAGATAAGTTATTATATAGAAAAAGGGGTTTTGTCGTAAAAAACTTAGGTTCCTTTGATTCCCTCAGGTTTATTTGACCTTATTCTTTAACAAACCAACATAATCATAAAAAAGAAATCAAAAGAATCCAAAAGAAAGCAGTGGAAACCTGTTTTTTTATTGTTTTTAAGTGAAATACTGATTTTCGTCAAAAAATTTATCGAGTTTTTAGCATTCTTTTACTAAAAAACATCAAACTAGCTAGGTCGTTTTACTTTTTATCGACTTATTCTTTAACAAACCAACATAATCATAAAAAAGAAATCAAAAGAATCCAAAAGAAAGCAGTGGAAACCTGTTTTTTTGACGCAATTGTCTTATTTTTTAATTTTAGATAAGTTATAATATAGAAAAAGGGGTTTTGTCGTAAAAAACTTAGGTTCCTTTGATTTCCTCAGGTTTATTTGACCTTATTCTTTAACAAACCAACATAATCATAAAAAAGAAATCAAAAGAATCCAAAAGAAAGCAGTGGAAACCTGTTTTTTTGACGCAATAGTCTTATTTTTTAATTTTAGTTAAGTTATTATATAGAAAAAGGGGTTTTGTCGTAAAAAACTTAGGTTTCTTTGATTCCCTCAGGTTTATTTGACCTTATTCTTTAACAAACCAACATAATCATAAAAAAGAAATCAAAAGAATCCAAAAGAAAGCAGTGGAAACCTGTTTTTTTGACGCAATTGTCTTATTTTTTAATTTTAGATAAGTTATTATATAGAAAAAGGGGTTTTGTCGTAAAAAACTTAGGTTCCTTTGATTCCCTCAGGTTTATTTGACCTTATTCTTTAACAAACCAACATAATCATAAAAAAGAAATCAAAAGAATCCAAAAGAAAGCAGTGGCAACCTGTTTTTTTATTGTTTTTAAGTGAAATACTGATTTTCGTCAAAAAATTTATCGAGTTTTTAGCATTCTTTTACTAAAAAACTTCAAACTAGCTAGGTCGTTTTACTTTTTATCGACTTATTCTTTAACAAACCAACATAATCATAAAAAAGAAATCAAAAGAATCTAAAAGAAAGCAGTGGAAACCTGTTTTTTTGACGCAATTGTCTTATTTTTTAATTTTAGATAAGTTATTATATAGAAAAAGGGGTTTTGTCGTAAAAAACTTAGGTTCCTTTGATTCCCTCAGGTTTATTTGACCTTATTCTTTAACAAACCAACATAATCATAAAAAAGAAATCAAAAGAATCCAAAAGAAAGCAGTGGAAACCTGTTTTTTTATTGTTTTTAAGTGAAATACTGATTTTCGTCAAAAAAATTATCGAGTTTTTAGCATTCTTTTACTAAAAAACATCAAACTAGCTAGGTCGTTTTACTTTTTATCGACTTATTCTTTAACAAACCAACATAATCATAAAAAAGAAATCAAAAGAATCCAAAAGAAAGCAGTGGAAACCTGTTTTTTTGACGCAATTGTCTTATTTTTTAATTTTAGATAAGTTATTATATAGAAAAAGGGGTTTTGTCGTAAAAAACTTAGGTTCCTTTGATTCCCTCAGGTTTATTTGACCTTATTCTTTAACAAACCAACATAATCATAAAAAAGAAATCAAAAGAATCCAAAAGAAAGCAGTGGAAACCTGTTTTTTTGACGCAATTGTCTTATTTTTTAATTTTAGATAAGTTATTATATAGAAAAAGGGGTTTTGTCGTAAAAAACTTAGGTTCCTTTGATTCCCTCAGGTTTATTTGACCTTATTATTTAACAAACCAACATAATCATAAAAAAGAAATCAAAAGAATCCAAAAGAAAGCAGTGGAAACCTGTTTTTTTGACGCAATAGTCTTATTTTTTAATTTTAGATAAGTTATTATATAGAAAAAGGGGTTTTGTCGTAAAAAACTTAGGTTCCTTTGATTCCCTCAGGTTTATTTGACCTTATTCTTTAACAAACCAACATAATCATAAAAAAGAAATCAAAAGAATCCAAAAGAAAGCAGTGGAAACCTGTTTTTTTAACGCAATTGTCTTATTTTTTAATTTTAGATAAGTTATTATTTAGAAAAAGGGGTTTTGTCGTAAAAAACTTAGGTTCCTTTGATTCCCTCAGGTTTATTTGACCTTATTCTTTAACAAACCAACATAATCATAAAAAAGAAATCAAAAGAATCCAAAAGAAAGCAGTGGAAACCTGTTTTTTTATTGTTTTTAAGTGAAATACTGATTTTCGTCAAAAAATTTATCGAGTTTTTAGCATTCTTTTACTAAAAAACATCAAACTAGCTAGGTCGTTTTACTTTTTATCGACTTATTCTTTAACAAACCAACATAATCATAAAAAAGAAATCAAAAGAATCCAAAAGAAAGCAGTGGAAACCTGTTTTTTTGACGCAATTGTCTTATTTTTTAATTTTAGATAAGTTATTATATAGAAAAAGGGGTTTTGTCGTAAAAAACTTAGGTTCCTTTGATTCCCTCAGGTTTATTTGACCTTATTCTTTAATAAACCAACATAATCATAAAAAAGAAATCAAAAGAATCCAAAAGAAAGCAGTGGAAACCTGTTTTTTTGACGCAATTGTCTTATTTTTTAATTTTAGATAAGTTATTATATAGAAAAAGGGGTTTTGTCGTAAAAAACTTAGGTTCCTTTGATTCCCTCAGGTTTATTTGACCTTATTATTTAACAAACCAACATAATCATAAAAAAGAAATCAAAAGAATCCAAAAGAAAGCAGTGGAAACCTGTTTTTTTGACGCAATAGTCTTATTTTTTAATTTTAGATAAGTTATTATATAGAAAAAGGGGTTTTGTCGTAAAAAACTTAGGTTCCTTTGATTCCCTCAGGTTTATTTGACCTTATTCTTTAACAAACCAACATAATCATAAAAAAGAAATCAAAAGAATCCAAAAGAAAGCAGTGGAAACCTGTTTTTTTGACGCAATTGTCTTATTTTTTAATTTTAGATAAGTTATTATTTAGAAAAAGGGGTTTTGTCGTAAAAAACTTAGGTTCCTTTGATTCCCTCAGGTTTATTTGACTTTATTCTTTAACAAACCAACATAATCATAAAAAAGAAATCAAAAGAATCCAAAAGAAAGCAGTGGAAACCTGTTTTTTTATTGTTTTTAAGTGAAATACTGATTTTCGTCAAAAAATTTATCGAGTTTTTAGCATTCTTTTACTAAAAAACATCAAACTAGCTAGGTCGTTTTACTTTTTATCAACTTATTTTTTAACAAACCAACATAATCATAAAAAAGAAATCAAAAGAATCCAAAAGAAAGCAGTGGAAACCTGTTTTTTTGACGCAATTGTCTTATTTTTTAATTTTAGATAAGTTATTATATAGAAAAAGGGGTTTTGTCGTAAAAAACTTAGGTTCCTTTGATTCCCTCAGGTTTATTTGACCTTATTCTTTAACAAACCAACATAATCATAAAAAAGAAATCAAAAGAATCCAAAAGAAAGCAGTGGAAACCTGTTTTTTTGACGCAATTGTCTTATTTTTTAATTTTAGATAAGTTATTATATAGAAAAAGGGGTTTTGTCGTAAAAAACTTAGGTTCCTTTGATTCCCTTAGGTTTATTTGACCTTATTCTTTAACAAACCAACATAATCATAAAAAAGAAATCAAAAGAATCTAAAAGAAAGCAGTGGAAACCTGTTTTTTTGACGCAATTGTCTTGTTTTTCAATTTTAGATAAGTTATTATATAGAAAAAGGGGTTTTGTCGTAAAAAACTTAGGTTCCTTTGATTCCCTCAGGTTTATTTGACCTTATTCTTTAACAAACCAACATAATCATAAAAAAGAAATCAAAAGAATCCAAAAGAAAGCAGTGGAAACCTGTTTTTTTGACGCAATTGTCTTATTTTTTAATTTTAGATAAGTTATTATATAGAAAAAAGGGTTTTGTCGTAAAAAACTTAGGTTCCTTTGATTCCCTCAGGTTTATTTGACCTTATTCTTTAACAAACCAACATAATCATGAAAAAGAAATCAAAAGAATCCAAAAGAAAGCAGTGGAAACCTATTTTTTTGACGCAATAGTCTTATTTTTTATTTTTAGATAAGTTATTATATAGAAAAAGGGGTTTTGTCGTAAAAAACTTAGGTTCCTTTGATTCTCTCAGGTTTATTTGACCTTATTCTTTAACAAACCAACATAATCATAAAAAAGAAATCAAAAGAATCCAAAAGAAAGCAGTGGAAACCTGTTTTTTTATTGTTTTTAAGTGAAATACTGATTTTCGTCAAAAAATTTATCGAGTTTTTAGCATTCTTTAACTAAAAAACATCAAACTAGCTAGGTCGTTTTACTTTTTATCGACTTATTCTTTAACAAACCAACATAATCATAAAAAAGAAATCAAAAGAATCCAAAAGAAAGCAGTGGAAACCTGTTTTTTTGACGCAATTGTCTTATTTTTTAATTTTAGATAAGTTATAATATAGAAAAAGGGGTTTTGTCGTAAAAAACTTAGGTTCCTTTGATTTCCTCAGGTTTATTTGACCTTATTCTTTAACAAACCAACATAATCATAAAAAAGAAATCAAAAGAATCCAAAAGAAAGCAGTGGAAACCTGTTTTTTTGACGCAATAGTCTTATTTTTTAATTTTAGTTAAGTTATTATATAGAAAAAGGGGTTTTGTCGTAAAAAACTTAGGTTTCTTTGATTCCCTCAGGTTTATTTGACCTTATTCTTTAACAAACCAACATAATCATAAAAAAGAAATCAAAAGAATCCAAAAGAAAGCAGTGGAAACCTGTTTTTTTGACGCAATTGTCTTATTTTTTAATTTTAGATAAGTTATTATATAGAAAAAGGGGTTTTGTCGTAAAAAACTTAGGTTCCTTTGATTCCCTCAGGTTTATTTGACCTTATTCTTTAACAAACCAACATAATCATAAAAAAGAAATCAAAAGAATCCAAAAGAAAGCAGTGGCAACCTGTTTTTTTATTGTTTTTAAGTGAAATACTGATTTTCGTCAAAAAATTTATCGAGTTTTTAGCATTCTTTTACTAAAAAACTTCAAACTAGCTAGGTCGTTTTACTTTTTATCGACTTATTCTTTAACAAACCAACATAATCATAAAAAAGAAATCAAAAGAATCTAAAAGAAAGCAGTGGAAACCTGTTTTTTTGACGCAATTGTCTTATTTTTTAATTTTAGATAAGTTATTATATAGAAAAAGGGGTTTTGTCGTAAAAAACTTAGGTTCCTTTGATTCCCTCAGGTTTATTTGACCTTATTCTTTAACAAACCAACATAATCATAAAAAAGAAATCAAAAGAATCCAAAAGAAAGCAGTGGAAACCTGTTTTTTTATTGTTTTTAAGTGAAATACTGATTTTCGTCAAAAAAATTATCGAGTTTTTAGCATTCTTTTACTAAAAAACATCAAACTAGCTAGGTCGTTTTACTTTTTATTGACTTATTCTTTAACAAACCAACATAATCATAAAAAAGAAATCAAAAGAATCCAAAAGAAAGCAGTGGAAACCTGTTTTTTTGACGCAATTGTCTTATTTTTTAATTTTAGATAAGTTATTATATAGAAAAAGGGGTTTTGTCGTAAAAAACTTAGGTTCCTTTGATTCCCTCAGGTTTATTTGACCTTATTCTTTAACAAACCAACATAATCATAAAAAAGAAATCAAAAGAATCCAAAAGAAAGCAGTGGAAACCTGTTTTTTTGACGCAATTGTCTTATTTTTTAATTTTAGATAAGTTATTATATAGAAAAAGGGGTTTTGTCGTAAAAAACTTAGGTTCCTTTGATTCCCTCAGGTTTATTTGACCTTATTATTTAACAAACCAACATAATCATAAAAAAGAAATCAAAAGAATCCAAAAGAAAGCAGTGGAAACCTGTTTTTTTGACGCAATAGTCTTATTTTTTAATTTTAGATAAGTTATTATATAGAAAAAGGGGTTTTGTCGTAAAAAACTTAGGTTCCTTTGATTCCCTCAGGTTTATTTGACCTTATTCTTTAACAAACCAACATAATCATAAAAAAGAAATCAAAAGAATCCAAAAGAAAGCAGTGGAAACCTGTTTTTTTAACGCAATTGTCTTATTTTTTAATTTTAGATAAGTTATTATTTAGAAAAAGGGGTTTTGTCGTAAAAAACTTAGGTTCCTTTGATTCCCTCAGGTTTATTTGACCTTATTCTTTAACAAACCAACATAATCATAAAAAAGAAATCAAAAGAATCCAAAAGAAAGCAGTGGAAACCTGTTTTTTTATTGTTTTTAAGTGAAATACTGATTTTCGTCAAAAAATTTATCGAGTTTTTAGCATTCTTTTACTAAAAAACATCAAACTAGCTAGGTCGTTTTACTTTTTATCGACTTATTCTTTAACAAACCAACATAATCATAAAAAAGAAATCAAAAGAATCCAAAAGAAAGCAGTGGAAACCTGTTTTTTTGACGCAATTGTCTTATTTTTTAATTTTAGATAAGTTATTATATAGAAAAAGGGGTTTTGTCGTAAAAAACTTAGGTTCCTTTGATTCCCTCAGGTTTATTTGACCTTATTCTTTAATAAACCAACATAATCATAAAAAAGAAATCAAAAGAATCCAAAAGAAAGCAGTGGAAACCTGTTTTTTTGACGCAATTGTCTTATTTTTTAATTTTAGATAAGTTATTATATAGAAAAAGGGGTTTTGTCGTAAAAAACTTAGGTTCCTTTGATTCCCTCAGGTTTATTTGACCTTATTATTTAACAAACCAACATAATCATAAAAAAGAAATCAAAAGAATCCAAAAGAAAGCAGTGGAAACCTGTTTTTTTGACGCAATAGTCTTATTTTTTAATTTTAGATAAGTTATTATATAGAAAAAAGGGTTTTGTCGTAAAAAACTTAGGTTCCTTTGATTCCCTCAGGTTTATTTGACCTTATTCTTTAACAAACCAACATAATCATAAAAAAGAAATCAAAAGAATCCAAAAGAAAGCAGTGGAAACCTGTTTTTTTGACGCAATTGTCTTATTTTTTAATTTTAGATAAGTTATTATTTAGAAAAAGGGGTTTTGTCGTAAAAAACTTAGGTTCCTTTGATTCCCTCAGGTTTATTTGACTTTATTCTTTAACAAACCAACATAATCATAAAAAAGAAATCAAAAGAATCCAAAAGAAAGCAGTGGAAACCTGTTTTTTTATTGTTTTTAAGTGAAATACTGATTTTCGTCAAAAAATTTATCGAGTTTTTAGCATTCTTTTACTAAAAAACATCAAACTAGCTAGGTCGTTTTACTTTTTATCAACTTATTTTTTAACAAACCAACATAATCATAAAAAAGAAATCAAAAGAATCCAAAAGAAAGCAGTGGAAACCTGTTTTTTTGACGCAATTGTCTTATTTTTTAATTTTAGATAAGTTATTATATAGAAAAAGGGGTTTTGTCGTAAAAAACTTAGGTTCCTTTGATTCCCTCAGGTTTATTTGACCTTATTCTTTAACAAACCAACATAATCATAAAAAAGAAATCAAAAGAATCCAAAAGAAAGCAGTGGAAACCTGTTTTTTTGACGCAATTGTCTTATTTTTTAATTTTAGATAAGTTATTATATAGAAAAAGGGGTTTTGTCGTAAAAAACTTAGGTTCCTTTGATTCCCTTAGGTTTATTTGACCTTATTCTTTAACAAACCAACATAATCATAAAAAAGAAATCAAAAGAATCTAAAAGAAAGCAGTGGAAACCTGTTTTTTTGACGCAATTGTCTTGTTTTTCAATTTTAGATAAGTTATTATATAGAAAAAGGGGTTTTGTCGTAAAAAACTTAGGTTCCTTTGATTCCCTCAGGTTTATTTGACCTTATTCTTTAACAAACCAACATAATCATAAAAAAGAAATCAAAAGAATCCAAAAGAAAGCAGTGGAAACCTGTTTTTTTGACGCAATTGTCTTATTTTTTAATTTTAGATAAGTTATTATATAGAAAAAAGGGTTTTGTCGTAAAAAACTTAGGTTCCTTTGATTCCCTCAGGTTTATTTGACCTTATTCTTTAACAAACCAACATAATCATAAAAAAGAAATCAAAAGAATCCAAAAGAAAGCAGTGGAAACCTGTTTTTTTGACGCAATAGTCTTATTTTTTATTTTTAGATAAGTTATTATATAGAAAAAGGGGTTTTGTCGTAAAAAACTTAGGTTCCTTTGATTCTCTCAGGTTTATTTGACCTTATTCTTTAACAAACCAACATAATCATAAAAAAGAAATCAAAAGAATCCAAAAGAAAGCAGTGGAAACCTGTTTTTTTATTGTTTTTAAGTGAAATACTGATTTTCGTCAAAAAATTTATCGAGTTTTTAGCATTCTTTAACTAAAAAACATCAAACTAGCTAGGTCGTTTTACTTTTTATCGACTTATTCTTTAACAAACCAACATAATCTTAAAAAAGAAATCAAAAGAATCCAAAAGAAAGCAGTGGAAACCTGTTTTTTTGACGCAATTGTCTTATTTTTTAATTTTAGATAAGTTATTATATAGAAAAAAGGGTTTTGTCGTAAAAAACTTAAGTTCCTTTGATTCCCTCAGGTTTAGTTGACCTTATTCTTTAACAAACCAACATAATCATAAAAAAGAAATCAAAAGAATCCAAAAGAAAGCAGTGGAAACCTGTTTTTTTGACGCAATTGTCTTATTTTTTAATTTTAGATAAGTTATTATATAGAAAAAGGGGTTTTGTCGTAAAAAACTTAGGTTCCTTTGATTCCCTCAGGTTTATTTGACCTTATTCTTTAACAAACCAACATAATCATAAAAAAGAAATCAAAAGAATCCAAAAGAAAGCAGTGGAAACCTGTTTTTTTGACGCAATTGTCTTGTTTTTTAATTTTAGATAAGTTATTATATAGAAAAAGGGGTTTTGTCGTAAAAAACTTAGGTTCCTTTGATTCCCTCAGGTTTATTTGACCTTATTCTTTAACAAACCAACATAATCATAAAAAAGAAATCAAAAGAATCCAAAAGAAAGCAGTGGAAACCTGTTTTTTTGACGCAATTGTCTTATTTTTTAATTTTAGATAAGTTATTATATAGAAAAAGGGGTTTTGTCGTAAAAAACTTAGGTTCCTTTGATTCCCTCAGGTTTATTTGACCTTATTCTTTAACAAACCAACATAATCATAAAAAAGAAATCAAAAGAATCCAAAAGAAAGCAGTGGAAACCTGTTTTTTTGACGCAATTGTCTTATTTTTTAATTTTAGATAAGTTATTATATAGAAAAAGGGGCTTTGTCGTAAAAAACTTAGGTTCCTTTGATTCCCTCAGGTTTATTTGACCTTATTCTTTAACAAACCAACATAATCATAAAAAAGAAATCAAAAGAATCCAAAAGAAAGCAGTGGAAACCTGTTTTTTTGACGCAATTGTCTTATTTTTTAACTTTAGATAAGTTATTATATAGAAAAAGGGGTTTTGTCGTAAAAAACTTAGGTTCCTTTGATTCCCTCAGGTTTATTTGACCTTATTTTTTAACAAACCAACATAATCATAAAAAAGAAATCAAAAGAATCCAAAAGAAAGCAGTGGAAACCTGTTTTTTTATTGTTTTTAAGTGAAATACTGATTTTCGTCAAAAAATTTATCGAGTTTTTAGCATTCTTTTACTAAAAAACATCAAACTAGCTAGGTCGTTTTACTTTTTATCGACTTATTCTTTAACAAACCAATATAATCATAAAAAAGAAATCAAAAGAATCTAAAAGAAAGCAGTGGAAACCTGTTTTTTTGACGCAATTGTCTTGTTTTTTAATTTTAGATAAGTTATTATATAGAAAAAGGGGTTTTGTCGTAAAAAACTTAGGTTCCTTTGATTCCCTCAGGTTTATTTGACCTTATTCTTTAACAAACCAACATAATCATAAAAAAGAAATCAAAAGAATCCAAAAGAAAGCAGTGGAAACCTGTTTTTTTGACGCAATTGTCTTATTTTTTAATTTTAGATAAGTTATTATATAGAAAAAGGGGTTTTGTCGTAAAAAACTTAGGTTCCTTTGATTCCCTCAGGTTTATTTGACCTTATTCTTTAACAAACCAACATAATCATAAAAAAGAAATCAAAAGAATCCAAAAGAAAGCAGTGGAAACCTGTTTTTTTGACGCAATAGTCTTATTTTTTATTTTTAGATAAGTTATTATATAGAAAAAAGGGTTTTGTCGTAAAAAACTTGAGTTCCTTTGATTCCCTCAGGTTTATTTGACCTTATTCTTTAACAAACCAACATAATCATAAAAAAGAAATCAAAAGAATCCAAAAGAAAGCAGTGGAAACCTGTTTTTTTGACGCAATTGTCTTATTTTTTAATTTTAGATAAGTTATTATATAGAAAAAGGGGTTTTGTCGTAAAAAACTTAGGTTCCTTTGATTCCCTCAGGTTTATTTGACCTTATTCTTTAACAAACCAACATAATCATAAAAAAGAAATCAAAAGAATCCAAAAGAAAGCAGTGGAAACCTGTTTTTTTATTGTTTTTAAGTGAAATACTGATTTTCGTCAAAAAATTTATCGAGTTTTTAGCATTCTTTTACTAAAAAACATCAAACTAGCTAGGTCGTTTTACTTTTTATCGACTTATTCTTTAACAAACCAACATAATCATAAAAAAGAAATCAAAAGAATCTAAAAGAAAGCAGTGGAAACCTGTTTTTTTGACGCAATTGTCTTATTTTTTAATTTTAGATAAGTTATTATATAAAAAAAGGGGTTTTGTCGTAAAAAACTTAGGTTCCTTTGATTCCCTCAGGTTTATTTGACCTTATTCTTCAACAAACCAACATAATCATAAAAAAGAAATCAAAAGAATCCAAAAGAAAGCAGTGGAAACCTGTTTTTTTATTGTTTTTAAGTGAAATACTGATTTTTGTCAAAAAAATTATCGAGTTTTTAGCATTCTTTTACTAAAAAACATCAAACTAGCTAGGTCGTTTTACTTTTTATCGACTTATTCTTTAACAAACCAACATAATCATAAAAAAGAAATCAAAAGAATCTAAAAGAAAGCAGTGGAAACCTGTTTTTTTGACGCAATTGTCTTATTTTTTAATTTTAGATAAGTTATTATATAGAAAAAGGGGTTTTGTCGTAAAAAACTTAGGTTCCTTTGATTCCCTCAGGTTTATTTGACCTTATTCTTTAACAAACCAACATAATCATAAAAAAGAAATCAAAAGAATCCAAAAGAAAGCAGTGGAAACCTGTTTTTTTGACGCAATTGTCTTATTTTTTAATTTTAGATAAGTTATTATATAGAAAAAGGGGTTTTGTCGTAAAAAACTTAGGTTCCTTTGATTCCCTCAGGTTTATTTGACCTTATTCTTTAACAAACCAACATAATCATAAAAAAGAAATCAAAAGAATCCAAAAGAAAGCAGTGGAAACCTGTTTTTTTGACGCAATAGTCTTATTTTTTAATTTTAGATAAGTTATTATATAGAAAAAGGGGTTTTGTCGTAAAAAACTTAGGTTCCTTTGATTCCCTCAGGTTTATTTGACCTTATTCTTTAACAAACCAACATAATCATAAAAAAGAAATCAAAAGAATCCAAAAGAAAGCAGTGGAAACCTGTTTTTTTGACGCAATTGTCTTATTTTTTAATTTTAGATAAGTTATAATATAGAAAAAGGGGTTTTGTCGTAAAAAACTTAGGTTCCTTTGATTCCCTCAGGTTTATTTGACCTTATTCTTTAACAAACCAACATAATCATAAAAAAGAAATCAAAAGAATCCAAAAGAAAGCAGTGGAAACCTGTTTTTTTGACGCAATTGTCTTATTTTTTAATTTTAGATAAGTTATTATATAGAAAAAGGGGTTTTGTCGTAAAAAACTTAGGTTCCTTTGATTCCCTCAGGTTTATTTGACCTTATTCTTTAACAAACCAACATAATCATAAAAAAGAAATCAAAAGAATCCAAAAGAAAGCAGTGGAAACCTGTTTTTTTGACGCAATAGTCTTATTTTTTAATTTTAGATAAGTTATTATATAGAAAAAGGGGTTTTGTCGTAAAAAACTTAGGTTCCTTTGATTCCCTCAGGTTTATTTGACCTTATTCTTTAACAAACCAACATAATCATAAAAAAGAAATCAAAAGAATCCAAAAGAAAGCAGTGGAAACCTGTTTTTTTGACGCAATTGTCTTATTTTTTAATTTTAGATAAGTTATAATATAGAAAAAGGGGTTTTGTCGTAAAAAACTTAGGTTCCTTTGATTCCCTCAGGTTTATTTGACCTTATTCTTTAACAAACCAACATAATCATAAAAAAGAAACCAAAAGAATCCAAAAGAAAGCAGTGGAAACCTGTTTTTTTATTGTTTTTAAGTGAAATACTGATTTTCGTCAAAAAATTTATCGAGTTTTTAGCATTCTTTTACTAAAAAACATCAAACTAGCTAGGTCGTTTTACTTTTTATCGACTTATTTTTTAACAAACCAACATAATCATAAAAAAGAAATCAAAAGAATCCAAAAGAAAGCAGTGGAAACCTGTTTTTTTGACGCAATTGTCTTATTTTTTAATTTTAGATAAGTTATTATATAGAAAAAGGGGTTTTGTCGTAAAAAACTTAGGTTCCTTTGATTCCCTCAGGTTTATTTGACCTTATTCTTTAACAAACCAACATAATCATAAAAAAGAAATCAAAAGAATCCAAAAGAAAGCAGTGGAAACCTGTTTTTTTGACGCAATTGTCTTATTTTTTAATTTTAGATAAGTTATTATATAGAAAAAGGGGTTTTGTCGTAAAAAACTTAGGTTCCTTTGATTCCCTTAGGTTTATTTGACCTTACTCTTTAGGAAACCAACATAATCATAAAAAAGAAATCAAAAGAATCCAAAAGAAAGCAGTGGAAACCTGTTTTTTTGACGCAATTGTCTTGTTTTTCAATTTTAGATAAGTTATTATATAGAAAAAGGGGTTTTGTCGTAAAAAACTTAAGTTCCTTTGATTCCCTCAGGTTTATTTGACCTTATTCTTTAACAAACCAACATAATCATAAAAAAGAAATCAAAAGAATCCAAAAGAAAGCAGTGGAAACCTGTTTTTTTGACGCAATAGTCTTATTTTTTAATTTTAGATAAGTTATTATATAGAAAAAGGGGTTTTGTCGTAAAAAACTTAGGTTCCTTTGATTCCCTCAGGTTTATTTGACCTTATTCTTTAACAAACCAACATAATCATAAAAAAGAAATCAAAAGAATCCAAAAGAAAGCAGTGGAAACCTGTTTTTTTGACGCAATTGTCTTATTTTTTAATTTTAGATAAGTTATTATATAGAAAAAGGGGCTTTGTCGTAAAAAACTTAGGTTCCTTTGATTCCCTCAGGTTTATTTGACCTTATTCTTTAACAAACCAACATAATCATAAAAAAGAAATCAAAAGAATCCAAAAGAAAGCAGTGGAAACCTGTTTTTTTGACGCAATTGTCTTATTTT
This sequence comes from Hydra vulgaris, assembly GCF_022113875.1. Lineage (NCBI taxonomy): Eukaryota > Metazoa > Cnidaria > Hydrozoa > Anthoathecata > Hydridae > Hydra > Hydra vulgaris. Next base: position 18,077,588 of record NC_061168.1, read on the forward strand.
TTAACTTTAGATAAGTTATTATATAGAAAAAGGGGTTTTGTCGTAAAAAACTTAGGTTCCTTTGATTCCCTCAGGTTTATTTGACCTTATTCTTTAACAAACCAACATAATCATAAAAAAGAAATCAAAAGAATCCAAAAGAAAGCAGTGGAAACCTGTTTTTTTGACGCAATAGTCTTATTTTTTAATTTTAGATAAGTTATTATATAGAAAAAGGGGTTTTGTCGTAAAAAACTTAGGTTCCTTTGATTCCCTCAGGTTTATTTGACCTTATTCTTTAACAAACCAACATAATCATAAAAAAGAAATCAAAAGAATCCAAAAGAAAGCAGTGGAAACCTGTTTTTTTGACGCAATAGTCTTATTTTTTAATTTTAGATAAGTTATTATATAGAAAAGGGGGTTTTGTCGTAAAAAACTTAGGTTCCTTTGATTCCCTCAGGTTTATTTGACCTTATTCTTTAACAAACCAACATAATCATAAAAAGAAATCAAAAGAATCCAAAAGAAAGCAGTGGAAACCTGTTTTTTTATTGTTTTTAAGTGAAATACTGATTTTCGTCAAAAAATTTATCGAGTTTTTAGCATTCTTTTACTAAAAAACATCAAACTAGCTAGGTCGTTTTACTTTTTATCGACTTATTCTTTAACAAACCAATATAATCATAAAAAAGAAATCAAAAGAATCCAAAAGAAAGCAGTGGAAACCTGTTTTTTTGACGCAATTGTCTTGTTTTTTAATTTTAGATAAGTTATTATATAGAAAAAGGGGTTTTGTCGTAAAAAACTTAGGTTCCTTTGATTCCCTCAGGTTTATTTGACCTTATTCTTTAACAAACCAACATAATCATAAAAAAGAAATCAAAAGAATCCAAAAGAAAGCAGTGGAAACCTGTTTTTTTGACGCAATTGTCTTATTTTTTAATTTTAGATAAGTTATTATATAGAAAAAGGGGTTTTGTCGTAAAAAACTTAGGTTCCTTTGATTCCCTCAGGTTTATTTGACCTTATTCTTTAACAAACCAACATAATCATAAAAAAGAAATCAAAAGAATCCAATAGAAAGCAGTGGAAACCTGTTTTTTTGACTTAATAGTCTTATTTTTTAATTTTAGATAAGTTATTATATAGAAAAAGGGGTTTTGTCGTAAAAACCTTAGGTTCCTTTGATTCCCTCAGGTTTATTTGACCTTATTCTTTAACAAACCAACATAATCATAAAAAAGAAATCAAAAGAATCCAAAAGAAAGCAGTGGAAACCTGTTTTTTTGACGCAATTGTCTTATTTTTTAATTTTAGATAAGTTATTATATAGAAAAAGGGGTTTTGTCGTAAAAAACTTAGGTTCCTTTGATTCCCTCAGGTTTATTTGACCTTATTCTTTAACAAACCAACATAATCATAAAAAAGAAATCAAAAGAATCCAAAAGAAAGCAGTGGAAACCTGTTTTTTTGATGCAATTGTCTTATTTTTTAACTTTAGATAAGTTATTATATAGATAAAAGGGTTTTGTCGTAAAAAACTTAGGTTCCTTTGATTCCCTCAGGTTTATTTGACCTTATTCTTTAACAAAGCAACATAATCATAAAAAAGAAATCAAAAGAATCCAAAAGAAAGCAGTGGAAACCTGTTTTTTTGACGCAATTGTCTTATTTTTTAATTTTAGATAAGTTATTATATAGAAAAAGGGGTTTTGTCGTAAAAAACTTAGGTTCCTTTGATTCCCTCAGGTTTATTTGACCTTATTCTTTAACAAACCAACATAATCATAAAAAGAAATCAAAAGAATCCAAAAGAAAGCAGTGGAAACCTGTTTTTTTATTGTTTTTAAGTAAAATACTGATTTTCGTCAAAAAATTTATCGAGTTTTTAGCATTCTTTTACTAAAAAACATCAAACTAGCTAGGTCGTTTTACTTTTTATCGACTTATTCTTTAACAAACCATCATAATCTTAAAAAAGAAATCAAAAGAATCCAAAAGAAAGCAGTGGAAACCTGTTTTTTTGACGCAATTGTCTTATTTTTTAATTTTAGATTAGTTATTATATAGAAAAAGGGGTTTTGTCGTAAAAAACTTAGGTTCCTTTGATTCCCTCAAGTTTATTTGACCTTATTCTTTAACAAACCAACATAATCATAAAAAAGAAATCAAAAGAATCCAAAATAAAGCAGTGGAAACCTGTTTTTTTGACGCAATTGTCTTATTTTTTAATTTTAGATAAGTTATTATATAGAAAAAAGGGTTTTGTCGTAAAAAACTTAGGTTCCTTTGATTCCCTCAGGTTTATTTGACCTTATTCTTTAACAAACCATCATAATCATAAAAAAGAAATCAAAAGAATCCAAAAGAAAGCAGTGGAAACGTGTTTTTTTGACGCAATAGTCTTATTTTTTAATTTTAGATAAGTTATTATATAGAAAAAGGGGTTTTGTCGTAAAAAACTTAGGTTCCTTTGATTCCCTCAAGTTTATTTGACCTTATTCTTTAACAAACCAACATAATCATAAAAAAGAAATCAAAAGAATCCAATAGAAAGCAGTGGAAACCTGTTTTTTTATTGTTTTTAAGTGAAATACTGATTTTCGTCAAAAAATTTATCGAGTTTTTAGCATTCTTTAACTAAAAAACATCAAACTAGCTAGGTCGTTTTACTTTTTATCGACTTATTTTTTAACAAACCAACATAATCTTAAAAAAGAAATCAAAAGAATCCAAAAGAAAGCAGTGGAAACCTGTTTTTTTGACGCAATTGTCTTATTTTTTAATTTTAGATAATTTATTATATAGAAAAAGGGGTTTTGTCGTAAAAAACTTAAGTTCCTTTGATTCCCTCAGGTTTAGTTGACCTTATTCTTTAACAAACCAACATAATCATAAAAAAGAAATCAAAAGAATCCAAAAGAAAGCAGTGGAAACCTGTTTTTTTAACGCAATTGTCTTATTTTTTAATTTTAGATAAGTTATTATATAGAAAAAGGGGTTTTGTCGTAAAAAACTTAGGTTCCTTTGATTCCCTCAGGTTTATTTGACCTTATTCTTTAACAAACCAACATAATCATAAAAAAGAAATCAAAAGAATCCAAAAGAAAGCAGTGGAAACCTGTTTTTTTGACGCAATTGTCTTATTTTTTAATTTTAGATAAGTTATTATATAGAAAAAGGGGTTTTGTCGTAAAAAACTTAGGTTCCTTTGATTCCCTCAGGTTTATTTGACCTTATTCTTTAACAAACCAACATAATCATAAAAAAGAAATCAAAAGAATCCAAAATAAAGCAGTGGGAACCTGTTTTTTTGACGCAATTGTCTTATTTTTTAACTTTAGATAAGTTATTATATAGAAAAAGGGGTTTTGTCGTAAAAAACTTAGGTTCCTTTGATTCCCTCAGGTTTATTTGACCTTATTCTTTAACAAACCAACATAATCATAAAAAAGAAATTAAAAGAATCCAAAAGAAAGCAGTGGAAACCTGTTTTTTTGACGCAATTGTCTTATTTTTTAATTTTAGATAAGTTATTATATAGAAAAAGGGGTTTTGTCGTAAAAAACTTATGTTGCTTTGATTCCCTCAGGTTTATTTGACCTTATTCTTTAACAAACCAACATAATCATAAAAAAGAAATCAAAAGAATCCAAAAGAAAGCAGTGGAAACCTGTTATTTTGACGCAATTGTCTTATTTTTTAATTTTAGATAAGTTATTATATAGAAAAAGGGGTTTTGTCGTAAAAAACTTAGGTTCCTTTTATTCCCTCAGGTTTATTTGACCTTATTCTTTAACAAACCAACATAATCATAAAAAAGAAATCAAAAGAATCCAAATGAAAGCAGTGGAAACCTGTTTTTTTGACGCAATTGTCTTATTTTTTAATTTTAGATAAGTTATTATATAGAAAAAGGGGTTTTGTCGTAAAAAACTTAGGTTCCTTTTATTCCCTCAGGTTTATTTGACCTTATTCTTTAACAAACCAACATAATCATAAAAAAGAAATCAAAAGAATCCAAAAGAAAGCAGTGGAAACCTGTTTTTTTATTGTTTTTAAGTGAAATACTGATTTTCGTCAAAAAATTTATCGAGTTTTTAGCATTCTTTTACTAAAAAACATCAAACTAGCTAGGTCGTTTTACTTTTTATTGACTTATTCTTTAACAAACCAACATAATCATAAAAAAGAAATCAAAAGAATCCAAAAGAAAGCAGTGGAAACCTGTTTTTTTGACGCAATTGTCTTATTTTTTAATTTTAGATAAGTTATTATATAGAAAAAGGGGTTTTGTCGTAAAAAACTTAGGTTCCTTTGATTCCCTTAGGTTTATTTGACCTTATTCTTTAACAAACCAACATAATCATAAAAAAGAAATCAAAAGAATCCAAAAGAAAGCAGTGGAAACCTGTTTTTTTGACGCAATTGTGTTATTTTTTAATTTTAGATAAGTTATTATATAGAAAAAGGGGTTTTGTCGTAAAAAACTTAGGTTCCTTTGATTCCCTCAGGTTTATTTGACCTTATTCTTTAACAAACCAACATAATCATAAAAAAGAAATCAAAAGAATCCAAAAGAAAGCAGTGGAAACCTGTTTTTTTGACGCAATAGTCTTTTTTTTTAATTTTAGATAAGTTATTATATAGAAAAAGGGGTTTTGTCGTAAAAAACTTAGGTTCCTTTGATTCCCTCAGGTTTATTTGACCTTATTCTTTAACAAACCAACATAATCATAAAAAAGAAATCAAAAGAATCCAAAAGAAAGCAGTGGAAACCTGTTTTTTTGACGCAATAGTCTTATTTTTTAATTTTAGATAAGTTATTATATAGAAAAAGGGGTTTTGTCGTAAAAAACTTAGGTTCCTTTGATTCCCTCAGGTTTATTTGACCTTATTCTTTAACAAACCAACATAATCATAAAAAAGAAATCAAAAGAATCCAAAAGAAAGCAGTGGAAACCTGTTTTTTTATTGTTTTTAAGTGAAATACTGATTTTCGTCAAAAAATTTATCGAGTTTTTAGCATTCTTTTACTAAAAAACATCAAACTAGCTAGGTCGTTTTACTTTTTATCGACTTATTCTTTAACAAACCAACATAATCATAAAAAAGAAATCAAAAGAATCCAAAAGAAAGCAGTGGAAACCTGTTTTTTTGACGCAATTGTCTTATTTTTTAATTTTAGATAAGTTATTATATAGAAAAAGGGGTTTTGTCGTAAAAAACTTAGGTTCCTTTGATTCCCTCAGGTTTATTTGACCTTATTCTTTAACAAACCAACATAATCATAAAAAAGAAATCAAAAGAATCCAAAAGAAAGCAGTGGAAACCTGTTTTTTTGACGCAATTGTCTTATTTTTTAATTTTAGATAAGTTATTATATAGAAAAAGGGGTTTTGTCGTAAAAAAATTAGGTTCCTTTGATTCCCTCAGGTTTATTTGACCTTATTCTTTAACAAACCAACATAATCATAAAAAAGAAATCAAAAGAATCCAAAAGAAAGCAGTGGAAACCTGTTTTTTTATTGTTTTTAAGTGAAATACTGATTTTCGTCAAAAAATTTATCGAGTTTTTAGCATTCTTTTACTAAAAAACATCAAACTAGCTAGGTCGTTTTACTTTTTATCGACTTATTCTTTAACAAACCAACATAATCATAAAAAAGAAATCAAAAGAATCCAAAAGAAAGCAGTGGAAACCTGTTTTTTTGACGCAATTGTCTTATTTTTTAATTTTAGATAAGTTATTATATAGAAAAAGGGGTTTTGTCGTAAAAAACTTAGGTTCCTTTGATTCCCTCAGGTTTATTTGACCTTATTCTTTAACAAACCAACATAATCATAAAAAAGAAATCAAAAGAATCCAAAAGAAAGCAGTGGAAACCTGTTTTTTCGACGCAATTGTCTTATTTTTTAATTTTAGATAAGTTATTATATAGAAAAAGGGGTTTTGTCGTAAAAAAATTAGGTTCCTTTGATTCCCTCAGGTTTATTTGACCTTATTCTTTAACAAACCAACATAATCATAAAAAAGAAATCAAAAGAATCCAAAAGAAAGCAGTGGAAACCTGTTTTTTTGACGCAATTGTCTTATTTTTTAATTTTAGATAAGTTATTATATAGAAAAAGGGGTTTTGTCGTAAAAAACTTAGGTTCCTTTGATTCCCTCAGGTTTATTTGACCTTATTCTTTAACAAACCAACATAATCATAAAAAAGAAATCAAAAGAATCCAAAAGAAAGCAGTGGAAACTTGTTTTTTTGACGCAATAGTCTTATTTTTTAATTTTAGATAAGTTATTATATAGAAAAAGGGGTTTTGTCGTAAAAAACTTAGGTTCCTTTGATTCCCTCAGGTTTATTTGACCTTATTCTTTAACAAACCAACATAATCATAAAAAAGAAATCAAAAGAATCCAAAAGAAAGCAGTGGAAACCTGTTTTTTTATTGTTTTTAAGTAAAATACTGATTTTCGTCAAAAAATTTATCGAGTTTTTAGCATTCTTTTACTAAAAAACATCAAACTAGCTAGGTCGTTTTACTTTTTATCGACTTATTCTTTAACAAACCAACATAATCTTAAAAAAGAAATCAAAAGAATCCAAAAGAAAGCAGTGGAAACCTGTTTTTTTGACGCAATTGTCTTATTTTTTAATTTTAGATAAGTTATTATATAGAAAAATGGGTTTTGTCGTAAAAAACTTAGGTTCCTTTGATTCCCTCAAGTTTATTTGACCTTATTCTTTAACAAACCAACATAATCATAAAAAAGAAATCAAAAGAATCCAAAATAAAGCAGTGGAAACCTGTTTTTTTGACGCAATTGTCTTATTTTTTAATTTTAGATAAGTTATTATATAGAAAAAGGGGTTTTGTCGTAAAAAACTTAGGTTCCTTTGATTCCCTCAGGTTTATTTGACCTTATTCTTTAACAAACCAACATAATCATAAAAAAGAAATTAAAAGAATCCAAAAGAAAGCAGTGGAAACCTGTTTTTTTGACGCAATTGTCTTATTTTTTAATTTTAGATAAGTTATTATATAGAAAAAGGGGTTTTGTCGTAAAAAACTTAGGTTCCTTTGATTCCCTCAGGTTTATTTGACCTTATTCTTTAACAAACCAACATAATCATAAAAAAGAAATCAAAAGAATCCAAAAGAAAGCAGTGGAAACCTGTTTTTTTGACGCAATTGTCTTATTTTTTAATTTTAGATAAGTTATTATATAGAAAAAGGGGTTTTGTCGTAAAAAACTTAGGTTCCTTTGATTCCCTCAGGTTTATTTGACCTTATTCTTTAACAAACCAACATAATCATAAAAAAGAAATCAAAAGAATCCAAAAGAAAGCAGTGGAAACCTGTTTTTTTGACGCAATTGTCTTATTTTTTAATTTTAGATAAGCTATTATATAGAAAAAGGGGTTTTGTCGTAAAAAACTTAGGTTCCTTTGATTCCCTCAGGTTTATTTGACCTTATTCTTTAACAAACCAACATAATCATAAAAAAGAAATCAAAAGAATCCAAAAGAAAGCAGTGGAAACCTGTTTTTTTGACGCAATTGTCTTATTTTTTAATTTTAGATAAGTTATTATATAGAAAAAGGGGTTTTGTCGTAAAAAACTTAGGTTCCTTTGATTCCCTCAGGTTTATTTGACCTTATTCTTTAACAAACCAACATAATCATAAAAAAGAAATCAAAAGAATCCAAAAGAAAGCAGTGGAAACCTGTTTTTTTGACGCAATTGTCTTATTTTTTAATTTTAGATAAGTTATTATATAGAAAAAGGGGTTTTGTCGTAAAAAAATTAGGTTCCTTTGATTCCCTCAGGTTTATTTGACCTTATTCTTTAACAAACCAACATAATCATAAAAAAGAAATCAAAAGAATCCAAAAGAAAGCAGTGGAAACCTGTTTTTTTGACGCAATTGTCTTATTTTTTAATTTTAGATAAGTTATTATATAGAAAAAGGGGTTTTGTCGTAAAAAACTTAGGTTCCTTTGATTCCCTCAGGTTTATTTGACCTTATTCTTTAACAAACCAACATAATCATAAAAAAGAAATCAAAAGAATCCAAAAGAAAGCAGTGGAAACCTGTTTTTTTGACGCAATAGTCTTATTTTTTAATTTTAGATAAGTTATTATATAGAAAAAGGGGTTTTGTCGTAAAAAACTTAGGTTCCTTTGATTCCCTCAGGTTTATTTGACCTTATTCTTTAACAAACCAACATAATCATAAAAAAGAAATCAAAAGAATCCAAAAGAAAGCAGTGGAAACCTGTTTTTTTATTGTTTTTAAGTAAAATACTGATTTTCGTCAAAAAATTTATCGAGTTTTTAGCATTCTTTTACTAAAAAACATCAAACTAGCTAGGTCGTTTTACTTTTTATCGACTTATTCTTTAACAAACCAACATAATCTTAAAAAAGAAATCAAAAGAATCCAATAGAAAGCAGTGGAAACCTGTTTTTTTGACGCAATTGTCTTATTTTTTAATTTTAGATAAGTTATTATATAGAAAAATGGGTTTTGTCGTAAAAAACTTAGGTTCCTTTGATTCCCTCAAGTTTATTTGACCTTATTCTTTAACAAACCAACATAATCATAAAAAAGAAATCAAAAGAATCCAAAATAAAGCAGTGGAAACCTGTTTTTTTGACGCAATTGTCTTATTTTTTAATTTTAGATAAGTTATTATATAGAAAAAGGGGTTTTGTCGTAAAAAACTTAGGTTCCTTTGATTCCCTCAGGTTTATTTGACCTTATTCTTTAACAAACCAACATAATCATAAAAAAGAAATTAAAAGAATCCAAAAGAAAGCAGTGGAAACCTGTTTTTTTGACGCAATTGTCTTATTTTTTAATTTTAGATAAGTTATTATATAGAAAAAGGGGTTTTGTCGTAAAAAACTTAGGTTCCTTTGATTCCCTCAGGTTTATTTGACCTTATTCTTTAACAAACCAACATAATCATACAAAAGAAATCAAAAGAATCCAAAAGAAAGCAGTGGAAACCTGTTTTTTTGACGCAATTGTCTTATTTTTTAGTTTTAGATAAGTTATTATATAGAAATAGGGGTTTTGTCGTAAAAAACTTAGGTTCCTTTGATTCCCTCAGGTTTATTTGACCTTATTCTTTAACAAACCAACATAATCATAAAAAAGAAATCAAAAGAATCCAAAAGAAAGCAGTGGAAACCTGTTTTTTTGACGCAATTGTCTTATTTTTTAATTTTAGATAAGTTATTATATAGAAAAAGGGGTTTTGTCGTAAAAAACTTAGGTTCCTTTGATTCCCTCAGGTTTATTTGACCTTATTCTTTAACAAACCAACATAATCATAAAAAAGAAATTAAAAGAATCCAAAAGAAAGCAGTGGAAACCTGTTTTTTTGACGCAATTGTCTTATTTTTTAATTTTAGATAAGTTATTATATAGAAAAAGGGGTTTTGTCGTAAAAAACTTAGGTTCCTTTGATTCCCTCAGGTTTATTTGACCTTATTCTTTAACAAACCAACATAATCATAAAAAAGAAATCAAAAGAATCCAAAAGAAAGCAGTGGAAACCTGTTTTTTTGACGCAATTGTCTTATTTTTTAATTTTAGATAAGTTATTATATAGAAAAAGGGGTTTTGTCGTAAAAAACTTAGGTTCCTTTGATTCCCTCAGGTTTATTTGACCTTATTCTTTAACAAACCAACATAATCATAAAAAAGAAATCAAAAGAATCCAAAAGAAAGCAGTGGAAACCTGTTTTTTTGACGCAATTGTCTTATTTTTTAATTTTAGATAAGCTATTATATAGAAAAAGGGGTTTTGTCGTAAAAAACTTAGGTTCCTTTGATTCCCTCAGGTTTATTTGACCTTATTCTTTAACAAACCAACATAATCATAAAAAAGAAATCAAAAGAATCCAAAAGAAAGCAGTGGAAACCTGTTTTTTTGACGCAATTGTCTTATTTTTTAATTTTAGATAAGTTATTATATAGAAAAAGGGGTTTTGTCGTAAAAAACTTAGGTTCCTTTGATTCCCTCAGGTTTATTTGACCTTATTCTTTAACAAACCAACATAATCATAAAAAAGAAATCAAAAGAATCCAAAAGAAAGCAGTGGAAACCTGTTTTTTTGACGCAATTGTCTTATTTTTTATTTTTAGATAAGTTATTATATAGAAAAAGGGGTTTTGTCGTAAAAAAATTAGGTTCCTTTGATTCCCTCAGGTTTATTTGACCTTATTCTTTAACAAACCAACATAATCATAAAAAAGAAATCAAAAGAATCCAAAAGAAAGCAGTGGAAACCTGTTTTTTTGACGCAATTGTCTTATTTTTTAATTTTAGATAAGTTATTATATAGAAAAAGGGGTTTTGTCGTAAAAAACTTAGGTTCCTTTGATTCCCTCAGGTTTATTTGACCTTATTCTTTAACAAACCAACATAATCATAAAAAAGAAATCAAAAGAATCCAAAAGAAAGCAGTGGAAACCTGTTTTTTTGACGCAATAGTCTTATTTTTTAATTTTAGATAAGTTATTATATAGAAAAAGGGGTTTTGTCGTAAAAAACTTAGGTTCCTTTGATTCCCTCAGGTTTATTTGACCTTATTCTTTAACAAACCAACATAATCATAAAAAAGAAATCAAAAGAATCCAAAAGAAAGCAGTGGAAACCTGTTTTTTTATTGTTTTTAAGTAAAATACTGATTTTCGTCAAAAAATTTATCGAGTTTTTAGCATTCTTTTACTAAAAAACATCAAACTAGCTAGGTCGTTTTACTTTTTATCGACTTATTCTTTAACAAACCAACATAATCTTAAAAAAGAAATCAAAAGAATCCAAAAGAAAGCAGTGGAAACCTGTTTTTTTGACGCAATTGTCTTATTTTTTAATTTTAGATAAGTTATTATATAGAAAAATGGGTTTTGTCGTAAAAAACTTAGGTTCCTTTGATTCCCTCAAGTTTATTTGACCTTATTCTTTAACAAACCAACATAATCATAAAAAAGAAATCAAAAGAATCCAAAATAAAGCAGTGGAAACCTGTTTTTTTGACGCAATTGTCTTATTTTTTAATTTTAGATAAGTTATTATATAGAAAAAGGGGTTTTGTCGTAAAAAACTTAGGTTCCTTTGATTCCCTCAGGTTTATTTGACCTTATTCTTTAACAAACCAACATAATCATAAAAAAGAAATTAAAAGAATCCAAAAGAAAGCAGTGGAAACCTGTTTTTTTGACGCAATTGTCTTATTTTTTAATTTTAGATAAGTTATTATATAGAAAAAGGGGTTTTGTCGTAAAAAACTTAGGTTCCTTTGATTCCCTCAGGTTTATTTGACCTTATTCTTTAACAAACCAACATAATCATAAAAAAGAAATCAAAAGAATCCAAAAGAAAGCAGTGGAAACCTGTTTTTTTGACGCAATTGTCTTATTTTTTAATTTTAGATAAGTTATTATATAGAAAAAGGGGTTTTGTCGTAAAAAACTTAGGTTCCTTTGATTCCCTCAGGTTTATTTGACCTTATTCTTTAACAAACCAACATAATCATAAAAAAGAAATCAAAAGAATCCAAAAGAAAGCAGTGGAAACCTGTTTTTTTGACGCAATTGTCTTATTTTTTAATTTTAGATAAGCTATTATATAGAAAAAGGGGTTTTGTCGTAAAAAACTTAGGTTCCTTTGATTCCCTCAGGTTTATTTGACCTTATTCTTTAACAAACCAACATAATCATAAAAAAGAAATCAAAAGAATCCAAAAGAAAGCAGTGGAAACCTGTTTTTTTGACGCAATTGTCTTATTTTTTAATTTTAGATAAGTTATTATATAGAAAAAGGGGTTTTGTCGTAAAAAACTTAGGTTCCTTTGATTCCCTCAGGTTTATTTGACCTTATTCTTTAACAAACCAACATAATCATAAAAAAGAAATCAAAAGAATCCAAAAGAAAGCAGTGGAAACCTGTTTTTTTGACGCAATTGTCTTATTTTTTCATTTTAGATAAGTTATTATATAGAAAAAGGGGTTTTGTCGTAAAAAACTTAGGTTCCTTTGATTCCCTCAGGTTTATTTGACCTTAATCTTTAACAAACCAACATAATCATAAAAAAGAAATCAAAAGAATCCAAAAGAAAGCAGTGGAAACCTGTTTTTTTGACGCAATTGTCTTATTTTTTAATTTTAGATAAGTTATTATATAGAAAAAGGGGTTTTGTCGTAAAAAAATTAGGTTTCTTTGATTCCCTCAGGTTTATTTGACCTTATTCTTTAACAAACCAACATAATCATAAAAAAGAAATCAAAAGAATCCAAAAGAAAGCAGTGGAAACCTGTTTTTTTGACGCAATTGTCTTATTTTTTAATTTTAGATAAGTTATTATATAGAAAAAGGGGTTTTGTCGTAAAAAACTTAGGTTCCTTTGATTCCCTCAGGTTTATTTGACCTTATTCTTTAACAAACCAACATAATCATAAAAAAGAAATCAAAAGAATCCAAAAGAAATCAGTGGAAACCTGTTTTTTTATTGTTTTTAAGTGAAATACTGATTTTCGTCAAAAAATTTATCGAGTTTTTAGCATTCTTTTACTAAAAAGCATCAAACTAGCTAGGTCGTTTTACTTTTTATCGACTTATTCTTTAACAAACCAACATAATCATAAAAAAGAAATCAAAAGAATCCAAAAGAAAGCAGTGGAAACCTGTTTTTTTGACGCAATTGTCTTATTTTTTAATTTTAGATAAGTTATTATATAGAAAAAGGGGTTTTGTCGTAAAAAACTTAGGTTCTCTTGATTCCCTCAGGTTTATTTGACCTTATTCTTTAACAAACCAACATAATCATAAAAAAGAAATCAAAAGAATCCAAAAGAAAGCAGTGGAAACCTGTTTTTTTGACGCAATTGTCTTATTTTTTAATTTTAGATAGGTTATTATATAGAAAAAGGGGTTTTGTCGTAAAAAACTTAGGTTCCTTTGATTCCCTCAGGTTTATTTTACCTTATTCTTTAACAAACCAACATAATCATAAAAAAGAAATCAAAAGAATCCAAAAGAAAGCAGTGGAAACCTGTTTTTTTGACGCAATTGTCTTATTTTTTAATTTTAGATAAGTTATTATATAGAAAAAGGGGTTTTGTCGTAAAAAACTTAGGTTCCTTTGATTCCCTCAGGTTTATTTGACCTTATTCTTTAACAAACCAACATAATCATAAAAAAGAAATCAAAAGAATCCAAAAGAAAGCAGTGGAAACCTGTTTTTTTGACGCAATTGTCTTATTTTTTAATTTTAGATAAGTTATTATATAGAAAAAGGGGTTTTGTCGTAAAAAACTTAGGTTCCTTTGATTCCCTCACGTTTATTAGACCTTATTCTTTAACAAACCAACATAATCATAAAAAAGAAATCAAAAGAATCCAAAAGAAAGCAGTGGAAACCTGTTTTTTTGACGCAATTGTCTTATTTTTTAATTTTAGATAAGTTATTATATAGAAAAAGGGATTTTGTCGTAAAAAACTTAGGTTCCTTTGATTCCCTCAGGTTTATTTGACCTTATTCTTTAACAAACCAACATAATCATAAAAAAGAAATCAAAAGAATCCAAAAGAAAGCAGTGGAAACCTGTTTTTTTGACGCAATAGTCTTATTTTTTAATTTTAGATAAGTTATTATATAGAAAAAGGGGTTTTCTCGTTAAAAACTTAGGTTCCTTTGATTCCCTCAGGTTTATTTGACCTTATTCTTTAACAAACCAACATAATCATAAAAAAGAAATCAAAAGAATCCAAAAGAAAGCAGTGGAAACCTGTTTTTTTATTGTTTTTAAGTGAAATACTGATTTTCGTCAAAAAATTTATCGAGTTTTTAGCATTCTTTTACTAAAAAACATCAAACTAGCTAGGTCGTTTTACTTTTTATCGACTTATTCTTTAACAAACCAACATAATCATAAAAAAGAAATCAAAAGAATCCAAAAGAAAGCAGTTGAAACCTGTTTTTTTGACGCAATTGTCTTATTTTTTAATTTTAGATAAGTTATTATATAGAAAAAGGGGTTTTGTCGTAAAAAACTTAGGTTCCTTTGATTCCCTCAGGTTTATTTGACCTTATTCTTTAACAAACCAACATAATCATAAAAAAGAAATCAAAAGAATCCAAAAGAAAGCAGTGAAAACCTGTTTTTTTGACGCAATTGTCTTATTTTTTAATTTTAGATAAGTTATTATATAGAAAAAGGGGTTTTGTCGTAAAAAACTTAGGTTTCTTTGATTCCCTCAGGTTTATTTGACCTTATTCTTTAACAAACCAACATAATCATAAAAAAGCAATCAAAAGAATATAAAAGAAAGCAGTGGAAACCTGTTTTTATGACGCAATTGTCTTATTTTTTAATTTTAGATAAGTTATTATATAGAAAAAGGGATTTTGTCGTAAAAAACTTAAGTTCCTTTGATTCCCTCAGGTTTATTTGACCTTATTCTTTAACAAACCAACATAATCATAAAAAAGAAATCAAAAGACTCCAAAATAAAGCAGTGGAAACCTGTTTTTTTGACGCAATTGTCTTTTTTTTTAATTTTAGATAAGTTATTATATAGAAAAAGGGGTTTTGTCGCAAAAAACTTAGGTTCCTTTTATTCCCTCAGGTTTATTTGACCTTATTCTTTAACAAACCAACATAATCATAAAAAAGAAATCAAAAGAATCCAAAAGAAAGCAGTGGAAACCTGTTTTTTTGACGCAATAGTCTTATTTTTTAATTTTAGATAAGTTATTATATAGAAAAAGGGGTTTTGTCGTAAAAAACTTAGGTTCCTTTGATTCCCTCAGGTTTATTTGACCTTATTCTTTAACAAACCAACATAATCATAAAAAAGAAATCAAAAGAACCCAAAAGAAAGCAGTGGAAACCTGTTTTTTTGACGCAATTGTCTTATTTTTTAATTTTAGATAAGTTATTATATAGAAAAAGGGGTTTCGTCGTAAAAAACTTAGGTACCTTTGATTCCCTCAGGTTTATTTGACCTTATTCTTTAACAAACCAACATAATCATAAAAAAGAAATCAAAAGAATCCAAAAGAAAGCAGTGGAAACCTGTTTTTTTGACGCAATTGTCTTATTTTTTAATTTTAGATAAGTTATTATATAGAAAAAGGGGTTTTGTCGTAAAAAACTTAGGTTCCTTTGATTCCCTCAGGTTTATTTGACCTTATTCTTTAACAAACCAACATAATCATAAAAAAGAAATCAAAAGAATCCAAAAGAAAGCAGTGGAAACCTGTTTTTTTGACGCAATTGTCTTATTTTTTAATTTTAGATAAGTTATTATATAGAAAAAGGGGTTTTGTCGTAAAAAAATTAGGTTCCTTTGATTCCCTCAGGTTTATTTGACCTTATTATTTAACAAACCAACATAATCATAAAAAAGAAATCAAAAGAATCCAAAAGAAAGCAGTGGAAACCTGTTTTTTTGACGCAATTGTCTTATTTTTTAATTTTAGATAAGTTATTATATAGAAAAAGGGGTTTTGTCGTAAAAAACTTAGGTTCCTTTGATTCCCTCAGGTTTATTTGACCTTATTCTTTAACAAACCAACATAATCATAAAAAAGAAATCAAAAGAATCCAAAAGAAAGCAGTGGAAACCTGTTTTTTTGACGCAATAGTCTTATTTTTTAATTTTAGATAAGTTATTATATAGAAAAAAGGGTTTTGTCGTAAAAAACTTAGGTTCCTTTGATTCCCTCAGGTTTATTTGACCTTATTCTTTAACAAACCAACATAATCATAAAAAAGAAATCAAAAGAATCCAAAAGAAAGCAGTGGAAACCTGTTTTTTTATTGTTTTTAAGTAAAATACTGATTTTCGTCAAAAAATTTATCGAGTTTTTAGCATTCTTTTACTAAAAAACATCAAACTAGCTAGGTCGTTTTACTTTTTATCGACTTATTCTTTAACAAACCAACATAATCTTAAAAAAGAAATCTAAAGAATCCAAAAGAAAGCAGTGGAAACCTGTTTTTTTGACGCAATTGTCTTATTTTTTAATTTTAGATAAGTTATTATATAGAAAAAGGGGTTTTGTCGTAAAAAACTTAGGTTCCTTTGATTCCCTCAAGTTTATTTGACCTTATTCTTTAACAAACCAACATAATCATAAAAAAGAAATCAAAAGAATCCAAAATAAAGCAGTGGAAACCTGTTTTTTTGACGCAATTGTCTTATTTTTTAATTTTAGATAAGTTATTATATAGAAAAAGGGGTTTTGTCGTAAAAAACTTAGGTTCCTTTGATTCCCTCAGGTTTATTTGACCTTATTCTTTAACAAACCAACATAATCATAAAAAAGAAATTAAAAGAATCCAAAAGAAAGCAGTGGAAACCTGTTTTTTTGACGCAATTGTCTTATTTTTTAATTTTAGATAAGCTATTATATAGAAAAAGGGGTTTTGTCGTAAAAAACTTAGGTTCCTTTGATTCCCTCAGGTTTATTTGACCTTATTCTTTAACAAACCAACATAATCATAAAAAAGAAATCAAAAGAATCCAAAAGAAAGCAGTGGAAACCTGTTTTTTTGACGCAATTGTCTTATTTTTTAATTTTAGATAAGTTATTATATAGAAAAAGGGGTTTTGTCGTAAAAAACTTAGGTTCCTTTGATTCCCTCAGGTTTATTTGACCTTATTCTTTAACAAACCAACATAATCATAAAAAAGAAATCAAAAGAATCCAAAAGAAATCAGTGGAAACCTGTTTTTTTATTGTTTTTAAGTGAAATACTGATTTTCGTCAAAAAATTTATCGAGTTTTTAGCATTCTTTTACTAAAAAGCATCAAACTAGCTAGGTCGTTTTACTTTTTATCGACTTATTCTTTAACAAACCAACATAATCATAAAAAAGAAATCAAAAGAATCCAAAAGAAAGCAGTGGAAACCTGTTTTTTTGACGCAATTGTCTTATTTTTTAATTTTAGATAAGTTATTATATAGAAAAAGGGGTTTTGTCGTAAAAAATTTAGGTTCTCTTGACTCCCTCAGGTTTATTTGACCTTATTCTTTAACAAACCAACATAATCATAAAAAAGAAATCAAAAAAATCCAAAAGAAAGCAGTGGAAACCTGTTTTTTTGACGCAATTGTCTTATTTTTTAATTTTAGATAAGTTATTATATAGAAAAAGGGGTTTTGTCGTAAAAAACTTAGGTTCCTTTGATTCCCTCAGGTTTATTTGACCTTATTCTTTAACAAACCAACATAATCATAAAAAAGAAATCAAAAGAATCCAAAAGAAAGCAGTGGAAACCTGTTTTTTTGACGCAATTGTCTTATTTTTTAATTTTAGATAAGTTATTATATAGAAAAAGGGGTTTTGTCGTAAAAAACTTAGGTTCCTTTGATTCCCTCAGGTTTATTTGACCTTATTCTTTAACAAACCAACATAATCATAAAAAAGAAATCAAAAGAATCCAAAAGAAAGCAGTGGAAACCTGTTTTTTTGACGCAATTGTCTTATTTTTTAATTTTAGATAAGTTATTATATAGAAAAAGGGGTTTTGTCGTAAAAAACTTAGGTTCCTTTGATTCCCTCAGGTTTATTTGACCTTATTCTTTAACAAACCAACATAATCATAAAAAAGAAATCAAAAGAATCCAAAAGAAAGCAGTGGAAACCTGTTTTTTTGACGCAATAGTCTTATTTTTTAATTTTAGATAAGTTATTATATAGAAAAAGGGGTTTTGTCGTAAAAAACTTAGGTTCCTTTGATTCCCTCAGGTTTATTTGACCTTATTCTTTAATAAACCAACATAATCATAAAAAAGAAATCAAAAGAATCCAAAAGAAAGCAGTGGAAACCTGTTTTTTTGACGCAATAGTCTTATTTTTTAATTTTAGATAAGTTATTATATAGAAAAAGGGGTTTTGTCGTAAAAAACTTAGGTTCCTTTGATTCCCTCAGGTTTATTTGACCTTATTCTTTAACAAACCAACATAATCATAAAAAAGAAATCAAAAGAATCCAAAAGAAATCAGTGGAAACCTGTTTTTTTATTGTTTTTAAGTGAAATACTGATTTTCGTCAAAAAATTTATCGAGTTTTTAGCATTCTTTTACTAAAAAACATCAAACTAGCTAGGTCGTTTTACTTTTTATCGACTTATTCTTTAACAAACCAACATAATCATAAAAAGTAAATCAAAAGAATCCAAAAGAAAGCAGTGGAAACCTGTTTTTTTGACGCAATTGTCTTATTTTTTAATTTTAGATAAGTTATTATATAGAAAAAGGGGTTTTGTCGTAAAAAACTTAGGTTCTTTTGATTCCCTCAGGTTTATTTGACCTTATTCTTTAACAAACCAACATAATCATAAAAAAGAAATCAAAAGAATCCAAAAGAAAGCAGTGGAAACCTGTTTTTTTGACGCAATAGTCTTATTTTTTAATTTTAGATAAGTTATTATATAGAAAAAGCGGTTTTGTCGTAAAAAACTTAGGTTCCTTTGATTCCCTCAGGTTTATTTGACCTTATTCTTTAACAAACCAACATAATCATAAAAAAGAAATCAAAAGAATCCAAAAGAAAGCAGTGGAAACCTGTTTTTTTGACGCAATAGTCTTATTTTTTAATTTTAGATAAGTTATTATATAGAAAAAGGGGTTTTGTCGTAAAAAACTTAGGTTCCTTTGATTCCCTCAGGTTTATTTGACCTTATTCTTTAACAAACCAACATAATCATAAAAAAGAAATCAAAAGAATCCAAAAGAAAGCAGTGGAAACCTGTTTTTTTGACGCAATAGTCTTATTTTTTAACTTTAGATAAGTTATTATATAGAAAAAGGGGTTTTGTCGTAAAAAACTTAGGTTCCTATGATTCCCTCAGGTTTATTTGACCTTATTCTTTAACAAACCAACATATTCATAAAAAAGAAATCAAAAGAATCCAAAAGAAAGCAGTGGAAACCTGTTTTTTTATTGTTTTTAAGTGAAATACTGATTTTCGTCAAAAAATTTATCGAGTTTTTAGCATTCTTTTACTAAAAAACATCAAACTAGCTAGGTCGTTTTACTTTTTATCGACTTATTCTTTAACAAACCAACATAATCATAAAAAAGAAATCAAAAGAATCCAAAAGAAAGCAGTGGAAACCTGTTTTTTTGACGCAATTGTCTTATTTTTTAATTTTAGATAAGTTATTATATAGAAAAAGGGGTTTTGTCGTAAAAAACTTAGGTTCTTTTGATTCCCTCAGGTTTATTTGACCTTATTCTTTAACAAACCAACATAATCATAAAAAAGAAATCAAAAGAATCCAAAAGAAAGCAGTGGAAACCTGTTTTTTTGACGCAATTGTCTTATTTTTTAATTTTAGATAAGTTATTATATAGAAAAAGGGGTTTTGTCGTAAAAAACTTAGGTTCCTTTGATTCCCTCAGGTTTATTTGACCTTATTCTTTAACAAACCAACATAATCATAAAAAAGAAATCAAAAGAATCCAAAAGAAAGCAGTGGAAACCTGTTTTTTTGACTTAATAGTCTTATTTTTTAATTTTAGATAAGTTATTATATAGAAAAAGGGGTTTTGTCGTAAAAAACTTAGGTTCCTTTGATTCCCTCAGGTTTATTTGACCTTATTCTTTAACAAACCAACATAATCATAAAAAAGAAATCAAAAGAATCCAAAAGAAAGCAGTGGAAACCTGTTTTTTTGACGCAATAGTCTTCTTTTTTAATTTTAGATAAGTTATTATATAGAAAAAGGGGTTTTGTCGCAAAAAACTTAGGTTCCTTTGATTCCCTCAGGTTTATTTGACCTTATTCTTTAACAAACCAACATAATCATAAAAAAGAAATCAAAAGAATCCAAAAGAAAGCAGTGGAAACCTGTTTTTTTGACGCAATAGTCTTATTTTTTAATTTTAGATAAGTTATTATATAGAAAAATGGGTTTTCTCGTAAAAAACTTAGGTTCCTTTGATTCCCTCAGGTTTATTTGACCTTATTCTTTAACAAACCAACATAATCATAAAAAAGAAATCAAAAGAATCCAAAAGAAAGCAGTGGAAACCTGTTTTTTTATTGTTTTTAAGTGAAATACTGATTTTCGTCAAAAAATTTATCGAGTTTTTAGCATTCTTTTACTAAAAAACATCAAACTAGCTAGGTCGTTTTACTTTTTATCGACTTATTCTTTAACAAACCAACATAATCATAAAAAAGAAATCAAAAGAATCCAAAAGAAAGCAGTTGAAACCTGTTTTTTTGACGCAATTGTCTTATTTTTTAATTTTAGATAAGTTATTATATAGAAAAAGGGGTTTTGTCGTAAAAAACTTAGGTTCCTTTGATTCCCTCAGGTTTATTTGACCTTATTCTTTAACAAACCAACATAATCATAAAAAAGAAATCAAAAGAATCCAAAAGAAAGCAGTGGAAACCTGTTTTTTTGACGCAATTGTCTTATTTTTTAATTTTAGATAAGTTATTATATAGAAAAAGGGGTTTTGTCGTAAAAAACTTAGGTTCCTTTGATTCCCTCACGTTTATTAGACCTTATTCTTTAACAAACCAACATAATCATAAAAAAGAAATCAAAAGAATCCAAAAGAAAGCAGTGGAAACCTGTTTTTTTGACGCAATTGTCTTATTTTTTAATTTTAGATAAGTTATTA
Organism: Hydra vulgaris; assembly: GCF_022113875.1. Taxonomy (NCBI): domain Eukaryota; kingdom Metazoa; phylum Cnidaria; class Hydrozoa; order Anthoathecata; family Hydridae; genus Hydra; species Hydra vulgaris. Next base: position 18,098,247 of record NC_061168.1, read on the forward strand.
TATAGAAAAAGGGGTTTTCTCGTTAAAAACTTAGGTTCCTTTGATTCCCTCAGGTTTATTTGACCTTATTCTTTAACAAACCAACATAATCATAAAAAAGAAATCAAAAGAATCCAAAAGAAAGCAGTAGAAACCTGTTTTTTTATTGTTTTTAAGTGAAATACTGATTTTCGTCAAAAAATTTATCGAGTTTTTAGCATTCTTTTACTAAAAAACATCAAACTAGCTAGGTCGTTTTACTTTTTATCGACTTATTCTTTAACAAACCAACATAATCATAAAAAAGAAATCAAAAGAATCCAAAAGAAAGCAGTTGAAACCTGTTTTTTTGACGCAATTGTCTTATTTTTTAATTTTAGATAAGTTATTATATAGAAAAAGGGGTTTTGTCGTAAAAAACTTAGGTTCCTTTGATTCCCTCAGGTTTATTTGACCTTATTCTTTAACAAACCAACATAATCATAAAAAAGAAATCAAAAGAATCCAAAAGAAAGCAGTGAAAACCTGTTTTTTTGACGCAATTGTCTTATTTTTTAATTTTAGATAAGTTATTATATAGAAAAAGGGGTTTTGTCGTAAAAAACTTAGGTTCCTTTGATTCCCTCAGGTTTATTTGACCTTATTCTTTAACAAACCAACATAATCATAAAAAAGCAATCAAAAGAATCCAAAAGAAAGCAGTGGAAACCTGTTTTTTTGACGCAATTGTCTTATTTTTTAATTTTAGATAAGTTATTATATAGAAAAAGGGATTTTGTCGTAAAAAACTTAAGTTCCTTTGATTCCCTCAGGTTTATTTGACCTTATTCTTTAACAAACCAACATAATCATAAAAAAGAAATCAAAAGACTCCAAAATAAAGCAGTGGAAACCTGTTTTTTTGACGCAATTGTCTTTTTTTTTAATTTTAGATAAGTTATTATATAGAAAAAGGGGTTTTGTCGTAAAAAACTTAGGTTCCTTTTATTTCCTCAGGTTTATTTGACCTTATTCTTTAACAAACCAACATAATCATAAAAAAGAAATCAAAAGAATCCAAAAGAAAGCAGTGGAAACCTGTTTTTTTGACGCAATAGTCTTATTTTTTAATTTTAGATAAGTTATTATATAGAAAAAGGGGTTTTGTCGTAAAAAACTTAGGTTCCTTTGATTCCCTCAGGTTTATTTGACCTTATTCTTTAACAAACCAACATAATCATAAAAAAGAAATCAAAAGAACCCAAAAGAAAGCAGTGGAAACCTGTTTTTTTGATGCAATTGTCTTATTTTTTAATTTTAGATAAGTTATTATATAGAAAAAGGGGTTTCGTCGTAAAAAACTTAGGTTCCTTTGATTAACTCAGGTTTATTTGACCTTATTCTTTAACAAACCAACATAATCATAAAAAAGAAATCAAAAGAATCCAAAAGAAAGCAGTGGAAACCTGTTTTTTTGACGCAATTGTCTTATTTTTTAATTTTAGATAAGTTATTATATAGAAAAAGGGGTTTTGTCGTAAAAAGCTTAGGTTCCTTTGATTCCCTCAGGTTTATTTGACCTTATTCTTTAACAAACCAACATAATCATAAAAAAGAAATCAAAAGAATCCAAAAGAAAGCAGTGGAAACCTGTTTTTTTGACGCAATTGTCTTATTTTTTAATTTTAGATAAGTTATTATATAGAAAAAGGGATTTTGTCGTAAAAAACTTAGGTTCCTTTGATTCCCTCAGGTTTATTTGACCTTATTCTTTAACAAACCAACATAATCATAAAAAAGAAATCAAAAGACTCCAAAATAAAGCAGTGGAAACCTGTTTTTTTGACGCAATTGTCTTATTTTTTAATTTTAGATAAGTTATTATATAGAAAAAGGGGTTTTGTCGTAAAAAACTTAGGTTCCTTTTATTCCCTCAGGTTTATTTGACCTTATTTTTTAACAAACCAACATAATCATAAAAAAGAAATCAAAAGAATCCAAAAGAAAGCAGTGGAAACCTGTTTTTTTGACGCAATAGTCTTATTTTTTAATTTTAGATAAGTTATTATATAGAAAAAGGGGTTTTGTCGTAAAAAACTTAGGTTCCTTTGATTCCCTCAGGTTTATTTGACCTTATTCTTTAACAAACCAACATAATCATAAAAAAGAAATCAAAAGAATCCAAAAGAAAGCAGTGGAAACCTGTTTTTTTGACGCAATAGTCTTTTTTTTTAATTTTAGATAAGTTATTATATAGAAAAAGGGGTTTTCTCGTTAAAAACTTAGGTTCCTTTGATTCCCTCAGGTTTATTTGACCTTATTCTTTAACAAACCAACATAATCATAAAAAAGAAATCAAAAGAATCCAAAAGAAAGCAGTGGAAACCTGTTTTTTTGACGCAATTGTCTTATTTTTTAATTTTAGATAAGTTATTATATAGAAAAAGGGGTTTTGTCGTAAAAAACTTAGGTTCCTTTTATTCCCTCAGGTTTATTTGACCTTATTCTTTAACAAACCAACATAATCATAAAAAAGAAATCAAAAGAATCCAAAAGAAAGCAGTGGAAACCTGTTTTTTTGACGCAATAGTCTTATTTTTTAATTTTAGATAAGTTATTATATAGAAAAAGGGGTTTTGTCGTAAAAAACTTAGGTTCCTTTGATTCCCTCAGGTTTATTTGACCTTATTCTTTAACAAACCAACATAATCATAAAAAAGAAATCAAAAGAATCCAAAAGAAAGCAGTGGAAACCTGTTTTTTTGACGCAATAGTCTTATTTTTTAATTTTAGATAAGTTATTATATAGAAAAAGGGGTTTTCTCGTTAAAAACTTAGGTTCCTTTGATTCCCTCAGGTTTATTTGACCTTATTCTTTAACAAACCAACATAATCATAAAAAAGAAATCAAAAGAATCCAAAAGAAAGCAGTGGAAACCTGTTTTTTTATTGTTTTTAAGTGAAATACTGATTTTCGTCAAAAAATTTATCGAGTTTTTAGCATTCTTTTACTAAAATTCATTTTACTTTTTATCGACTTATTCTTTAATAAACCAACATAATCATAAAAAAGAAATCAAAAGAATCCAAAAGAAAGCAGTTGAAACCTGTTTTTTTGACGCAATTGTCTTATTTTTTAATTTTAGATAAGTTATTATATAGAAAAAGGGGTTTTGTCGTAAAAAACTTAGGTTCCTTTGATTCCCTCAGGTTTATTTGACCTTATTCTTTAACAAACCAACATAATCATAAAAAAGAAATTAAAAGAATCCAAAAGAAAGCAGTGGAAACCTGTTTTTTTGACGCAATTGTCTTATTTTTTAATTTTAGATAAGTTATTATATAGAAAAAGGGGTTTTGTCGTAAAAAACTTAGGTTCCTTTGATTCCCTCAGGTTTATTTGACCTTATTCTTTAACAAACCAACATAATCATAAAAAAGAAATCAAAAGAATCCAAAAGAAAGCAGTGGAAACCTGTTTTTTTGACGCAATTGTCTTATTTTTTATTTTTAGATAAGTTATTATATAGAAAAAGGGGTTTTGTCGTAAAAAACTTAGGTTCCTTTGATTCCCTCAGGTTTATTTGACCTTATTCTTTAACAAACCAACATAATCATAAAAAAGAAATCCAAAGAATCCAAAAGAAAGCAGTGGAAACCAGTTTTTTTGACGCAATTGTCTTATTTTTTAATTTTAGATAAGTTATTATATAGAAAAAGGGGTTTTGTCGTAAAAAACTTAGGTTCCTTTGATTCCCTCAGGTTTATTTGACCTTATTCTTTAACAAACCAACATAATCATAAAAAAGCAATCAAAAGAATCCAAAAGAAAGCAGTGGAAACCTGTTTTTTTGACGCAATTGTCTTATTTTTTAATTTTAGATAAGTTATTATATAGAAAAAGGGATTTTGTCGTAAAAAACTTAGGTTCCTTTGATTCCCTCAGGTTTATTTGACCTTATTCTTTAACAAACCAACATAATCATAAAAAAGAAATCAAAAGAATCCAAAAGAAAGCAGTGGAAACCTGTTTTTTTGACGCAATTGTCTTATTTTTTAATTTTAGATAAGTTATTATATAGAAAAAGGGGTTTTGTCGTAAAAAGCTTAGGTTCCTTTGATTCCCTCAGGTTTATTTGACCTTATTCTTTAACAAACCAACATAATCATAAAAAAGAAATCAAAAGAATCCAAAAGAAAGCAGTGGAAACCTGTTTTTTTGACGCAATTGTCTTATTTTTTAATTTTAGATAAGTTATTATATAGAAAAAGGGATTTTGTCGTAAAAAACTTAGGTTCCTTTGATTCCCTCAGGTTTATTTGACCTTATTCTTTAACAAACCAACATAATCATAAAAAAGAAATCAAAAGACTCCAAAATAAAGCAGTGGAAACCTGTTTTTTTGACGCAATTGTCTTATTTTTTAATTTTAGATAAGTTATTATATAGAAAAAGGGGTTTTGTCGTAAAAAACTTAGGTTCCTTTTATTCCCTCAGGTTTATTTGACCTTATTTTTTAACAAACCAACATAATCATAAAAAAGAAATCAAAAGAATCCAAAAGAAAGCAGTGGAAACCTGTTTTTTTGACGCAATAGTCTTATTTTTTAATTTTAGATAAGTTATTATATAGAAAAAGGGGTTTTGTCGTAAAAAACTTAGGTTCCTTTGATTCCCTCAGGTTTATTTGACCTTATTCTTTAACAAACCAACATAATCATAAAAAAGAAATCAAAAGAATCCAAAAGAAAGCAGTGGAAACCTGTTTTTTTGACGCAATAGTCTTATTTTTTAATTTTAGATAAGTTATTATATAGAAAAAGGGGTTTTCTCGTTAAAAACTTAGGTTCCTTTGATTCCCTCAGGTTTATTTGACCTTATTCTTTAACAAACCAACATAATCATAAAAAAGAAATCAAAAGAATCCAAAAGAAAGCAGTGGAAACCTGTTTTTTTGACGCAATTGTCTTATTTTTTAATTTTAGATAAGTTATTATATAGAAAAAGGGGTTTTGTCGTAAAAAACTTAGGTTCCTTTGATTCCCTCAGGTTTATTTGACCTTATTCTTTAACAAACCAACATAATCATAAAAAAGAAATCAAAAGAATCCAAAAGAAAGCAGTGGAAACCTGTTTTTTTGACGCAATTGTCTTTTTTTTTAATTTTAGATAAGTTATTATATAGAAAAAGGGATTTTGTCGTAAAAAACTTAGGTTCCTTTGATTCCCTCAGGTTTATTTGACCTTATTCTTTAACAAACCAACATAATCATAAAAAAGAAATCAAAAGACTCCAAAATAAAGCAGTGGAAACCTGTTTTTTTGACGCAATTGTCTTATTTTTTAATTTTAGATAAGTTATTATATAGAAAAAGGGGTTTTGTCGTAAAAAACTTAGGTTCCTTTTATTCCCTCAAGTTTATTTGACCTTATTATTTAACAAACCAACATAATCATAAAAAAGAAATCAAAAGAATCCAAAAGAAAGCAGTGGAAACCTGTTTTTTTGACGCAATAGTCTTATTTTTTAATTTTAGATAAGTTATTATATAGAAAAAGGGGTTTTGTCGTAAAAAACTTAGGTTCCTTTGATTCCCTCAGGTTTATTTGACCTTATTCTTTAACAAACCAACATAATCATAAAAAAGAAATCAAAAGAATCCAAAAGAAAGCAGTGGAAACCTGTTTTTTTGACGCAATAGTCTTATTTTTTAATTTTAGATAAGTTATTATATAGAAAAAGGGGTTTTCTCGTTAAAAACTTAGGTTCCTTTGATTCCCTCAGGTTTATTTGACCTTATTCTTTAACAAACCAACATAATCATAAAAAAGAAATCAAAAGAATCCAAAAGAAAGCAGTGGAAACCTGTTTTTTTATTGTTTTTAAGTGAAATACTGATTTTCGTCAAAAAATTTATCGAGTTTTTAGCATTCTTTTACTAAAATTCGTTTTACTTTTTATCGACTTATTCTTTAATAAACCAACATAATCATAAAAAAGAAATCAAAAGAATCCAAAAGAAAGCAGTTGAAACCTGTTTTTTTGACGCAATTGTCTTATTTTTTAATTTTAGATAAGTTATTGTATAGAAAAAGGGGTTTTGTCGTAAAAAACTTAGGTTCCTTTGATTCCCTCAGGTTTATTTGACCTTATTCTTTAACAAACCAACATAATCATAAAAAAGAAATCAAAAGAATCCAAAAGAAAGCAGTGGAAACCTGTTTTTTTGACGCAATTGTCTTATTTTTTAATTTTAGATAAGTTATTATATAGAAAAAGGGGTTTTGTCGTAAAAAACTTAGGTTCCTTTGATTCCCTCAGGTTTATTTGACCTTATTCTTTAACAAACCAACATAATCATAAAAAAGAAATCAAAAGAATCCAAAAGAAAGCAGTGGAAACCTGTTTTTTTGACGCAATTGTCTTATTTTTTATTTTTAGATAAGTTATTATATAGAAAAAGGGATTTTGTCGTAAAAAACTTAGGTTCCTTTGATTCCCTCAGGTTTATTTGACCTTATTCTTTAACAAACCAACATAATCATAAAAAAGAAATCAAAAGAATCCAAAAGAAAGCAGTGGAAACCAGTTTTTTTGACGCAATTGTCTTATTTTTTAATTTTAGATAAGTTATTATATATAAAAAGGGGTTTTGTCGTAAAAAACTTAGGTTCCTTTGATTCCCTCAGGTTTATTTGACCTTATTCTTTAACAAACCAACATAATCATAAAAAAGCAATCAAAAGAATCCAAAAGAAAGCAGTGGAAACCTGTTTTTTTGACGCAATTGTCTTATTTTTTAATTTTAGATAAGTTATTATATAGAAAAAGGGATTTTGTCGTAAAAAACTTAGGTTCCTTTGATTCCCTCAGGTTTATTTGACCTTATTCTTTAACAAACCAACATAATCATAAAAATGAAATCAAAAGACTCCAAAATAAAGCAGTGGAAACCTGTTTTTTTGACGCAATTGTCTTATTTTTTAATTTTAGATAAGTTATTATATAGAAAAAGGGGTTTTGTCGTAAAAAACTTAGGTTCCTTTGATTCCCTCAGGTTTATTTGACCTTATTCTTTAACAAACCAACATAATCATAAAAAAGCAATCAAAAGAATCCAAAAGAAAGCAGTGGAAACCTGTTTTTTTGACGCAATTGTCTTATTTTTTAATTTTAGATAAGTTATTATATAGAAAAAGGGGTTTTGTCGTAAAAAACTTAGGTTCCTTTGATTCCCTCAGGTTTAATTGACCTTATTCTTTAACAAACCAACATAATCATAAAAAAGAAATCAAAAGACTCCAAAATAAAGCAGTGGAAACCTCTTTTTTTGACGCAATTGTCTTTTTTTTTAATTTTAGATAAGTTATTATATAGAAAAAGGGGTTTTGTCGTAAAAAACTTAGGTTCCTTTGATTCCCTCAGGTTTATTTGACCTTATTCTTTAACAAACCAACATAATCATAAAAAAGAAATCAAAAGAACCCAAAAGAAAGCAGTGGAAACCTGTTTTTTTGACGCAATTGTCTTATTTTTTAATTTTAGATAAGTTATTATATAGAAAAAGGGGTTTCGTCGTAAAAAACTTAGGTTCCTTTGATTCCCTCAGGTTTATTTGACCTTATTCTTTAACAAACCAACATAATCATAAAAAAGAAATCAAAAGAATCCAAAAGAAAGCAGTGGAAACCTGTTTTTTTGACGCAATTGTCTTATTTTTTAATTTTAGATAAGTTATTATATAGAAAAAGGGGTTTTGTCGTAAAAAGCTTAGGTTCCTTTGATTCCCTCAGGTTTATTTGACCTTATTCTTTAACAAACCAACATAATCATAAAAAAGAAATCAAAAGAATCCAAAAGAAAGCAGTGGAAACCTGTTTTTTTGACGCAATTGTCTTATTTTTTAATTTTAGATAAGTTATTATATAGAAAAAGGGATTTTATCGTAAAAAACTTAGGTTCCTTTGATTCCCTCAGGTTTATTTGACCTTATTCTTTAACAAACCAACATAATCATAAAAAAGAAATCAAAAGACTCCAAAATAAAGCAGTGGAAACCTGTTTTTTTGACGCAATTGTCTTATTTTTTAATTTTAGATAAGTTATTATATAGAAAAAGGGGTTTTGTCGTAAAAAACTTAGGTTCCTTTTATTCCCTCAGGTTTATTTGACCTTATTTTTTAACAAACCAACATAATCATAAAAAAGAAATCAAAAGAATCCAAAAGAAAGCAGTGGAAACCTGTTTTTTTGACGCAATAGTCTTATTTTTTAATTTTAGATAAGTTATTATATAGAAAAAGGGGTTTTGTCGTAAAAAACTTAGGTTCCTTTGATTCCCTCAGGTTTATTTGACCTTATTCTTTAACAAACCAACATAATCATAAAAAAGAAATCAAAAGAATCCAAAAGAAAGCAGTGGAAACCTGTTTTTTTGACGCAATAGTCTTATTTTTTAATTTTAGATAAGTTATTATATAGAAAAAGGGGTTTTGTCGTAAAAAACTTAGGTTCCTTTGATTCCCTCAGGTTTATTTGACCTTATTCTTTAACAAACCAACATAATCATAAAAAAGAAATCAAAAGAACCCAAAAGAAAGCAGTGGAAACCTGTTTTTTTGACGCAATTGTCTTATTTTTTAATTTTAGATAAGTTATTATATAGAAAAAGGGGTTTCGTCGTAAAAAACTTAGGTTCCTTTGATTCCCTCAGGTTTATTTGACCTTATTCTTTAACAAACCAACATAATCATAAAAAAGAAATCAAAAGAATCCAAAAGAAAGCAGTGGAAACCTGTTTTTTTGACGCAATTGTCTTATTTTTTAATTTTAGATAAGTTATTATATAGAAAAAGGGGTTTTGTCGTAAAAAGCTTAGGTTCCTTTGATTCCCTCAGGTTTATTTGACCTTATTCTTTAACAAACCAACATAATCATAAAAAAGAAATCAAAAGAATCCAAAAGAAAGCAGTGGAAACCTGTTTTTTTGACGCAATTGTCTTATTTTTTAATTTTAGATAAGTTATTATATAGAAAAAGGGATTTTATCGTAAAAAACTTAGGTTCCTTTGATTCCCTCAGGTTTATTTGACCTTATTCTTTAACAAACCAACATAATCATAAAAAAGAAATCAAAAGACTCCAAAATAAAGCAGTGGAAACCTGTTTTTTTGACGCAATTGTCTTATTTTTTAATTTTAGATAAGTTATTATATAGAAAAAGGGGTTTTGTCGTAAAAAACTTAGGTTCCTTTTATTCCCTCAGGTTTATTTGACCTTATTTTTTAACAAACCAACATAATCATAAAAAAGAAATCAAAAGAATCCAAAAGAAAGCAGTGGAAACCTGTTTTTTTGACGCAATAGTCTTATTTTTTAATTTTAGATAAGTTATTATATAGAAAAAGGGGTTTTGTCGTAAAAAACTTAGGTTCCTTTGATTCCCTCAGGTTTATTTGACCTTATTCTTTAACAAACCAACATAATCATAAAAAAGAAATCAAAAGAATCCAAAAGAAAGCAGTGGAAACCTGTTTTTTTGACGCAATAGTCTTATTTTTTAATTTTAGATAAGTTATTATATAGAAAAAGGGGTTTTCTCGTTAAAAACTTAGGTTCCTTTGATTCCCTCAGGTTTATTTGACCTTATTCTTTAACAAACCAACATAATCATAAAAAAGAAATCAAAAGAATCCAAAAGAAAGCAGTGGAAACCTGTTTTTTTGACGCAATTGTCTTATTTTTTAATTTTAGATAAGTTATTATATAGAAAAAGGGGTTTTGTCGTAAAAAACTTAGGTTCCTTTGATTCCCTCAGGTTTATTTGACCTTATTCTTTAACAAACCAACATAATCATAAAAAAGAAATCAAAAGAATCCAAAAGAAAGCAGTGGAAACCTGTTTTTTTGACGCAATTGTCTTTTTTTTTAATTTTAGATAAGTTATTATATAGAAAAAGGGATTTTGTCGTAAAAAACTTAGGTTCCTTTGATTCCCTCAGGTTTATTTGACCTTATTCTTTAACAAACCAACATAATCATAAAAAAGAAATCAAAAGACTCCAAAATAAAGCAGTGGAAACCTGTTTTTTTGACGCAATTGTCTTATTTTTTAATTTTAGATAAGTTATTATATAGAAAAAGGGGTTTTGTCGTAAAAAACTTAGGTTCCTTTTATTCCCTCAAGTTTATTTGACCTTATTATTTAACAAACCAACATAATCATAAAAAAGAAATCAAAAGAATCCAAAAGAAAGCAGTGGAAACCTGTTTTTTTGACGCAATAGTCTTATTTTTTAATTTTAGATAAGTTATTATATAGAAAAAGGGGTTTTGTCGTAAAAAACTTAGGTTCCTTTGATTCCCTCAGGTTTATTTGACCTTATTCTTTAACAAACCAACATAATCATAAAAAAGAAATCAAAAGAATCCAAAAGAAAGCAGTGGAAACCTGTTTTTTTGACGCAATAGTCTTATTTTTTAATTTTAGATAAGTTATTATATAGAAAAAGGGGTTTTCTCGTTAAAAACTTAGGTTCCTTTGATTCCCTCAGGTTTATTTGACCTTATTCTTTAACAAACCAACATAATCATAAAAAAGAAATCAAAAGAATCCAAAAGAAAGCAGTGGAAACCTGTTTTTTTATTGTTTTTAAGTGAAATACTGATTTTCGTCAAAAAATTTATCGAGTTTTTAGCATTCTTTTACTAAAATTCGTTTTACTTTTTATCGACTTATTCTTTAATAAACCAACATAATCATAAAAAAGAAATCAAAAGAATCCAAAAGAAAGCAGTTGAAACCTGTTTTTTTGACGCAATTGTCTTATTTTTTAATTTTAGATAAGTTATTGTATAGAAAAAGGGGTTTTGTCGTAAAAAACTTAGGTTCCTTTGATTCCCTCAGGTTTATTTGACCTTATTCTTTAACAAACCAACATAATCATAAAAAAGAAATCAAAAGAATCCAAAAGAAAGCAGTGGAAACCTGTTTTTTTGACGCAATTGTCTTATTTTTTAATTTTAGATAAGTTATTATATAGAAAAAGGGGTTTTGTCGTAAAAAACTTAGGTTCCTTTGATTCCCTCAGGTTTATTTGACCTTATTCTTTAACAAACCAACATAATCATAAAAAAGAAATCAAAATAATCCAAAAGAAAGCAGTGGAAACCTGTTTTTTTGACGCAATTGTCTTATTTTTTATTTTTAGATAAGTTATTATATAGAAAAAGGGATTTTGTCGTAAAAAACTTAGGTTCCTTTGATTCCCTCAGGTTTATTTGACCTTATTCTTTAACAAACCAACATAATCATAAAAAAGAAATCAAAAGAATCCAAAAGAAAGCAGTGGAAACCAGTTTTTTTGACGCAATTGTCTTATTTTTTAATTTTAGATAAGTTATTATATATAAAAAGGGGTTTTGTCGTAAAAAACTTAGGTTCCTTTGATTCCCTCAGGTTTATTTGACCTTATTCTTTAACAAACCAACATAATCATAAAAAAGCAATCAAAAGAATCCAAAAGAAAGCAGTGGAAACCTGTTTTTTTGACGCAATTGTCTTATTTTTTAATTTTAGATAAGTTATTATATAGAAAAAGGGATTTTGTCGTAAAAAACTTAGGTTCCTTTGATTCCCTCAGGTTTATTTGACCTTATTCTTTAACAAACCAACATAATCATAAAAAAGAAATCAAAAGACTCCAAAATAAAGCAGTGGAAACCTGTTTTTTTGACGCAATTGTCTTTTTTTTTAATTTTAGATAAGTTATTATATAGAAAAAGGAGTTTTGTCGTAAAAAACTTAGGTTCCTTTTATTCCCTCAGGTTTATTTGACCTTATTCTTTAACAAACCAACATAATCATAAAAAAGAAATCAAAAGAATCCAAAAGAAAGCAGTGGAAACCTGTTTTTTTGACGCAATAGTCTTAATTTTTAATTTTAGATAAGTTATTATATAGAAAAAGGGGTTTTGTCGTAAAAAACTTAGGTTCCTTTGATTTCCTCAGGTTTATTTGACCTTATTCTTTAACAAACCAACATAATCATAAAAAAGAAATCAAAAGAATCCAAAAGAAAGCAGTGGAAACCTGTTTTTTTGACGCAATAGTCTTATTTTTTAATTTTAGATAAGTTATTATATAGAAAAAGGGGTTTTCTCGTTAAAAACTTAGGTTCCTTTGATTCCCTCAGGTTTATTTGACCTTATTCTTTAACAAACCAACATAATCATAAAAAAGAAATCAAAAGAATCCAAAAGAAAGCAGTGGAAACCTGTTTTTTTATTGTTTTTAAGTGAAATACTGATTTTCGTCAAAAAATTTATTGAGTTTTTAGCATTCTTTTACTAAAAAACACCAAACTAGCTAGGTCGTTTTACTTTTTATCAACTTATTCTTTAACAAACCAACATAATCATAAAAAAGAAATCAAAAGAATCCAAAAGAAAGCAGTTGAAACCTGTTTTTTTGACGCAATTGTCTTATTTTTTAATTTTAGATAAGTTATTATATAGAAAAAGGGGTTTTGTCGTAAAAAAGTTAGGTTCCTTTGATTCCCTCAGGTTTATTTGACCTTATTCTTTAACAAACCAACATAATCATAAAAAAGAAATCAAAAGAATCCAAAAGAAAGCAGTGGAAACCTGTTTTTTTGACGCAATTGTCTTATTTTTTATTTTTAGATAAGTTATTATATAGAAAAAGGGGTTTTGTCGTAAAAAACTTAGGTTCCTTTGATTCCCTCAGGTTTATTTGACCTTATTCTTTAACAAACCAACATAATCATTAAAAAGAAATCAAAAGAATCCAAAAGAAAGCAGTGGAAACCTGTTTTTTTGACGCAATTGTCTTATTTTTTAATTTTAGATAAGTTATTATATAGAAAAAGGGATTTTGTCGTAAAAAACTTAGGTTCCTTTGATTCCCTCAGGTTTATTTGACCTTATTCTTTAACAAACCAACATAGTCATAAAAAAGAAATCAAAAGACTCCAAAATAAAGCAGTGGAAACCTGTTTTTTTGACGCAATTGTCTTATTTTTTAATTTTAGATAAGTTATTATATAAAAAAAGGGGTTTTGTCGTAAAAAACTTAGGTTCCTTTGATTCCCTCAGGTTTATTTGACCTTATTCTTTAACAAACCAACATAATCATAAAAAAGAAATCAAAAGAATCCAAAAGAAAGCAGTGGAAACCTGTTTTTTTGACGCAATTGTCTTATTTTTTAATTTTAGATAAGTTATTATATAGAAAAAGGGGTTTTGTCGTAAAAAACTTAGGTTCTTTTGATTCCCTCAGGTTTATTTGATCTTATTCTTTAACAAACCAACATAATCATAAAAAAGAAATCAAAAGAATCCAAAAGAAAGCAGTGGAAACCTGTTTTTTTGACGCAATTGTCTTATTTTTTAATTTTAGATAAGTTATTATATAGAAAATGGGGTTTTGTCGTAAAAAACTTAGGTTCCTTTGATTCCCTCAGGTTTATTTGACCTTATTCTTTAACAAACCAACATAATCATAAAAAAGAAATCAAAAGAATCCAATAGAAAGCAGTGGAAACCTGTTTTTTTGACTTAATAGTCTTATTTTTTAATTTTAGATAAGTTATTATATAGAAAAAGGGGTTTTGTCGTAAAAACCTTAGGTTCCTTTGATTCCCTCAGGTTTATTTGACCTTATTCTTTAACAAACCAACATAATCATAAAAAAGAAATCAAAAGAATCCAAAAGAAAGCAGTGGAAACCTGTTTTTTTGACGCAATTGTCTTATTTTTTAATTTTAGATAAGTTATTATATAGAAAAAGGGGTTTTGTCGTAAAAAACTTAGGTTCCTTTGATTCCCTCAGGTTTATTTGACCTTATTCTTTAACAAACCAACATAATCATAAAAAAGAAATCAAAAGAATCCAAAAGAAAGCAGTGGAAACCTGTTTTTTTGATGCAATTGTCTTATTTTTTAACTTTAGATAAGTTATTATATAGAAAAAAGGGTTTTGTCGTAAAAAACTTAGGTTCCTTTGATTCCCTAAGGTTTATTTGACCTTATTCTTTAACAAAGCAACATAATCATAAAAAAGAAATCAAAAGAATCCAAAAGAAAGCAGTGGAAACCTGTTTTTTTGACGCAATTGTCTTATTTTTTAATTTTAGATAAGTTATTATATAGAAAAAGGGGTTTTGTCGTAAAAAACTTAGGTTCCTTTGATTCCCTCAGGTTTATTTGATCTTATTCTTTAACAAACCAACATAATCATAAAAAAGAAATCAAAAGAATCCAAAAGAAAGCAGTGGAAACCTGTTTTTTTGACGCAATAGTCTTATTTTTTAATTTTAGATAAGTTATTATATAGAAAAAGGGGTTTTGTCGTTAAAAACTTAGGTTCCTTTGATTCCCTCAGGTTTATTTGACCTTATTCTTTAACAAACCAACATAATCATAAAAAAGAAATCAAAAGAATCCAAAAGAAAGCAGTGGAAACCTGTTTTTTTGACGCAATAGTCTTATTTTTTAATTTTAGATAAGTTATTATATAGAAAAAGGGGTTTTGTCGTAAAAAACTTAGGTTCCTTTGATTCCCTCAGGTTTGTTTGACCTTATTCTTTAACAAACCAACATAATCATAAAAAAGAAATCAAAAGAATCCAGAAGAAAGCAGTGGAAACCTGTTTTTTTGACGCAATTGTCTAATTTTTTAATTTTAGATAAGTTATTATATAGAAAAAGGGGTTTTGTCGTAAAAAACTTAGATTCCTTTGATTCCCTCAGGTTTATTTGACCTTATTCTTTAACAACCCAATATAATCATAAAAAAGAAATCAAAAGAATTTAAAAGAAAACAGGGGAAACCTGTTTTTTTGACGCAATTGTCTTATTTTTTAATTTTAGAAAAGTTATTATATAGAAAAAGGGGTTTTGTCGTAAAAAACTTAGGTTCCTTTGATTCCTTTAGGTTTATTTGAACTTTTTTTTTAACAAACCAACATAATCATAAAAAAGAAATCAAAAGAATCCAAAAGAAAGCAGTGGAAACCTGTTTTTTTGACGCAATTGTCTTATTTTTTAATTTTAGATAAGTTATTATATAGAAAAAGGAGTTTTTTCGTAAAAAACTTATGTTACTTTTATTCTCTCAGATTTATTTGACCTTATTCTTTATCAAATCAATATAATTATAAAAATGAAATTAAAAGAATCCAAAAGAAAGCAGTGGAAACCTGTTTTTTTGACGCAATTTTCTTAATTTTTAATTTTAGATAAGTCATTATATAGAAAAAGAGGTTTTGTCGTAAAAAACTTAGGTTCCTTTGATTCTCTCAGGTTTATTTGACCTTATTCTTTAACAAACCAACATAATCATAAAAAAGAAATCAAAAGAATCCAAAAGAAAGCAGTGGAAACCTGTTTTTTTGACGCAATTGTCTAATTTTTTAAATTTAGATAAGTTATTATATAGAAAAAGGGGTTTTGTCGTAAAAAACTTAGATTCCTTTGATTCCCTCAGGTTTATTTGACCTTATTCTTTAACAACCCAATATAATCATAAAAAAGAAATCAAAAGAATTTAAAAGAAAACAGGGGAAACCTGTTTTTTTGACGCAATTGTCTTATTTTTTAATTTTAGATAAGTTATTATATAGAAAAAGGGGTTTTGTCGTAAAAAACTTAGGTTCCTTTGATTTCCTCAGGTTTATTTGACCTTATTTTTTAACAAACCAACATAATCATAAAAAAGAAATCAAAAGAATCCAAAAGAAAGCAGTGGAAACCTGTTTTTTTGACGCAATAGTCTTATTTTTTAATTTTAGATAAGTTATTATATAGAAAAAGGGGTTTTCTCGTTAAAAACTTAGGTTCCTTTGATTCCCTCAGGTTTATTTGACCTTATTCTTTAACAAACCAACATAATCATAAAAAAGAAATCAAAAGAATCCAAAAGAAAGCAGTGGAAACCTGTTTTTTTATTGTTTTTAAGTGAAATACTGATTTTCGTCAAAAAATTTATTGAGTTTTTAGCATTCTTTTACTAAAAAACACCAAACTAGCTAGGTCGTTTTACTTTTTATCAACTTATTCTTTAACAAACCAACATAATCATAAAAAAGAAATCAAAAGAATCCAAAAGAAAGCAGTTGAAACCTGTTTTTTTGACGCAATTGTCTTATTTTTTAATTTTAGATAAGTTATTATATAGAAAAAGGGGTTTTGTCGTAAAAAACTTAGGTTCCTTTGATTCCCTCAGGTTTATTTGACCTTATTCTTTAACAAACCAACATAATCATAAAAAAGAAATCAAAAGAATCCAAAAGAAAGCAGTGGAAACCTGTTTTTTTGACGCAATTGTCTTATTTTTTAATTTTAGATAAGTTATTATATAGAAAAAGGGGTTTTGTCGTAAAAAACTTAGGTTCCTTTGATTCCCTCAGGTTTATTTGACCTTATTCTTTAACAAACCAACATAATCATTAAAAAGAAATCAAAAGAATCCAAAAGAAAGCAGTGGAAACCTGTTTTTTTGACGCAATTGTCTTATTTTTTAATTTTAGATAAGTTATTATATAGAAAAAGGGATTTTGTCGTAAAAAACTTAGGTTCCTTTGATTCCCTCAGGTTTATTTGACCTTATTCTTTAACAAACCAACATAATCATAAAAAAGAAATCAAAAGACTCCAAAATAAAGCAGTGGAAACCTGTTTTTTTGACGCAATTGTCTTATTTTTTAATTTTAGATAAGTTATTATATAAAAAACGGGGTTTTGTCGTAAAAAACTTAGGTTCCTTTGATTCCCTCAGGTTTATTTGACCTTATTCTTTAACAAACCAACATAATCATAAAAAAGAAATCAAAAGAATCCAAAAGAAAGCAGTGGAAACCTGTTTTTTTGACGCAATTGTCTTATTTTTTAATTTTAGATAAGTTATTATATAGAAAAAGGGGTTTTGTCGTAAAAAACTTAGGTTCCTTTGATTCCCTCAGGTTTATTTGACCTTATTCTTTAACAAACCAACATAATCATAAAAAAGAAATCAAAAGAATCCAAAAGAAAGCAGTGGAAACCTGTTTTTTTGACGCAATTGTCTTATTTTTTAATTTTAGATAAGTTATTATATAGAAAAAGGGGTTTTGTCGTAAAAAACTTAGGTTCCTTTGATTCCCTCAGGTTTATTTGACCTTATTCTTTAACAAACCAACATAATCATAAAAAAGAAATCAAAAGAATCCAATAGAAAGCAGTGGAAACCTGTTTTTTTGACTTAATAGTCTTATTTTTTAATTTTAGATAAGTTATTATATAGAAAAAGGGGTTTTGTCGTAAAAACCTTAGGTTCCTTTGATTCCCTCAGGTTTACTTGACCTTATTCTTTAACAAACCAACATAATCATAAAAAAGAAATCAAAAGAATCCAAAAGAAAGCAGTGGAAACCTGTTTTTTTGACGCAATTGTCTTATTTTTTAATTTTAGATAAGTTATTATATAGAAAAAGGGGTTTTGTCGTAAAAAACTTAGGTTCCTTTGATTCCCTCAGGTTTATTTGACCTTATTCTTTAACAAACCAACATAATCATAAAAAAGAAATCAAAAGAATCCAAAAGAAAGCAGTGGAAACCTGTTTTTTTGATGCAATTGTCTTATTTTTTAACTTTAGATAAGTTATTATATAGAAATAAGGGTTTTGTCGTAAAAAACTTAGGTTCCTTTAATTCCCTAAGGTTTATTTGACCTTATTCTTTAACAAAGCAACATAATCATAAAAAAGAAATCAAAAGAATCCAAAAGAAAGCAGTGGAAACCTGTTTTTTTGACGCAATTGTCTTATTTTTTAATTTTAGATAAGTTATTATATAGAAAAAGGGGTTTTGTCGTAAAAAACTTAGGTTCCTTTGATTCCCTCAGGTTTATTTGACCTTATTCTTTAACAAACCAACATAATCATAAAAAAGAAATCAAAAGAATCCAAAAGAAAGCAGTGGAAACCTGTTTTTTTGACGCAATAGTCTTATTTTTTAATTTTAGATAAGTTATTATATAGAAAAAGGGGTTTTGTCGTTAAAAACTTAGGTTCCTTTGATTCCCTCAGGTTTATTTGACCTTATTCTTTAACAAACCAACATAATCATAAAAAAGAAATCAAAAGAATCCAAAAGAAAGCAGTGGAAACCTGTTTTTTTGACGCAATAGTCTTATTTTTTAATTTTAGATAAGTTATTATATAGAAAAAGGGGTTTTGTCGTAAAAAACTTAGGTTCCTTTGATTCCCTCAGGTTTGTTTGACCTTATTCTTTAACAAACCAACATAATCATAAAAAAGAAATCAAAAGAATCCAGAAGAAAGCAGTGGAAACCTGTTTTTTTGACGCAATTGTCTAATTTTTTAATTTTAGATAAGTTATTATATAGAAAAAGGGGTTTTGTCGTAAAAAACTTAGATTCCTTTGATTCCCTCAGGTTTATTTGACCTTATTCTTTAACAACCCAATATAATCATAAAAAAGAAATCAAAAGAATTTAAAAGAAAACAGGGGAAACCTGTTTTTTTGACGCAATTGTCTTATTTTTTAATTTTAGAAAAGTTATTATATAGAAAAAGGGGTTTTGTCGTAAAAAACTTAGGTTCCTTTGATTCCTTTAGGTTTATTTGAACTTTTTTTTTAACAAACCAACATAATCATAAAAAAGAAATCAAAAGAATCCAAAAGAAAGCAGTGGAAACCTGTTTTTTTGACGCAATTGTCTTATTTTTTAATTTTAGATAAGTTATTATATAGAAAAAGGAGTTTTTTCGTAAAAAACTTATGTTACTTTTATTCTCTCAGATTTATTTGACCTTATTCTTTATCAAATCAACATAATTATAAAAATGAAATTAAAAGAATCCAAAAGAAAGCAGTGGAAACCTGTTTTTTTGACGCAATTTTTTTAATTTTTAATTTTAGATAAGTCATTATATAGAAAAAAAGGTTTTGTCGTAAAAAACTTAGGTTCCTTTGATTCTCTCAGGTTTATTTGACCTTATTCTTTAACAAACCAACATAATCATAAAAAAGAAATCAAAAGAATCCAAAAGAAAGCAGTGGAAACCTGTTTTTTTGACGCAATTGTCTAATTTTTTAAATTTAGATAAGTTATTATATAGAAAAAGGGGTTTTGTCGTAAAAAACTTAGATTCCTTTGATTCCCTCAGGTTTATTTGACCTTATTCTTTAACAACCCAATATAATCATAAAAAAGAAATCAAAAGAATTTAAAAGAAAACAGGGGAAACCTGTTTTTTTGACGCAATTGTCTTATTTTTTAATTTTAGATAAGTTATTATATATAAAAAGGGGTTTTGTCGTAAAAAACTTAGGTTCCTTTGATTCCCTCAGATTTATTTGACCTTATTATTTAACAAACCAACAAAATCATAAAAAAGAAATCAAAAGAATCCAAAAGAAAGCAGTGGAAACCTGTTTTTTTGACGCAATTGACTTGATTTTTAATTTTAGATAAGTTATTATATAAAAAAAGGGGTTTTGTCGTAAAAAACTTAGGTTCCTTTGATTCCCTCAGGTTTTTTTGACCTTATTCTTTAACAAACCAACATAATCATAAAAAAGAAATCAAAAGAATCTAAAAGAAAGCACTGGAAAACTGTTTTATGACGCAACTGTCTTATTTTTTAATTTTAGATAAGTTATTATATAGAAAAAGAGGTTTAATCGTAAAAAATTTAGATTCCTTTGATTTAATCAGGTTTATTTGACCTTATTCTTTAACAAAGCAACATAATCATAAAAAAAAATCAAAAGAATCCAAAAGAAAGCAGTGGAAATCTGTTTTTTTGACGCAATTGTCTTATTTTTTAATTTTAGATAAGTTATTATATAAAAAAAGGGGTTTTGTCGTAAAAAACTTAGATTCCTTTAATTCCCTCAGGTTTATTTGACCTTATTCTTTAACAAACCAACATAATCATAAAAATAATCAAAAGAATCTAAAAGAAAACAGTGGAACCTGTATTTTTGACACAATTGTCTTATTTTTTAACTTTAGATAAGTTATTATATAGAAAAAGGGGTTTTGTCGTTAAAAACTTAGATTCCTTTGATTCCCTCAGGTTTATTTGACCTTATTCTTTAACAAACCAACATAATCATAAAAAAGAAGTCAAAAGAATCCAAAAGAAAGCAGTGAAAACCTGTTTTTTTGACGCAATTGTCTTATTTTTTAATTTCAGATAAAATATTATATAGAAAAAGGGGTTTTGTCGTAAAAAACTTAGGTTCCTTTGATTCCCTCAGGTTTATTTGACCTTATTCTTTAACAAACCAACATAATCATAAAAAAGAAATCAAAAGAATCCAAAAGAAAGCAGTGGAAACCTGTTTTTTTATTGTTTTTAAGTGAAATACTGATTTTCGTCAAAAAATTTATCGAGTTTTTAGCATTCTTTTACTAAAAAACATCAAACTAGCTAGGTCGTTTTACTTTTTATCGACTTATTCTTTAACAAACCAACATAATCATAAAAAAGAAATCAAAAGAATCCAAAAGAAAGCAGTGGAAACCTGTTTTTTTGACGCAATTGTCTTATTTTTTAATTTAAGATAAGTTATTATATAGAAAAAGGGGTTTTGTCGTAAAAAACTTAGGTTCTTTTGATTCCCTCAGGTTTATTTGACCTTATTCTTTAACAAACCAACATAATCATAAAAAAGAAATCAAAAGAATCCAAAAGAAAGCAGTGGAAACTTGTTTTTTTGACGCAATTGTCTTATTTTTTAATTTTAGATAAGTTATTATATAGAAAAAGGGGTTTTGTCGTAAAAAACTTAGGTTCCTTTGATTCCCTCAGGTTTATTTGACCTTATTCTTTAACAAACCAACATAATCATAAAAAAGAAATCAAAAGAATCCAAAAGAAAGCAGTGGAAACCTGTTTTTTTGACTTAATAGTCTTATTTTTTAATTTTAGATAAGTTATTATATAGAAAAAGGGGTTTTGTCGTAAAAAACTTAGGTTCCTTTGATTCCCTCAGGTTTATTTGACCTTATTCTTTAACAAACCAACATAATCATAAAAAAGAAATCAAAAGAATCCAAAAGAAAGCAGTGGAAACCTGTTTTTTTGACGCAATAGTCTTATTTTTTGATTTTAGATAAGTTATTATATAGAAATAGGGGTTTTCTCGTTAAAAACTTAGGTTCCTTTGATTCCCTCAGGTTTATTTGACCTTATTCTTTAACAAACCAACATAATCATAAAAAAGAAATCAAAAGAATCCAAAAGAAAGCAGTGGAAACCTGTTTTTTTATTGTTTTTAAGTGAAATACTGATTTTCGTCAAAAAATTTATCGAGTTTTTAGCATTCTTTTACTAAAAAACATCAAACTAGCTAGGTCGTTTTACTTTTTATCGACTTATTCTTTAACAAACCAACATAATCATAAAAAAGAAATCAAAAGAATCCAAAAGAAAGCAGTGGAAACCTGTTTTTTTGACGCAATTGTCTTATTTTTTAATTTTAGATAAGTTATTATATAGAAAAAGGGATTTTGTCGTAAAAAACTTAGGTTCCTTTGATTCCCTCAGGTTTATTTGACCTTATTCTTTAACAAACCAACATAATCATAAAAAAGAAATCAAAAGACTCCAAAATAAAGCAGTGGAAACCTTTTTTTTTGACGCAATTGTCTTATTTTTTAATTTTAGATAAGTTATTATATAGAAAAAGGGGTTTTGTCGTAAAAAACTTAGGTTCCTTTTATTCCCTCAGGTTTATTTGACCTTATTCTTTAACAAACCAACATAATCATAAAAAAGAAATCAAAAGAATCCAAAAGAAAGCAGTGGAAACCTGTTTTTTTTGACGCAATAGTCTTATTTTTTAATTTTAGATAAGTTATTATATAGAAAAAGGGGTTTTGTCGTAAAAAACTTAGGTTCCTTTGATTCCCTCAGGTTTATTTGACCTTATTCTTTAACAAACCAACATAATCATAAAAAAGAAATCAAAAGAATCCAAAAGAAAGCAGTGGAAACCTGTTTTTTTGACGCAATAGTCTTATTTTTTAATTTTAGATAAGTTATTATATAGAAAAAGGGGTTTTTTTCGTTAAAAACTTAGGTTCCTTTGATTCCCTCAGGTTTATTTGACCTTATTCTTTAACAAACCAACATAATCATAAAAAAGAAATCAAAAGAATCCAAAAGAAAGCAGTGGAAACCTGTTTTTTTATTGTTTTTAAGTGAAATACTGATTTTCGTCAAGAAATTTATCGAGTTTTTAGCATTCTTTTACTAAAAAACATCAAACTAGCTAGGTCGTTTTACTTTTTATCGACTTATTCTTTAACAAACCAACATAATCATAAAAAAGAAATCAAAAGAATCCAAAAGAAAGCAGTTGAAACCTGTTTTTTTGACGCAATTGTCTTATTTTTTAATTTTAGATAAGTTATTATATAGAAAATGGGGTTTTGTCGTAAAAAACTTAGGTTCCTTTGATTCCCTCAGGTTTATTTGACCTTATTCTTTAACAAAGCAACATAATCATAAAAAAGAAATCAAAAGAATCCAAAAGAAAGCAGTGGAAACCTGTTTTTTTGACGCAATTGTATTATTTTTTAATTTTAGATAAGTTATTATATAGAAAAAGGGGTTTTGTCGTAAAAAACTTAGGTTCCTTTGATTCCCTCAGGTTTATTTGACCTTATTCTTTAACAAACCAACATAATCATAAAAAAGAAATCAAAAGAATCCAAAAGAAAGCAGTGGAAACCTGTTTTTTTGACGCAATTGTCTTATTTTTTAATTTTAGATAAGTTATTATATAGAATAAGGGATTTTGTCGTAAAAAACTTAGGTTCCTTTGATTCCCTCAGGTTTATTTGACCTTATTCTTTAACAAACCAACATAATCATAAAAAAGAAATCAAAAGAATCCAAAAGAAAGCAGTTGAAACCTGTTTTTTTGACGCAATTGTCTTATTTTTTAATTTTAGATAAGTTATTATATAGAAAAAGGGGTTTTGTCGTAAAAAACTTAGGTTCCTTTGATTCCCTCAGGTTTATTTGACCTTATTCTTTAACAAACCAACATAATCATAAAAAAGAAATCAAAAGAATCCAAAAGAAAGCAGAGGAAACCTGTTTTTTTGACGCAATTGTCTTATTTTTCAATTTTAGATAAGTTATTATATAGAAAAAGGGGTTTTGTCGTAAAAAACTTAGGTTCCTTTGATTCCCTCAGGTTTATTTGACCTTATTCTTTAACAAACCAACATAATCATAAAAAAGAAATCAAAAGAATCCAAAAGAAAGCAGTGGAAACCTGTTTTTTTATTGTTTTTAAGTGAAATACTGATTTTCGTCAAAAAATTTATCGAGTTTTTAGCATTCTTTTACTAAAAAACATCAAACTAGCTAGGTCGTTTTACTTTTTATCGACTTATTCTTTAACAAACCAACATAATCATAAAAAAGAAATCAAAAGAATCCAAAAGAAAGCAGTGGAAACCTGTTTTTTTGACGCAATTGTCTTATTTTTTAATTTTAGATAAGTTATTATATAGAAAAAGGGGTTTTGTCGTAAAAAACTTAGGTTCTTTTGATTCCCTCAGGTTTATTTGACCTTATTCTTTAACAAACCAACATAATCATAAAAAAGAAATCAAAAGAATCCAAAAGAAAGCAGTGGAAACCTGTTTTTTTGACGCAATTGTCTTATTTTTTAATTTTAGATAAGTTATTATATAGAAAAAGGGGTTTTGTCGTAAAAAACTTAGGTTCCTTTGATTCCCTCAGGTTTATTTGACCTTATTCTTTAACAAACCAACATAATCATAAAAAAGAAATCAAAAGAATCCAAAAGAAAGCAGTGGAAACCTGTTTTTTTGACTTAATAGTCTTATTTTTTAATTTTAGATAAGTTATTATATAGAAAAAGGGGTTTTGTCGTAAAAAACTTAGGTTCCTTTGATTCCCTCAGGTTTATTTGACCTTATTCTTTAACAAACCAACATAATCATAAAAAAGAAATCAAAAGAATCCATAAGAAAGCAGTGGAAACCTGTTTTTTTGACGCAATAGTCTTATTTTTTAATTTTAGATTAGTTATTATATAGAAAAAGGGGTTTTGTCGTAAAAAACTTAGGTTCCTTTGATTCCCTCAGGTTTATTTGACCTTATTCTTTAACAAACCAACATAATCATAAAAAAGAAATCAAAAGAATCCAAAAGAAAGCAGTGGAAACCTGTTTTTTTGACGCAATAGTCTTATTTTTTAATTTTAGATAAGTTATTATATAGAAAAAGGGGTTTTGTCGTAAAAAACTTAGGTTCCTTTGATTCCCTCAGGTTTATTTGACCTTATTCTTTAACAAACCAACATAATCATAAAAAAGAAATCAAAAGAATCCAAAAGAAAGCAGTGGAAACCTGTTTTTTTATTGTTTTTAAGTGAAATACTGATTTTCGTCAAGAAATTTATCGAGTTTTTAGCATTCTTTTACTAAAAAACATCAAACTAGCTAGGTCGTTTTACTTTTTATCGACTTATTCTTTAACAAACCAACATAATCATAAAAAAGAAATCAAAAGAATCCAAAAGAAAGCAGTTGAAACCTGTTTTTTTGCCGCAATTGTCTTATTTTTTAATTTTAGATAAGTTATTATATAGAAAAAGGGGTTTTGTCGTAAAAAACTTAGGTTCCTTTGATTCCCTCAGGTTTATTTGACCTTATTCTTTAACAAACCAACATAATCATAAAAAAGAAATCAAAAGAATCCAAAAGAAAGCAGTGGAAACCTGTTTTTTTGACGCAATTGTATTATTTTTTAATTTAAGATAAGTTATTATATAGAAAAAGGAGTTTTGTCGTAAAAAACTTAGGTTCCTTTGATTCCCTCAGGTTTATTTGACTTATTCTTTAACAAACCAACATAATCATAAAAAAGAAATCAAAAGAATCCAAAAGAAAGCAGTGGAAACCTGTTTTTTTGACGCAATTGTCTTATTTTTCAATTTTAGATAAGTTATTATATAGAAAAAGGGGTTTTGTCGTAAAAAACTTAGGTTCCTTTGATTCCCTCAGGTTTATTTGACCTTATTCTTTAACAAACCAACATAATCATAAAAAAGAAATCAAAAGAATCCAAAAGAAAGCAGTGGAAACCTGTTTTTTTATTGTTTTTAAGTGAAATACTGATTTTCGTCAAAAAATTTATCGAGTTTTTAGCATTCTTTTACTAAAAAACATCAAACTAGCTAGGTCGTTTTACTTTTTATCGACTTATTCTTTAACAAACCAACATAATCATAAAAAAGAAATCAAAAGAATCCAAAAGAAAGCAGTGGAAACCTGTTTTTTTGACGCAATTGTCTTATTTTTTAATTTTAGATAAGTTATTATATAGAAAAAGGGGTTTTGTCGTAAAAAACTTAGGTTCTTTTGATTCCCTCAGGTTTATTTGACCTTATTCTTTAACAAACCAACATAATCATAAAAAAGAAATCAAAAGAATCCAAAAGAAAGCAGTGGAAACCTGTTTTTTTGACGCAATTGTCTTATTTTTTAATTTTAGATAAGTTATTATATAGAAAAAGGGGTTTTGTCGTAAAAAACTTAGGTTCCTTTGATTCCCTCAGGTTTATTTGACCTTATTCTTTAACAAACCAACATAATCATAAAAAAGAAATCAAAAGAATCCAAAAGAAAGCAGTGGAAACCTGTTTTTTTGACTTAATAGTCTTATTTTTTAATTTTAGATAAGTTATTATATAGAAAAAGGGGTTTTGTCGTAAAAAACTTAGGTTCCTTTGATTCCCTCAGGTTTATTTGACCTTATTCTTTAACAAACCAACATAATCATAAAAAAGAAATCAAAAGAATCCATAAGAAAGCAGTGGAAACCTGTTTTTTTGACGCAATAGTCTTATTTTTTAATTTTAGATTAGTTATTATATAGAAAAAGGGGTTTTGTCGTAAAAAACTTAGGTTCCTTTGATTCCCTCAGGTTTATTTGACCTTATTCTTTAACAAACCAACATAATCATAAAAAAGAAATCAAAAGAATCCAAAAGAAAGCAGTGGAAACCTGTTTTTTTGACGCAATAGTCTTATTTTTTAATTTTAGATAAGTTATTATATAGAAAAAGGGGTTTTGTCGTAAAAAACTTAGGTTCCTTTGATTCCCTCAGGTTTATTTGACCTTATTCTTTAACAAACCAACATAATCATAAAAAAGAAATCAAAAGAATCCAAAAGAAAGCAGTGGAAACCTGTTTTTTTATTGTTTTTAAGTGAAATACTGATTTTCGTCAAGAAATTTATCGAGTTTTTAGCATTCTTTTACTAAAAAACATCAAACTAGCTAGGTCGTTTTACTTTTTATCGACTTATTCTTTAACAAACCAACATAATCATAAAAAAGAAATCAAAAGAATCCAAAAGAAAGCAGTTGAAACCTGTTTTTTTGCCGCAATTGTCTTATTTTTTAATTTTAGATAAGTTATTATATAGAAAAAGGGGTTTTGTCGTAAAAAACTTAGGTTCCTTTGATTCCCTCAGGTTTATTTGACCTTATTCTTTAACAAACCAACATAATCATAAAAAAGAAATCAAAAGAATCCAAAAGAAAGCAGTGGAAACCTGTTTTTTTGACGCAATTGTATTATTTTTTAATTTAAGATAAGTTATTATATAGAAAAAGGAGTTTTATCGTAAAAAACTTAGGTTCCTTTGATTCCCTCAGGTTTATTTGACTTATTCTTTAACAAACCAACATAATCATAAAAAAGAAATCAAAAGAATCCAAAAGAAAGCAGTGGAAACCTGTTTTTTTGACGCAATTGTCTTATTTTTTAATTTTAGATAAGTTATTATTTAGAATAAGGGATTTTGTCGTAAAAAACTTAGGTTCCTTTGATTCCCTCAGGTTTATTTGACCTTATTCTTTAACAAACCAACATAATCATAAAAAAGAAATCAAAAGAATCCAAAAGAAAGCAGTTGAAACCTGTTTTTTTGACGCAATTGTCTTATTTTTTAATTTTAGATAAGTTATTATATAGAAAAAGGGGTTTTGTCGTAAAAAACTTAGGTTCCTTTGATTCCCTCAGGTTTATTTGACCTTATTTATTAACAAACCAACATAATCATAAAAAAGAAATCAAAAGAATCCAAAAGAAAGCAGAGGAAACCTATTTTTTTGACGCAATTGTCTTATTTTTTAATTTTAGATAAGTTATTATATAGAAAAAGGGGTTTTGTCGTAAAAAACTTAGGTTCCTTTGATTCCCTCAGGTTTATTTGACCTTATTCTTTAACAAACCAACATAATCATAAAAAAGAAATCAAAAGAATCCAAAAGAAAGCAGTGGAAACCTGTTTTTTTGACGCAATAGTATTATTTTTTAATTTTAGATAAGTTATTATATAGAAAAAGGGGTTTTCTCGTAAAAAACTTAGGTTCCTTTGATTCCCTCAGGTTTATTTGACCTTATTCTTTAACAAACCAACATAATCATAAAAAAGAAATCAAAAGAATCCAAAAGAAAGCAGTGGAAACCTGTTTTTTTATTGTTTTTAAGTGAAATACTGATTTTCGTCAAAAAATTTATCGAGTTTTTAGCATTCTTTTACTAAAAAACATCAAACTAGCTAGGTCGTTTTACTTTTTATCGACTTATTCTTTAACAAACCAACATAATTATAAAAAAGAAATCAAAAGAATCCAAAAGAAAGCAGTTGAAACCTGTTTTTTTGACGCAATTGTCTTATTTTTTAATTTTAGATAAGTTATTATATAGAAAAAGGGGTTTTGTCGTAAAAAACTTAGGTTCCTTTGATTCCCTCAGGTTTATTTGACCTTATTCTTTAACAAACCAACATAATCATAAAAAAGAAATCAAAAGAATCCAAAAGAAAGCAGTGGAAACCTGTTTTTTTGACGCAATTGTCTTATTTTTTAATTTTAGATAAGTTATTATATAGAAAAAGGGGTTTTGTCGTAAAAAACTTAGGTTCCTTTGATTCCCTCAGGTTTATTTGACCTTATTCTTTAACAAACCAACATAATCATAAAAAAGAAATCAAAAGAATCCAAAAGAAAGCAGTGGAAACCTGTTTTTTTGACGCAATTGTCTTATTTTTTAATTTTAGATAAGTTATTATATAGAAAAAGGGATTTTGTCGTAAAAAACTTAGGTTCCTTTGATTCCCTCAGGTTTATTTGACCTTATTCTTTAACAAACCAACATAATCAAAAAAAAGAAATCAAAAGAATCCAAAAGAAAGCAGTTGAAACCTGTTTTTTTGACGCAATTGTCTTATTTTTTAATTTTAGATAAGTTATTATATAGAAAAAGGGGTTTTGTCGTAAAAAACTTAGGTTCCTTTGATTCCCTCAGGTTTATTTGACCTTATTATTTAACAAACCAACATAATCATAAAAAAGAAATCAAAAGAATCCAAAAGAAAGCAGTTGAAACCTGTTTTTTTGACGCAATTGTCTTATTTTTTAATTTTAGATTAGTTATTATATAGAAAAAGGGGTTTTGTCGTAAAAAACTTAGGTTCCTTTGATTCCCTCAGGTTTATTTGACCTTATTCTTTAACAAACCAACATAATCATAAAAAAGAAATCAAAAGAATCCAAAAGAAAGCAGAGGAAACCTGTTTTTTTGACGCAATTGTCTTATTTTTTAATTTTAGATAAGTTATTATATAGAAAAAGGGGTTTTGTCGTAAAAAACTTAGGTTCCTTTGATTCCCTCAGGTTTATTTGACCTTATTCTTTAACAAACCAACATAATCATAAAAAAGAAATCAAAAGAATCCAAAAGAAAGCAGTGGAAACCTGTTTTTTTGACGCAATTGTCTTATTTTTTAATTTTAGATAAGTTATTATATAGAAAAAGGGGTTTTGTCGTAAAAAACTTAGGTTCCTTTGATTCCCTCAGGTTTATTTGACCTTATTCTTTAACAAACCAACATAATCATAAAAAAGAAATCAAAAGACTCCAAAATAAAGCAGTGGAAACCTGTTTTTTTGACGCAATTGTCTTTTTTTTTATATTTAGATAAGTTATTATATAGAAAAAGGGGTTTTGTCGTAAAAAACTTAGGTTCCTTTTATTCCCTCAGGTTTATTTGACCTTATTCTTTAACAAACCAACATAATCATAAAAAAGAAATCAAAAGAATCCAAAAGAAAGCAGTGGAAACCTGTTTTTTTGACGCAATAGTCTTATTTTTTAATTTTAGATAAGTTATTATATAGAACAAGGGGTTTTGTCGTAAAAAACTTAGGTTCCTTTGATTCCCTCAGGTTTATTTGACCTTATTCTTTAACAAACCAACATAATCATAAAAAAGAAATCAAAAGAATCCAAAAGAAAGCAGTGGAAATCTGTTTTTTTGACGCAATAGTCTTATTTTTTAATTTTAGATAAGTTATTATATAGAAAAAGGGGTTTTCTCGTTAAAAACATAGGTTCCTTTGATTCCCTCAGGTTTATTTGACCTTATTCTTTAACAAACCAACATAATCATAAAAAAGAAATCAAAAGAATCCAAAAGAAAGCAGTGGAAACCTGTTTTTTTATTGTTTTTAATTGAAATACTGATTTTCGTCAAAAAATTTATTGAGTTTTTAGCATTCTTTTACTAAAAAACATCAAACTAGCTAGGTCGTTTTACTTTTTATCGACTTATTCTTTAACAAACCAACATAATCATAAAAAAGAAATCAAAAGAATCCAAAAGAAAGCAGTTGAAACCTGTTTTTTTGACGCAATTGTCTTATTTTCTAATTTTAGATAAGTTATTATATAGAAAAAGGGGTTTTGTCGTAAAAAACTTAGGTTCCTTTGATTCCCTCAGGTTTATTTGACCTTATTCTTTAACAAACCAACATAATCATAAAAAGGAAATCAAAAGAATCCAAAAGAAAGCAGTGGAAACCTGTTTTTTTACGCAATTGTCTTATTTTTTAATTTTAGATAAGTTATTATATAGAAAAAGGGGTTTTGTCGTAAAAAACTTAGGTTCCTTTGATTCCCTCAGGTTTATTTGACCTTATTTTTTAACAAACCAACATAATCATAAAAAAGAAATCAAAAGAATCCAAAAGAAAGCAGTGGAAACCTGTTTTTTTGACGCAATTGTCTTATTTTTTAATTTTAGATAAGTTATTATATAGAAAAAGGGATTTTGTCGTAAAAAACTTAGGTTCCTTTGATTCCCTCAGGTTTATTTGACCTTATTCTTTAACAAACCAACATAATCATAAAAAAGAAATCAAAAGACTCCAAAATAAAGCAGTGGAAACCTGTTTTTTTGACGCATTTGTGTTAGTTTTTAATTTTAGATAAGTTATTATATTGAAAAATGGGTTTTGTCGTAAAAAACTTAGGTTCCTTTGATTCCCTCAGGTTTATTTGACCTTATTCTTTAACAAACCAACATAATCATAAAAAAGAAATCAAAAGAATCCAAAAGAAAGCAGTGGAAACCTGTTTTTTTGACGCAATTGTCTTATTTTTTAATTTTAGATAAGTTATTATATAGAAAAAGGGGTTTTGTCGTAAAAAACTTAGGTTCCTTTGATTCCCTCAGGTTTATTTGACCTTATTCTTTAACAAACCAACATAATCATAAAAAAGAAATCAAAAGAATCCAAAAGAAAGCAGTGGAGACCTGTTTTTTTGACGCAATTGTCTTATTTTTTAATTTTAGATAAGTTATTATATAGAAAAAAGGATTTTGTCGTAAAAAACTTAGGTTCCTTTGATTCCCTCAAGTTTATTTGACCTTATTCTTTAACAAACCAACATAATCATAAAAAAGAAATCAAAAGACTCCAAAATAAAGCAGTGGAAACCTGTTTTTTTGACGCAATTGTCTTATTTTTTAATTTTAGATAAGTTATTATATAGAAAAAGGGGTTTTGTCGTAAAAAACTTAGGTTCCTTTTATTCCCTCAGGTTTATTTGACCTTATTCTTTTACAAACCAACATAATCATAAAAAAGAAATCAAAAGAATCCAAAAGAAAGCAGTGGAAACCTGTTTTTTTGACGCAATAGTCTTATTTTTTAATTTTAGATAAGTTATTATATAGAAAAAGGGGTTTTGTCGTAAAAAACTTAGGTTCCTTTGATTCCCTCAGGTTTATTTGACCTTATTCTTTAACAAACCAACATAATCATAAAAAAGAAATCAAAAGAATCCAAAAGAAAGCAGTGGAAACCTGTTTTTTTGACGCAATAGTCTTATTTTTTGATTTTAGATAAGTTATTATATAGAAATAGGGGTTTTCTCGTTAAAAACTTAGGTTCCTTTGATTCCCTCAGGTTTATTTGACCTTATTCTTTAACAAACCAACATAATCATAAAAAAGAAATCAAAAGAATCCAAAAGAAAGCAGTGGAAACCTGTTTTTTTATTGTTTTTAAGTGAAATACTGATTTTCGTCAAAAAATTTATCGAGTTTTTAGCATTCTTTTACTAAAAAACATCAAACTAGCTAGGTCGTTTTACTTTTTATCGACTTATTCTTTAACAAACCAACATAATCATAAAAAAGAAATCAAAAGAATCCAAAAGAAAGCAGTGGAAACCTGTTTTTTTGACGCAATTGTCTTATTTTTTAATTTTAGATAAGTTATTATATAGAAAAAGGGATTTTGTCGTAAAAAACTTAGGTTCCTTTGATTCCCTCAGGTTTATTTGACCTTATTCTTTAACAAACCAACATAATCATAAAAAAGAAATCAAAAGACTCCAAAATAAAGCAGTGGAAACCTTTTTTTTTGACGCAATTGTCTTATTTTTTAATTTTAGATAAGTTATTATATAGAAAAAGGGGTTTTGTCGTAAAAAACTTAGGTTCCTTTTATTCCCTCAGGTTTATTTGACCTTATTCTTTAACAAACCAACATAATCATAAAAAAGAAATCAAAAGAATCCAAAAGAAAGCAGTGGAAACCTGTTTTTTTGACGCAATAGTCTTATTTTTTAATTTTAGATAAGTTATTATATAGAAAAAGGGGTTTTGTCGTAAAAAACTTAGGTTCCTTTGATTCCCTCAGGTTTATTTGACCTTATTCTTTAACAAACCAACATAATCATAAAAAAGAAATCAAAAGAATCCAAAAGAAAGCAGTGGAAACCTGTTTTTTTGACGCAATAGTCTTATTTTTTAATTTTAGATAAGTTATTATATAGAAAAAGGGGTTTTTTTCGTTAAAAACTTAGGTTCCTTTGATTCCCTCAGGTTTATTTGACCTTATTCTTTAACAAACCAACATAATCATAAAAAAGAAATCAAAAGAATCCAAAAGAAAGCAGTGGAAACCTGTTTTTTTATTGTTTTTAAGTGAAATACTGATTTTCGTCAAAAAATTTATCGAGTTTTTAGCATTCTTTTACTAAAAAACATCAAACTAGCTAGGTCGTTTTACTTTTTATCGACTTATTCTTTAACAAACCAACATAATCATAAAAAAGAAATCAAAAGAATCCAAAAGAAAGCAGTTGAAACCTGTTTTTTTGACGCAATTGTCTTATTTTTTAGTTTTAGATAAGTTATTATATAGAAAAAGGGGTTTTGTCGTAAAAAACTTAGGTTCCTTTGATTCCCTCAGGTTTATTTGACCTTATTCTTTAACAAACCAACATAATCATAAAAAAGAAATCAAAAGAATCCAAAAGAAAGCAGTGGAAACCTGTTTTTTTGACGCAATTGTCTTATTTTTTAATTTTAGATAAGTTATTATATAGAAAAAGGGGTTTTGTCGTAAAAAACTTATGTTACTTTGATTCCCTCAGGTTTATTTGACCTTATTCTTTAACAAACCAACATAATCATAAAAAAGAAATCAAAAGAATCCAAAAGAAAGCAGTGGAAACCTGTTTTTTTGACTTAATAGTCTTATTTTTTAATTTTAGATAAGTTATTATATAGAAAATTGGATTTTGTCGTAAAAAACTTAGGTTCCTTTGATTCCCTCAGGTTTATTTGACCTTATTCTTTAACAAACCAACATAATCATAAAAAAGAAATCAAAAGACTCCAAAATAAAGCAGTGGAAACCTGTTTTTTTGACGCAATTGTCTTAATTTTTAATTTTAGATAAGTTATTATATAGAAAAAGGGGTTTTGTCGTAAAAAACTTAAGTTCCTTTGATTCCCTCAGGTTTATTTGACCTTATTCTTTAACAAACCAACATAATCATAAAAAAGAAATCAAAAGAATCCAAAAGAAAGCAGTGGAAACCTGTTTTTTTGACGCAATTGTCTTATTTTTTAATTTTAGATAAGTTATTATATAGAAAAAGGGGTTTTGTCGTAAAAAACTTAGGTTCCTTTGATTCCCTCAGGTTTATTTGAACTTATTCTTTAACAAACCAACATAATCATAAAAAAGAAATCAAAAGAATCCAAAAGAAAGCAGTGGAAACCTGTTTTTTTGACGCAATTGTCTTATTTTTTAATTTTAGATAAGTTATTATATAGAAAAAGGGGTTTTGTCGTAAAAAACTTAGGTTCCTTTGATTCCCTCAGGTTTATTTGACCTTATTCTTTAACAAACCAACATAATCATAAAAAAGAAATCAAAAGAATCCAAAAGAAAGCAGTGGAAACCTGTTTTTTTGATGCAATTGTCTTATTTTTTAATTTTAGATAAGTTATTATATAGAAAAAGGGGTTTTGTCGTAAAAAACTTAGGTTCCTTTGATTCCCTCAGGTTTATTTGACCTTATTCTTTAACAAACCAACATAATCATAAAAAAGAAATCAAAAGAATCCAAAAGAAAGCAGTGGAAACCTGTTTTTTTGACGCAATTGTCATATTTTTTAATTTTAGATAAGTTATTATATAGAAAAAGGGGTTTTGTCGTAAAAAACTTAGGTTCCTTTGATTCCCTCAGGTTTATTTGACCTTATTCTTTAACAAACCAACATAATCATAAAAAAGAAATCAAAAGAATCCAAAAGAAAGCAGTGGAAACCTGTTTTTTTGACGCAATTGTCTTATTTTTTAATTTTAGATAAGTTATTATATAGAAAAAGGGGTTTTGTCGTAAAAAACTTAGGTTCCTTTGATTCCCTCAGGTTTATTTGACCTTATTCTTTAACAAACCAACATAATCATAAAAAAGAAATCAAAAGAATCCAAAAGAAAGCAGTGGAAACCTGTTTTTTTGACGCAATTGTCTTATTTTTTAATTTTAGATAAGTTATTATATAGAAAAAGGGGTTTTGTCGTAAAAAACTTAGGTTCCTTTGATTCCCTCAGGTTTATTTGAACTTATTCTTTAACAAACCAACATAATCATAAAAAAGAAATCAAAAGAATCCAAAAGAAAGCAGTGGAAACCTGTTTTTTTGACGCAATTGTCTTATTTTTTAATTTTAGATAAGTTATTATATAGAAAAAGGGGTTTTGTCGTAAAAAACTTAGGTTCCTTTGATTCCCTCAGGTTTATTTGACCTTATTCTTTAACAAACCAACATAATCATAAAAAAGAAATCAAAAGAATCCAAAAGAAAGCAGTGGAAACCTGTTTTTTTGATGCAATTGTCTTATTTTTTAATTTTAGATAAGTTATTATATAGAAAAAGGGGTTTTGTCGTAAAAAACTTAGGTTCCTTTGATTCCCTCAGGTTTATTTGACCTTATTCTTTAACAAACCAACATAATCATAAAAAAGAAATCAAAAGAATCCAAAAGAAAGCAGTGGAAACCTGTTTTTTTGACGCAATTGTCATATTTTTTAATTTTAGATAAGTTATTATATAGAAAAAGGGGTTTTGTCGTAAAAAACTTAGGTTCCTTTGATTCCCTCAGGTTTATTTGACCTTATTCTTTAACAAACCAACATAATCATAAAAAAGAAATCAAAAGAATCCAAAAGAAAGCAGTGGAAACCTGTTTTTTTGACGCAATTGTCATATTTTTTAATTTTAGATAAGTTATTATATAGAAAAAGGGGTTTTGTCGTAAAAAACTTAGGTTCCTTTGATTCCCTCAGGTTTATTTGAACTTATTCTTTAACAAACCAACATAATCATAAAAAAGAAATCAAAAGAATCCAAAAGAAAGCAGTGGAAACCTGTTTTTTTGACGCAATTGTCTTATTTTTTAATTTTAGATAAGTTATTATATAGAAAAAGGGGTTTTGTCGTAAAAAACTTAGGTTCCTTTGATTCCCTCAGGTTTATTTGACCTTATTCTTTAACAAACCAACATAATCATAAAAAAGAAATCAAAAGAATCCAAAAGAAAGCAGTGGAAACCTGTTTTTTTGATGCAATTGTCTTATTTTTTAATTTTAGATAAGTTATTATATAGAAAAAGGGGTTTTGTCGTAAAAAACTTAGGTTCCTTTGATTCCCTCAGGTTTATTTGACCTTATTCTTTAACAAACCAACATAATCATAAAAAAGAAATCAAAAGAATCCAAAAGAAAGCAGTGGAAACCTGTTTTTTTGACGCAATTGTCATATTTTTTAATTTTAGATAAGTTATTATATAGAAAAAGGGGTTTTGTCGTAAAAAACTTAGGTTCCTTTGATTCCCTCAGGTTTATTTGACCTTATTCTTTAACAAACCAACATAATCATAAAAAAGAAATCAAAAGAATCCAAAAGAAAGCAGTGGAAACCTGTTTTTTTGACGCAATTGTCTTATTTTTTAATTTTAGATAAGTTATTATATAGAAAAAGGGGTTTTGTCGTAAAAAACTTAGGTTCCTTTGATTCCCTCAGGTTTATTTGACCTTATTCTTTAACAAACCAACATAATCATAAAAAAGAAATCAAAAGAATCCAAAAGAAAGCAGTGGAAACCTGTTTTTTTGACGCAATTGTCTTATTTTTTAATTTTAGATAAGTTATTATATAGAAAAAGGGGTTTTGTCGTAAAAAACTTAGGTTCCTTTGATTCCCTCAGGTTTATTTGAACTTATTCTTTAACAAACCAACATAATCATAAAAAAGAAATCAAAAGAATCCAAAAGAAAGCAGTGGAAACCTGTTTTTTTGACGCAATTGTCTTATTTTTTAATTTTAGATAAGTTATTATATAGAAAAAGGGGTTTTGTCGTAAAAAACTTAGGTTCCTTTGATTCCCTCAGGTTTATTTGACCTTATTCTTTAACAAACCAACATAATCATAAAAAAGAAATCAAAAGAATCCAAAAGAAAGCAGTGGAAACCTGTTTTTTTGATGCAATTGTCTTATTTTTTAATTTTAGATAAGTTATTATATAGAAAAAGGGGTTTTGTCGTAAAAAACTTAGGTTCCTTTGATTCCCTCAGGTTTATTTGACCTTATTCTTTAACAAACCAACATAATCATAAAAAAGAAATCAAAAGAATCCAAAAGAAAGCAGTGGAAACCTGTTTTTTTGACGCAATTGTCATATTTTTTAATTTTAGATAAGTTATTATATAGAAAAAGGGGTTTTGTCGTAAAAAACTTAGGTTCCTTTGATTCCCTCAGGTTTATTTGACCTTATTCTTTAACAAACCAACATAATCATAAAAAAGAAATCAAAAGAATCCAAAAGAAAGCAGTGGAAACCTGTTTTTTTGACGCAATTGTCATATTTTTTAATTTTAGATAAGTTATTATATAGAAAAAGGGGTTTTGTCGTAAAAAACTTAGGTTCCTTTGATTCCCTCAGGTTTATTTGACCTTATTCTTTAACAAACCAACATAATCATAAAAAAGAAATCAAAAGAATCCAAAAGAAAGCAGTGAAAACCTGTTTTTTTGACGCAATAGTCTTATTTTTTAATTTTAGATAAGTTATTATATAGAAAAAGGGGTTTTGTCGTAAAAAACTTAGGTTCCTTTGATTCCCTCAGGTTTGTTTGACCTTATTCTTTAACAAACCAACATAATCATAAAAAAGAAATCAAAAGAATCCAGAAGAAAGCAGTGGAAACCTGTTTTTTTAACGAAATTGTCTAATTTTTTAATTTTAGATAAGTTATTATATAGAAAAAGGGGTTTTGTCGTAAAAAACTTAGATTCCTTTGAATCCCTCAGGTTTATTTGACCTTATTCTTTAACAACCCAATATAATCATAAAAAAGAAATCAAAAGAATTTAAAAGAAAACAGGGGAAACCTGTTTTTTTGACGCAATTGTCTTATTTTTTAATTTTAGAAAAGTTATTATATAGAAAAAGGGGTTTTGTCGTAAAAAACTTAAGTTCCTTTGATTCCCTTAGGTTTATTTGAACTTTTTTTTTAACAAACCAACATAATCATAAAAAAGAAATCAAAAGAATCCAAAAGAAAGCAGTGGAAACCTGTTTTTTTGACGCAATTGTCTTATTTTTTAATTTTAGATAAGTTATTATATAGAAAAAGGAGTATTTTCGTAAAAAACTTATGTTACTTTTATTCTCTCAGATTTATTTGACCTTATTCTTTATCAAATCAACATAATTATAAAAATGAAATTAAAAGAATCCAAAAGAAAGCAGTGGAAACCTGTTTTTTTGACGCAATTTTCTTAATTTTTAATTTTAAATAAGTCATTATATAGAAAAAGAGGTTTTGTCGTAAAAAACTTAGGTTCCTTTGATTCCCTCAGGTTTATTTGACCTTATTCTTTAACAAACCAACATAATCATAAAAAAGAAATCAAAAGAATCCAAAAGAAAGCAGTGGAAACCTGTTTTTTTGACGCAATAGTCTTATTTTTTGATTTTAGATAAGTTATTATATAGAAATAGGGGTTTTCTCGTTAAAAACTTAGGTTCCTTTGATTCCCTCAGGTTTATTTGACCTTATTCTTTAACAAACCAACATAATCATAAAAAAGAAATCAAAAGAATCCAAAAGAAAGCAGTGGAAACCTGTTTTTTTATTGTTTTTAAGTGAAATACTGATTTTCGTCAAAAAATTTATCGAGTTTTTAGCATTCTTTTACTAAAAAACATCAAACTAGCTAGGTCGTTTTACTTTTTATCGACTTATTCTTTAACAAACCAACATAATCATAAAAAAGAAATCAAAAGAATCCAAAAGAAAGCAGTGGAAACCTGTTTTTTTGACGCAATTGTCTTATTTTTTAATTTTAGATAAGTTATTATATAGAAAAAGGGATTTTGTCGTAAAAAACTTAGGTTCCTTTGATTCCCTCAGGTTTATTTGACCTTATTCTTTAACAAACCAACATAATCATAAAAAAGAAATCAAAAGACTCCAAAATAAAGCAGTGGAAACCTTTTTTTTTGACGCAATTGTCTTAT
This sequence comes from Hydra vulgaris, assembly GCF_022113875.1. Taxonomy (NCBI): domain Eukaryota; kingdom Metazoa; phylum Cnidaria; class Hydrozoa; order Anthoathecata; family Hydridae; genus Hydra; species Hydra vulgaris. The sequence continues at coordinate 18,136,475 of NC_061168.1, forward strand.
TTTTTAATTTTAGATAAGTTATTATATAGAAAAAGGGGTTTTGTCGTAAAAAACTTAGGTTCCTTTTATTCCCTCAGGTTTATTTGACCTTATTCTTTAACAAACCAACATAATCATAAAAAAGAAATCAAAAGAATCCAAAAGAAAGCAGTGGAAACCTGTTTTTTTGACGCAATAGTCTTATTTTTTAATTTTAGATAAGTTATTATATAGAAAAAGGGGTTTTGTCGTAAAAAACTTAGGTTCCTTTGATTCCCTCAGGTTTATTTGACCTTATTCTTTAACAAACCAACATAATCATAAAAAAGAAATCAAAAGAATCCAAAAGAAAGCAGTGGAAACCTGTTTTTTTGACGCAATAGTCTTATTTTTTAATTTTAGATAAGTTATTATATAGAAAAAGGGGTTTTTTTCGTTAAAAACTTAGGTTCCTTTGATTCCCTCAGGTTTATTTGACCTTATTCTTTAACAAACCAACATAATCATAAAAAAGAAATCAAAAGAATCCAAAAGAAAGCAGTGGAAACCTGTTTTTTTATTGTTTTTAAGTGAAATACTGATTTTCGTCAAAAAATTTATCGAGTTTTTAGCATTCTTTTACTAAAAAACATCAAACTAGCTAGGTCGTTTTACTTTTTATCGACTTATTCTTTAACAAACCAACATAATCATAAAAAAGAAATCAAAAGAATCCAAAAGAAAGCAGTTGAAACCTGTTTTTTTGACGCAATTGTCTTATTTTTTAGTTTTAGATAAGTTATTATATAGAAAAAGGGGTTTTGTCGTAAAAAACTTAGGTTCCTTTGATTCCCTCAGGTTTATTTGACCTTATTCTTTAACAAACCAACATAATCATAAAAAAGAAATCAAAAGAATCCAAAAGAAAGCAGTGGAAACCTGTTTTTTTGACGCAATTGTCTTATTTTTTAATTTTAGATAAGTTATTATATAGAAAAAGGGGTTTTGTCGTAAAAAACTTATGTTACTTTGATTCCCTCAGGTTTATTTGACCTTATTCTTTAACAAACCAACATAATCATAAAAAAGAAATCAAAAGAATCCAAAAGAAAGCAGTGGAAACCTGTTTTTTTGACTTAATAGTCTTATTTTTTAATTTTAGATAAGTTATTATATAGAAAATTGGATTTTGTCGTAAAAAACTTAGGTTCCTTTGATTCCCTCAGGTTTATTTGACCTTATTCTTTAACAAACCAACATAATCATAAAAAAGAAATCAAAAGAATCCAAAAGAAAGCAGTGGAAACCTGTTTTTTTGACGCAATTGTCATATTTTTTAATTTTAGATAAGTTATTATATAGAAAAAGGGGTTTTGTCGTAAAAAACTTAGGTTCCTTTGATTCCCTCAGGTTTATTTGACCTTATTCTTTAACAAACCAACATAATCATAAAAAAGAAATCAAAAGAATCCAAAAGAAAGCAGTGGAAACCTGTTTTTTTGATGCAATTGTCTTATTTTTTAATTTTAGATAAGTTATTATATAGAAAAAGGGGTTTTGTCGTAAAAAACTTAGGTTCCTTTGATTCCCTCAGGTTTATTTGACCTTATTCTTTAACAAACCAACATAATCATAAAAAAGAAATCAAAAGAATCCAAAAGAAAGCAGTGGAAACCTGTTTTTTTGACGCAATTGTCATATTTTTTAATTTTAGATAAGTTATTATATAGAAAAAGGGGTTTTGTCGTAAAAAACTTAGGTTCCTTTGATTCCCTCAGGTTTATTTGACCTTATTCTTTAACAAACCAACATAATCATAAAAAAGAAATCAAAAGAATCCAAAAGAAAACAGTGGAAACCTGTTTTTTTGACGCAATTGTCTTATTTTTTAATTTTAGATAAGTTATTATATAGAAAAAGGGGTTTTGTCGTAAAAAACTTAGGTTCCTTTGATTCCCTCAGGTTTATTTGACCTTATTCTTTAACAAACCAACATAATCATAAAAAAGAAATCAAAAGAATCCAAAAGAAAGCAGTGGAAACCTGTTTTTTTGACGCAATTGTCTTATTTTTTAATTTTAGATAAGTTATTATATAGAAAAAGGGGTTTTGTCGTAAAAAACTTAGGTTCCTTTGATTCCCTCAGGTTTATTTGAACTTATTCTTTAACAAACCAACATAATCATAAAAAAGAAATCAAAAGAATCCAAAAGAAAGCAGTGGAAACCTGTTTTTTTGACGCAATTGTCTTATTTTTTAATTTTAGATAAGTTATTATATAGAAAAAGGGGTTTTGTCGTAAAAAACTTAGGTTCCTTTGATTCCCTCAGGTTTATTTGACCTTATTCTTTAACAAACCAACATAATCATAAAAAAGAAATCAAAAGAATCCAAAAGAAAGCAGTGGAAACCTGTTTTTTTGATGCAATTGTCTTATTTTTTAATTTTAGATAAGTTATTATATAGAAAAAGGGGTTTTGTCGTAAAAAACTTAGGTTCCTTTGATTCCCTCAGGTTTATTTGACCTTATTCTTTAACAAACCAACATAATCATAAAAAAGAAATCAAAAGAATCCAAAAGAAAGCAGTGGAAACCTGTTTTTTTGACGCAATTGTCATATTTTTTAATTTTAGATAAGTTATTATATAGAAAAAGGGGTTTTGTCGTAAAAAACTTAGGTTCCTTTGATTCCCTCAGGTTTATTTGACCTTATTCTTTAACAAACCAACATAATCATAAAAAAGAAATCAAAAGAATCCAAAAGAAAGCAGTGGAAACCTGTTTTTTTGACGCAATTGTCATATTTTTTAATTTTAGATAAGTTATTATATAGAAAAAGGGGTTTTGTCGTAAAAAACTTAGGTTCCTTTGATTCCCTCAGGTTTATTTGACCTTATTCTTTAACAAACCAACATAATCATAAAAAAGAAATCAAAAGAATCCAAAAGAAAGCAGTGGAAACCTGTTTTTTTGACGCAATAGTCTTATTTTTTAATTTTAGATAAGTTATTATATAGAAAAAGGGGTTTTGTCGTAAAAAACTTAGGTTCCTTTGATTCCCTCAGGTTTGTTTGACCTTATTCTTTAACAAACCAACATAATCATAAAAAAGAAATCAAAAGAATCCAGAAGAAAGCAGTGGAAACCTGTTTTTTTAACGAAATTGTCTAATTTTTTAATTTTAGATAAGTTATTATATAGAAAAAGGGGTTTTGTCGTAAAAAACTTAGATTCCTTTGAATCCCTCAGGTTTATTTGACCTTATTCTTTAACAACCCAATATAATCATAAAAAAGAAATCAAAAGAATTTAAAAGAAAACAGGGGAAACCTGTTTTTTTGACGCAATTGTCTTATTTTTTAATTTTAGAAAAGTTATTATATAGAAAAAGGGGTTTTGTCGTAAAAAACTTAAGTTCCTTTGATTCCCTTAGGTTTATTTGAACTTTTTTTTTAACAAACCAACATAATCATAAAAAAGAAATCAAAAGAATCCAAAAGAAAGCAGTGGAAACCTGTTTTTTTGACGCAATTGTCTTATTTTTTAATTTTAGATAAGTTATTATATAGAAAAAGGAGTATTTTCGTAAAAAACTTATGTTACTTTTATTCTCTCAGATTTATTTGACCTTATTCTTTATCAAATCAACATAATTATAAAAATGAAATTAAAAGAATCCAAAAGAAAGCAGTGGAAACCTGTTTTTTTGACGCAATTTTCTTAATTTTTAATTTTAGATAAGTCATTATATAGAAAAAGAGGTTTTGTCGTAAAAAACTTAGGTTCCTTTGATTCTCTTAGGTTTATTTGACCTTATTCTTTAACAAACCAACATAATCATGAAAAAGAATTAAAAGAATTTAAAAGAAAGCAGGGGAAACCTGTTTTTTTGACGAAATTGTCTTATTTTTTATTTTTAGATAAGTTATTATATAGAAAAATGGGTTTTGTCGTAAAAAACTTAGATTCCTTTGATTCCCTCAGGTTTATTTGACCTTATTCTTTAACAACCCAATATAATCATAAAAAAGAAATCAAAAGAATTTAAAAGAAAGCAGGGGAAACATGTTTTTTTGACGAAATTGTCTTATTTTTTAATTTTAGATAAGTTATTATATAGAAAAAGGGGTTTTGTCGTAAAAAACTTAGGTTCCTTTGATTCCCTCAGGTTTATTTGACCTTATTATTTAACAAACCAACAAAATCATAAAAAAGAAATCAAAAGAATCCAAAAGAAAGCAGTGGAAACCTGTTTTTTTGACGCAATTGACTTGATTTTTAATTTTAGATAAGTTATTATATAGAAAAAGGGGTTTTGTCGTAAAAAACTTAGGTTCCTTTGATTCCCTAAGGTTTTTTTGACCTTATTCTTTAACAAACCAACATAATCATAAAAAAGAAATCAAAAGAATCTAAAAGAAAGCACTGGAAAACTGTTTTATGACGCAACTGACTTATTTTTTAATTTTAGATAAGTTATTATATAGAAAAAGAGGTTTTATCGTAAAAAAATTAGATTCCTTTGATTTAATCAGGTTTATTTGACCTTATTTTTTAACAAACCAACATAATCATAAAAAAGAAATCAAAAGAATCCAAAAGAAAGCAGTGGAAACCTGTTTTTTTGACGCAATTGTCTTATTTTTTAATTTTAGATAAGTTATTATATAGAAAAAGGGGTTTTGTCGTAAAAAACTTAGGTTCCTTTGATTCCCTCAGGTTTATTTGACCTTATTCTTTAACAAACCAACATAATCATAAAAAAGAAATCAAAAGAATCCAAAAGAAAGCAGTGGAAACCTGTTTTTTTGACGCAATTGTCTTATTTTTTAATTTTAGATAAGTTATTATATAGAAAAACGGGTTTTGTCGTAAAAAACTTAGGTTCCTTTGATTCCCTCAGGTTTATTTGACCTTATTCTTTAACAAACCAACATAATCATAAAAAAGAAATCAAAAGAATCCAAAAGAAAGCAGTGGAAACTTGTTTTTTTGACGCAATAGTCTTATTTTTTAATTTTAGATAAGTTATTATATAGAAAAAGGGGTTTTGTCGTAAAAAACTTAGGTTCCTCTGATTCCCTCAGGTTTATTTGACCTTATTTTTTAACAAACCAACATAACCATAAAAAAGAAATCAAAAGAATTTAAAAGAAAGCAGTGGAAACCTGTTTTTTTGACGCAATTGTCTTATTTTTTAATTTTAGATAAGTTATTATATAAAAAAAGGGGTTTTGTCGTAAAAAACTTAGGTTCCTTTAATACCCTCAGGTTTACTTGACCTTATTCTTTAACAAACCAACATAATCATAAAAATGAAATCAAAAGAATCCTAAAGAAAGCAGTCGAAACCTGTTTTTTTGACGCAATTGTCTTATTTATTAATTTTAGATAAGTTATTATATAGAAAAAGGGTTTTGTCGTAAAAAACTTAGGTTCCTTTGATTCCCTTAAGTTTATTTGAGCTTCTTTTTTAACAATTCAACATAATCATTAAAAAGAAATCAAAAGAATCCAAAAGAAAGTAGTGGAAACCTGTTTTTTTGACGCAATTGTCAAATTTTTTAATTTAAGATAAGTTATTATATAGAAAAAGGAGTTTTGTCGTAAAAAACTTATGTTACTTTTATTCCCTCAGATTTATTTGACCTTATTCTTTAACAAACCAACATTATTATAAAAATGAAATCAAAAGAATCCAAAAGAAAGCAGTGGAAACCTGTTTTTTTGACGCAATTGTCTTATTTTTTAATTTTAGAGAAGATATTATATAGAAAAAGGAGTTTTGTCGAAAAAAACTTAGGTTCCTTTGATTCCCTCAGGTTTATTTGACCTTATTCTTTAATAAACCAACATAATCATAAAAAAGAAATTAAAAGAATTTAAAAGAAAGCAGAGGAAACCTGTTTTTTTGACAAAATTGTCTTATTTTTTATTTTTAGATAAGTTATTATATAGAAAATGGGGTTTTGTCGTAAAAAACTTAGATTCCTCTGATTCCCTCAGGTTTATTTGACCTTATTCTTTAACAACCCAATATAATGATAAAAAAGAAATCAAAAGAATTTAAAAGAAAGCAGGGGAAACCTGTTTTTTTGTTGAAATTGTCTTATTTTTTAATTTTAGATAAGTTATTATATAGAAAAAGGGGTTTTGTCGTAAAAAACTTAGGTTTCCTTGATTCCCTTAGGTTTATTTGACCTTATTCTTTAACAAACCAACAAAATCATAAAAAAGAAATCAAAAGAATCCAAAAGAAAGCAGTAGAAACCTGTTTTTTTGACGCAATTGTCTCGATTTTTAATTTTAGATAAGTTATTATATAGAAAATGGGGTTTTGTCGTAAAAAACTTAGTTTCCTTTGATTCCCTCAGGTTTATTTGACCATATTCTTTAACAAACCAACATAATCATAAAAAAGAAACCAAAAGAATCCAAAAGAAAGCACTGGAAACCATTTTTTTTGACGCAACTGTCTTATTTTTTAATTTTAGATAAGTTATTATATAGAAAAAGAGGTTTTGTCGTAAAAAAATTAGATTCCTTTGATTTAATCAGGTTTATTTGACCTTATTCTTTAACAAAGCAACATAATCATCAAAAAAAATCAAAAGAATCCAAAAGAAAGCAGTGGAAATCTGTTTTTTTGACGCAATTGTCTTATTTTTTAATTTTAGATAAGTTATTATATAGAAAAAGGGGTTTTGTCGTAAAAAACTTAGGTTCCTTTGATTCCCTCAGGTTTATTTGACCTTATTCCTTAACAAACCAACATAATCATAAAAAAGAAATCAAAAGAATCCAAAAGAAAGCAGTGGAAACCTGTTTTTTTGACGCAATTGTCTTATTTTTTAATTTTAGATAAGTTATTATATAGAAAAAGGGGTTTTGTCGTAAAAAACTTAGGTTCCTTTGATTCCCTCAGGTTTATTTGACCTTATTTTTTAACAAACCAACATAATCATAAAAAAGAAGTCAAAAGAATCCAAAAGAAAGCAGTGAAAACCTGTTTTTTTGACGCAATTGTCTTATTTTTTAATTTCAGATAAGTTATTTTATAGAAAAAGGGGTTTTGTCGTAAAAAACTTAGGTTCCTTTGATTCCCTCAGGTTTATTTGACCTTATTCTTTAACAAACTAATAAAATCATAAAAAAGAAATCAAAATAATCCAAAAGAAAGCAGTGGAAACCTGTTTTTTTGACGCAATTGTCTTATTTTTTAATTTTAGATGAGTTATTATTTAGAAAAAGGGGTTTTGTCGTAAAAAACTTAGGTTCCTTTGATTCCCTCAGGTTTATTTGACCTTATTCTTTGACAAACCAACATAATCATAAAAAAGAAATCAAAAGAATCTAAAAGAAAGCAATGGAAACCTGTTTTTTTGACGCAATTAACTTATTTTTGAATTTTAGATAAGTTATTATATAGAAAAAGGGGTTTTGTCGTAAAAAACTTAGGTTCCTTTGATTCCCTCAGGTTTATTTGACCTTATTCTTTAACAAACCAACATAATCATAAAAAAGAAATCAAAAGAATTTAAAAGAAAGCAGGGGAAACCTGTTTTTTTGACGCAATTGTCTTATTTTTTAATTTTAGATAAGTTATTATATAGAAAAAGGGGTTTTGTCGTAAAAAACTTAGGTTTCTTTAATTCCCTCAGGTTTATTTAACCTTATTCTTTAACAAACCAACATAATCATAAAAAAGAAGTCAAAAGAATTTAAAAGAAAGCAGGGGAAACCTGTTTTTTTGACGCAATTGTCTTATTTTTTAGTTTTAGATAAGTTATTATATAGAAAAAGGGGTTTTGTCGTAACAAACTTAGGTTCCTTTAATTCCCTCGGGTTTATTTGACCTTATTCTTTAACAAACCAACATAATCATAAAAAAGAAATCAAAAGAATCCAAAAGAAAGCAGTGGAAACCTGTTTTTTTGACGCAATTGTCTTATTTTTTAATTTTAGATAAGTTATTATATAGAAAAAGGGGTTTTGTCGTAAAAAACTTAGGTTCCTTTGATACCCTCAGGTTTACTTGACCTTATTCTTTAACAAACCAACATAATCATAAAAATGAAATCAAAAGAATCCTAAAGAAAGCAGTCGAAACCTGTTTTTTTGACGCAATTGTCTTATTTTTTAATTTTAGATAAGTTATTATATAGAAAAAGGGGTTTTGTCGTAAAAAACTTAGGTTCCTTTGATTCCCTTAGGTTTATTTGAGCTTCTTTTTTAACAAACCAACATAATCATAAAAAAGAAATTAAAAGAATCCAAAAGAAAGCAGTGGAAACCTGTTTTTTTGACGCAATTGTCTTATTTTTTAATTTTAGATAAGTTATTATATAGAAAAAGGGGTTTTGTCGTAAAAAACTTAGGTTTCTTTAAATCACTCAGGTTTATTTGACCTTATTCTTTAACAAACCAACATAATCATAAAAAAGAAGTCAAAAGAATCCAAAAGAAAGCAGTGGAAACCTGTTTTTTTGACGCAATTATCTTATTTTTTAATTTTAGATAAGTTATTATATAGAAAAAGGGGTTTTGTCGTAAAAAACTTAGGTTCCTTTGATTCCCTTAGGTTTCTTTGAGCTTCTTTTTTAACAAACCAACATAATCATAAAAAAGAAATCAAAAGAATCCAAAAGAAAGCAGTGGAAACCTGTTTTTTTGACGCAATTGTCTTATTTTTTAATTTTAGATAAGTTATTATATAGAAAAAGGAGTTTTGTCGTAAAAAACTTAGGTTCCTTTGATTCCCTCAGGTTTATTTGACCTTATTCTTTAACAAACCAACATAATCATAAAAAAGAAATCAAAAGAATTTAAAAGAAAGCAGGGGAAACCTGTTTTTTTGACGCAATTGTCTTATTTTTTAATTTTAGATAAGTTATTATATAGAAAAAGGGGTTTTGTCGTAAAAAACTTAGGTTTCTTTAATTCCCTCAGGTTTATTTAACCTTATTCTTTAACAAACCAACATAATCATAAAAAAGAAGTCAAAAGAATTTAAAAGAAAGCAGAGGAAACCTGTTTTTTTGACGCAATTGTCTTATTTTTTAATTTTAGATAAGTTATTATATAGAAAAAGGGGTTTTGTCGTAACAAACTTAGGTTCCTTTAATTCCCTCGGGTTTATTTGACCTTATTCTTTAACAAACCAACATAATCATAAAAAAGAAATCAAAAGAATCCAAAAGAAAGCAGTGGAAACCTGTTTTTTTGACGCAATTGTCTTATTTTTTAATTTTAGATAAGTTATTATATAGAAAAAGGGGTTTTGTCGTTAAAAACTTAGGTTCCTTTGATACCCTCAGGTTTACTTGACCTTATTCTTTAACAAACCAACATAATCATAAAAATGAAATCAAAAGAATCCTAAAGAAAGCAGTGGAAACCTGTTTTTTTGACGCAATTGTCTTATTTTTTAATTTTAGATAAGTTATTATATAGAAAAAGGGGTTTTGTCGTAAAAAACTTAGGTTTCTCTAAATCACTCAGGTTTATTTGACCTTATTCTTTAACAAACCAACATAATCATAAAAAAGAAGTCAAAAGAATCCAAAAGAAAGGAGTGGAAACCTGTTTTTTTGACGCAATTGTCTTATTTTTTAATTTTAGATAAGTTATTATATAGAAAAAGGGGTTTTGTCGTAAAAAACTTAGGTTCCTTTGATTCCTTTAGGTTTCTTTGAGCTTCTTTTTTAACAAACCAACATAATCATAAAAAAGAAATCAAAAGAATCCAAAAGAAAGCAGTGGAAACCTGTTTTTTTGACGCAATTGTCTTATTTTTTAATTTTAGATAAGTTATTATATAGAAAAAGGAGTTTTGTCGTAAAAAACTTATGTTACTTTTATTCCCTCAGATTTATTTGACCTTATTCTTTATCAAACCAAAATTATTATAAAAATGAAATCAAAAGAATCCAAAAGAAAGCAGTGGAAACCTGTTTTTTTGACGCATTTGTCTTATTTTTTAATTTTAGATAAGTTAATATATAGAAAAAGGGGTTTTCTCGGAAAAAACTTAGGTTCCTTTGATTCCCTCAGGTTTATTTGACCTTATTCTTTAACAAACCAACATAATCATAAAACAGAAATCAAAAGAATTCAAAAAAAAGCAGTGAAAACCTGTTTTTTTGACGCTATTGTCTTATTTTTTAATTTTAGATAAGTTAGTATATAGAGAAAAGGGTTTTGTCGTAATAAACTTACGTTCCTTTGATTCCGTCAGGTTTATTTGATCTTATTCTTTAACAAACTAACAATATCATAAAAAAGAAATCAAAAGAATCCAAAAGAATGCAGTGGAAACCTGTGTTTTTGACGCAATTGTCTTATTTTTTAAATTTAGATAAGTTATTATATAGAAAAAGAGGTTTTTTTCGTAAAAAACTTAGGTTCCTTTGATTCCCTCAGGTTTATTTGACCTTATTCTTTAACAAACCAACCTAATCATAAAAAATAAATCAAAAGAATCCAAAAGAAAGCAGTGGAAACCTGTTTTTTTGACGCAACTGTCTTATTTTTTAATTTTAGATAAGTTATTATATAGAAAAAGGGGTTTTGTCGTAAAAAACTTAGGTTCCTTTGATTCCCTCAGGTTTATTTGACCGTATTTTTTAACAAACCAACAAGTTCATAAAAATGAAATCAAAAGAATCCAAAAGAAAGCAGTGGAAACCTGTTTTTTGACGCAATTGTCTTATTTTTTAATTTTAGATAAGTTATTATATAAAAAAAGGGGTTTTGTCGTAAAAAACAAAGGTTCCTTTGATTCCCTCAGGTTTATTTGACCTTATTCTTTAACAAACCAACATAATCATATAAAAAAATCAAAAGAATCCAAAAGAAAGCAGTGGAAACCTGTTTTTTTGACGCAAATGTCTTTTTTTTTAATTTTAGATAAGTTATTATATAGAAAAAGGGGTTTTGTCGTAAAAAACTTAGATTCCTTTGATTCCCTAAGGTTTATTTGAACTTATTCTTAAACAAATTAACAAAATCACAAAAAAGAAATCAAAATAATCCTAAAGAAAGCAGTCGAAACTTGTTTTTTTGACGCAATTGTCTACTTTTTTAATTTTAGATAAGTTATTATATAGAAAAAGGGGTTTTGTCGTAAAAAACTTAGGTTCCTTTGATTCCCTCAGGTTTATTTGACCTTATTCTTTAACAAACCAACATAATCATAAAAAAGAAGTCAAAAGAATCCAAAAGAAAGCAGTGAAAACCTGTTTTTTTGACGCAATTTTCTTATTTTTTAATTTCAGATAAGTTATTTTATAGAAAAAGGGGTTTTGTCGTAAAAAACTTAGGTTCCTTTGATTCCCTCAGGTTTATTTGACCTTATTCTATAACAAACTAATAAAATCATAAAAAAGAAATCAAAATAATCCAAAAGAAAGCAGTGGAAACCTGTTTTTTTGACGCAATTGTCTTATTTTTTAATTTTAGATGAGTTATTATTTAGAAAAAGGGGTTTTGTCGTAAAAAACTTAGGTTCCTTTGATTCCCTCAGGTTTATTTGACCTTATTCTTTAACAAACCAACATATTCATAAAAAAGAAATCAAAAGAATCTAAAAGAAAGCAATGGAAACCTGTTTTTTTGACGCAATTAACTTATTTTTGAATTTTAGATAAGTTATTATATAGAAAAAGGGGTTTTGTCGTAAAAAACTTAGGTTCCTTTGATTCCCTCAGGTTTATTTGACCTTATTCTTTAACAAACCAACATAATCATAAAAAAGAAATCAAAAGAATTTAAAAGAAAGCAGGGGAAACCTGTTTTTTTGACGCAATTGTCTTATTTTTTAATTTTAGATAAGTTATTATATAGAAAAAGGGGTTTTGTCGTAAAAAACTTAGGTTTCTTTAATTCCCTCAGGTTTATTTAACCTTATTCTTTAACAAACCAACATAATCATAAAAAAGAAGTCAAAAGAATTTAAAAGAAAGCAGAGGAAACCTGTTTTTTTGACGCAATTGTCTTATTTTTTAATTTTAGATAAGTTATTATATAGAAAAAGGGGTTTTGTCGTAACAAACTTAGGTTCCTTTAATTCCCTCGGGTTTATTTGACCTTATTCTTTAACAAACCAACATAATCATAAAAAAGAAATCAAAAGAATCCAAAAGAAAGCAGTGGAAACCTGTTTTTTTGACGCAATTGTCTTATTTTTTAATTTTAGATAAGTTATTATATAGAAAAAGGGGTTTTGTCGTAAAAAACTTAGGTTCCTTTGATACCCTCAGGTTTACTTGACCTTATTCTTTAACAAACCAACATAATCATAAAAATGAAATCAAAAGAATCCTAAAGAAAGCAGTGGAAACCTGTTTTTTTGACGCAATTGTCTTATTTTTTAATTTTAGATAAGTTATTATATAGAAAAAGGGGTTTTGTCGTAAAAAACTTAGGTTTCTCTAAATCACTCAGGTTTATTTGACCTTATTCTTTAACAAACCAACATAATCATAAAAAAGAAGTCAAAAGAATCCAAAAGAAAGCAGTGGAAACCTGTTTTTTTGACGCAATTGTCTTATTTTTTAATTTTAGATAAGTTATTATATAGAAAAAGGGGTTTTGTCGTAAAAAACTTAGGTTCCTTTGATTCCTTTAGGTTTCTTTGAGCTTCTTTTTTAACAAACCAACATAATCATAAAAAAGAAATCAAAAGAATCCAAAAGAAAGCAGTGGAAACCTGTTTTTTTGACGCAATTGTCTTATTTTTTAATTTTAGATAAGTTATTATATAGAAAAAGGAGTTTTGTCGTAAAAAACTTATGTTACTTTTATTCCCTCAGATTTATTTGACCTTATTCTTTATCAAACCAAAATTATTATAAAAATGAAATCAAAAGAATCCAAAAGAAAGCAGTGGAAACCTGTTTTTTTGACGCATTTGTCTTATTTTTTAATTTTAGATAAGTTATTATATAGAAAAAGGGGTTTTCTCGGAAAAAACTTAGGTTCCTTTGATTCCCTCAGGTTTATTTGACCTTATTCTTTAACAAACCAACATAATCATAAAACAGAAATCAAAAGAATTCAAAAAAAAGCAGTGAAAACCTGTTTTTTTGACGCTATTGTCTTATTTTTTAATTTTAGATAAGTTAGTATATAGAGAAAAGGGTTTTGTCGTAATAAACTTACGTTCCTTTGATTCCGTCAGGTTTATTTGATCTTATTCTTTAACAAACTAACAATATCATAAAAAAGAAATCAAAAGAATCCAAAAGAATGCAGTGGAAACCTGTGTTTTTGACGCAATTGTCTTATTTTTTAAATTTAGATAAGTTATTATATAGAAAAAGAGGTTTTTTTCGTAAAAAACTTAGGTTCCTTTGATTCCCTCAGGTTTATTTGACCTTATTCTTTAACAAACCAACCTAATCATAAAAAATAAATCAAAAGAATCCAAAAGAAAGCAGTGGAAACCTGTTTTTTTGACGCAACTGTCTTATTTTTTAATTTTAGATAAGTTATTATATAGAAAAAGGGGTTTTGTCGTAAAAAACTTAGGTTCCTTTGATTCCTTCAGGTTTATTTGACCGTATTCTTTAACAAACCAACAAGTTCATAAAAATGAAATCAAAAGAATCCAAAAGAAAGCAGTGGAAACCTGTTTTTTGACGCAATTGTCTTATTTTTTAATTTTAGATAAGTTATTATATAAAAAAAGGGGTTTTGTCGTAAAAAACAAAGGTTCCTTTGATTCCCTCAGGTTTATTTGACCTTATTCTTTAACAAACCAACATAATCATATAAAAAAATCAAAAGAATCCAAAAGAAAGCAGTGGAAACCTGTTTTTTTGACGCAAATGTCTTATTTTTTAATTTTAGATAAGTTATTATATAGAAAAAGGGGTTTTGTCGTAAAAAACTTAGATTCCTTTGATTCCCTAAGGTTTATTTGAACTTATTCTTAAACAAATTAACAAAATCACAAAAAAGAAATCAAAATAATCATAAAGAAAGAAGTCGAAACTTGTTTTTTTGACGCAATTGTCTACTTTTTTAATTTTAGATAAGTTATTATATTGAAAAAGGGGTTTTGTCGTAAAAAACTTAGGTTCCTTTGATTCCCTCAGGTTTATTTGACCTTATTCTTTAACAAACCAACATAATCATAAAAAAGAAGTCAAAAGAATCCAAAAGAAAGCAGTGAAAACCTGTTTTTTTGACGCAATTGTCTTATTTTTTAATTTCAGATAAGTTATTTTATAGAAAAAGGGTTTTATTCGTAAAAAACTTAGGTTCCTTTGATTCCCTCAGGTTTATTTGACCTTATTCTATAACAAACTAATAAAATCATAAAAAAGAAATCAAAATAATCCAAAAGAAAGCAGTGGAAACCTGTTTTTTTGACGCAATTGTCTTATTTTTTAATTTTAGATGAGTTATTATTTAGAAAAAGGGGTTTTGTCGTAAAAAACTTAGGTTCCTTTGATTCCCTCAGGTTTATTTGACCTTATTCTTTAACAAACCAACATAATCATAAAAAAGAAATCAAAAGAATCTAAAAGAAAGCAATGGAAACCTGTTTTTTTGACGCAATTAACTTATTTTTGAATTTTAGATAAGTTATTATATAGAAAAAGGGGTTTTGTCGTAAAAAACTTAGGTTCCTTTGATTCCCTCAGCTTTATTTGACCTTATTCTTTAACAAACCAACATAATCATAAAAAAGAAATCAAAAGAATTTAAAAGAAAGCAGGGGAAACCTGTTTTTTTGACGCAATTGTCTTATTTTTTAATTTTAGATAAGTTATTATATAGAAAAAGGGGTTTTGTCGTAAAAAACTTAGGTTTCTTTAATTCCCTCAGGTTTATTTAACCTTATTCTTTAACAAACCAACATAATCATAAAAAAGAAGTCAAAAGAATTTAAAAGAAAGCAGAGGAAACCTGTTTTTTTGACGCAATTGTCTTATTTTTTAATTTTAGATAAGTTATTATATAGAAAAAGGGGTTTTGTCGTAACAAACTTAGGTTCCTTTAATTCCCTCGGGTTTATTTGACCTTATTCTTTAACAAACCAACATAATCATAAAAAAGAAATCAAAAGAATCCAAAAGAAAGCAGTGGAAACCTGTTTTTTTGACGCAATTGTCTTATTTTTTAATTTTAGATAAGTTATTATATAGAAAAAGGGGTTTTGTCGTAAAAAACTTAGGTTCCTTTGATACCCTTAAGTTTACTTGACCTTATTCTTTAACAAACCAACATAATCATAAAAATGAAATCAAAAGAATCCTAAAGAAAGCAGTCGAAACCTGTTTTTTTGACGCAATTGTCTTATTTTTTAATTTTAGATAAGTTATTATATAGAAAAAGGGGTTTTGTCGTAAAAAACTTAGGTTCCTTTGATTCCCTTAGGTTTATTTGAGCTTCTTTTTTAACAAACCAACATAATCATAAAAAAGAAATCAAAAGAATCCAAAAGAAAGCAGTGGAAACCTGTTTTTTTGACGCAATTGTCTTATTTTTTAATTTTAGATAAGTTATTATATAGAAAAAGGAGTTTTGTCGTAAAAAACTTATGTTACTTTTATTCCCTCAGATTTATTTGACCTTATTCTTTATCAAACCAACATTATTATAAAAATGAAATCAAAAGAATCCAAAAGAAAGCAGTGGAAACCTGTTTTTTTGACGCAATTGTCTTATTTTTTAATTTTAGATAAGTTATTATATAGAAAAAGGGGTTTTGTCGAAAAAAACTTAGGTTCCTTTGATTCCCTCAGGTTTATTTGACCTTATTCTTTAACAAACCAACATAATCATAAAACAGAAATCAAAAGAATTCAAAAGAAAGCAGTGAAAACCTGTTTTTTTGACGCAATTGTCTTATTTTTTAATTTTAGATAAGTTATTATATAGAAAAATGGGTTTTGTCGTAATAAACTTACGTTCCTTTGAATCCGTCAGGTTTATTTGATCTTATTCTTTAACAAACTAACAATATCATGAAAAAGAAATCAAAAGAATCCAAAAGAATGCAGTGGAAACCTGTGTTTTTGACGCAATTGTCTTATTTTTTAAATTTAGATAAGTTATTATATAGAAAAAGAGGTTTTGTCGTGAAAAACTTCGGTTCCTTTGATTCCCTTAGGTTTATTTGACCTTATTCTTTAACAAACCAACATAATCATAAAAAAAAATCAAAAGAATCCAAAAGAAAGCAGTGGAAACCTGTTTTTTTGACGCAATTGTCTTATTTTTTAATTTTAGATAAGTTATTATATAGAAAAAGGGGTTTTGTCGAAAAAAACTTAGGTTCCTTTGATTCCCTTAGGTTTCTTTGAGCTTCTTTTTTAACAAACCAACATAATCATAAAAAAGAAATCAAAAGAATCCAAAAGAAAGCAGTGGAAACCTGTTTTTTTGACGCAATTGTCTTATTTTTTAATTTTAGATAAGTTATTATATAGAAAAAGGAGTTTTGTCGTAAAAAACTTATGTTACTTTTATTCCCTCAGATTTATTTGACCTTATTCTTTATCAAACCAAAATTATTATAAAAATGAAATCAAAAGAATCCAAAAGAAAGCAGTGGAAACCTGTTTTTTTGACGCATTTGTCTTATTTTTTAATTTTAGATAAGTTCTTATATAGAAAAAGGGGTTTTCTCGGAAAAAACTTAGGTTCCTTTGATTCCCTCAGGTTTATTTGACCTTATTCTTTAACAAACCAACATAATCATAAAACAGAAATCAAAAGAATTCAAAAAAAAGCAGTGAAAACCTGTTTTTTTGACGCTATTGTCTTATTTTTTAATTTTAGATAAGTTATTATATAGAGAAAAGGGTTTTGTCGTAATAAACTTACGTTCCTTTGATTCCGTCAGGTTTATTTGATCTTATTCTTTAACAAACTAACAATATCATAAAAAAGAAATCAAAAGAATCCAAAAGAATGCAGTGGAAACCTGTGTTTTTGACGCAATTGTCTTATTTTTTAAATTTAGATAAGTTATTATATAGAAAAAGAGGTTTTGTCGTAAAAAACTTAGGTTCCTTTGATTCCCTCAGGTTTATTTGACCTTATTCTTTAACAAACCAACCTAATCATAAAAAATAAATCAAAAGAATCCAAAAGAAAGCAGTAAAAACCTGTTTTTTTGACGCAACTGTCTTAATTTTTAATTTTAGATAAGTTATTATATAGAAAAAGGGGTTTTGTCGTAAAAAACTTAGGTTCCTTTGATTCCTTCAGGTTTATTTGACCGTATTCTTTAACAAACCAACAAGTTCATAAAAATGAAATCAAAAGAATCCAAAAGAAAGCAGTGGAAACCTGTTTTTTGACGCAATTGTCTAATTTTTTAATTTTAGATAAGTTATTATATAAAAAAAGGGGTTTTGTCGTAAAAAACAAAGGTTCCTTTGATTCCCTCAGGTTTATTTGACCTTATTCTTTAACAAACCAACATAATCATATAAAAAAATCAAAAGAATCCAAAAGAAAGCAGTGGAAACCTGTTTTTTTGACGCAAATGTCTTATTTTTTAATTTTAGATAAGTTATTATATAGAAAAAGGGGTTTTGTCGTAAAAAACTTAGATTCCTTTGATTCCCTCAGGTTTATTTGAACTTATTCTTTAACAAACCAACAAAATCACAAAAAAGAAATCAAAATAATCCTAAAGAAAGCAGTCGAAACTTGTTTTTTTGACGCAATTGTCTACTTTTTTAATTTTAGATAAGTTATTATATAGAAAAAGGGGTTTTGTCGTAAAAAACTTAGGTTCCTTTGATTCCCTCAGGTTTATTTGACCTTATTCTTTAATAAACCAACATAATCATAAAAAAGAAATCAAAAGAATCCAAAAGAAAGCAGTGGAAACCTGTTTTTTTGACGCAATTGTCTTATTTTTTAATTTTAGATAAGTTATTATATAGAAAAAGGGGTTTTGTCGTAAAAAACTTAGGTTCCTTTGATTCCCTCAGGTTTATTTGACCTTATTCTTTAACAAACCAACATAATCATAAAAAAGAAATCAAAAGAATCCAAAGGAAAGCAGTGGAAACCTGTTTTTTTGATGCAATTGTCTTATTTTTTAATTTTAGATAAGTTATTATATAGAAAAAGGGGTTTTGTCGTAAAAAACTTAGGTTCCTTTGATTCCCTCAGGTTTATTTGACTTTATTCTTTAACAAACCAACATAATCATAAAAAAGAAATCAAAAGAATCCAAAAGAAAGCAGTGGAAACCTGTTTTTTTGACGCAATTGTCTTATTTTTTAATTTTAGATAAGTTATTATATAGAAAAAGGGGTTTTGTCGTAAAAAACTTAGGTTCCTTTGATTCCCTCAGGTTTATTTGACCTTATTCTTTAACAAACCAACATAATCATAAAAAAGAAATCAAAAGAATCCAAAAGAAAGCAGTGGAAACCTGTTTTTTTGATGCAATTGTCTTATTTTTTAATTTTAGATAAGTTATTATATAGAAAAAGGGGTTTTGTCGTGAAAAACTTAGGTTCCTTTGATTCCCTCAGGTTTATTTGACCTTATTCTTTAACAAACCAACATAATCATAAAAAAGAAATCAAAAGAATCCAAAAGAAAGCAGTGGAAACCTGTTTTTTTGACGCAATTGTCTTATTTTTTAATTTTAGATAAGTTATTATATAGAAAAAGGGGTTTTGTCGTAAAAAACTTAGGTTCCTTTGATTCCCTCAGGTTTATTTGACCTTATTCTTTAACAAACCAACATAATCATAAAAAAGAAATCAAAAGAATCCAAAAGAAAGCAGTGGAAACCTGTTTTTTTGACGCAATAGTCTTATTTTTTAATTTTAGATAAGTTATTATATAGAAAAAGGGGTTTTGTCGTAAAAAACTTAGGTTCCTTTGATTCCCTCAGGTTTATTTGACCTTATTCTTTAACAAACCAACATAATCATAAAAAAGAAATCAAAAGAATCCAAAAGAAAGCAGTGGAAACCTGTTTTTTTGACGCAATGATCTTATTTTTTAATTTTAGATAAGTTATTATATAAAAAAAAGGGGTTTTGTCGTAAAAAACTTAGGTTCCTTTGATTCCCTCAGGTTTGTTTGACCTTATTCTTTAACAAACCAACATAATCATAAAAAAGAAATCAAAAGAATCCAGAAGAAAGCAGTGGAAACCTGTTTTTTTGACGCAATTGTCTAATTTTTTAATTTTAGATAAGTTATTATATAGAAAAAGGGGTTTTGTCGTAAAAAACTTAGGTTCCTTTGATTCTCTCAGGTTTATTTGACCTTATTCTTTAACAAACCAACATAATCATGAAAAAGAATTAAAAGAATTTAAAAGAAAGCAGGGAAAACCTGTTTTTTTGACGAAATTGTCTTATTTTTTATTTTTAGATAAGTTATTATATAGAAAATGGGGTTTTGTCGTAAAAAACTTAGATTCCTTTGATTCCCTCAGGTTTATTTGACCTTATTCTTTAACAACCCAATATAATCATAAAAAAGAAATCAAAAGAATTTAAAAGAAAGCAGGGGAAACATGTTTTTTTGACGAAATTGTCTTATTTTTTAATTTTAGATAAGTTATTATATAGAAAAAGGGGTTTTGTCGTAAAAAACTTAGGTTCCTTTAATTCCCTCAGGTTTATTTGACCTTATTATTTAACAAACCAACAAAATCATAAAAAAGAAATCAAAAGAATCCAAAAGAAAGCAGTGGAAACCTGTTTTTTTGACGCAATTGACTTGATTTTTAATTTTAGATAAGTTATTATATAGAAAAAGGGGTTTTGTCGTAAAAAACTTAGGTTCTTTTGATTCTCTAAGGTTTTTTTGACCTTATTCTTTAACAAACCAACATAATCATAAAAAAGAAATCAAAAGAATCTAAAAGAAAGCACTGGAAAACTGTTTTATGACGCAACTGTCTTATTTTTTAATTTTAGATAAGTTATTATATAGAAAAAGAGGTTTTATCGTAAAAAAATTAGATTCCTTTGATTTAATCAGGTTTATTTGACCTTATTCTCTAACAAACCAACATAATCATAAAAAAGAAATCAAAAGAATCCAAAAGAAAGCAGTGGAAACCTGTTTTTTTGACGCAATTGTCTTATTTTTTAATTTTAGATAAGTTATTATATAGAAAAAGGGGTTTTGTCGCAAAAAACTTAGGTTCCTTTGATTCCCTCAGGTTTATTTGACCTTATTCTTTAACAAACCAACATAATCATAAAAAAGAAATCAAAAGAATCCAAAAGAAAGCAGTGGAAACCTGTTTTTTTGACGCAATTGTCTTATTTTTTAATTTTAGATAAGTTATTATATAGAAAAAGGGGTTTTGTCGTAAAAAACTTAGGTTCCTTTGATTCCCTAAGGTTTATTTGACCTTATTTTTTAACAAACCAACATAATCATAAAAAAGAAATCAAAAGAATCCAAAAGAAAGCAGTGGAAACCTGTTTTTTTAACGCAATAGTCTTATTTTTTAATTTTAGATAAGTTATTATATAGAAAAAGGGGTTTTGTTGTAAAAAACTTAGGTTCCTTTGATTCCCTCAGGTTTATTTGACCTTATTCTTTAACAAACCAACATAATCATAAAAAAGAAATCAAAAGAATCCAAAAGAAAGCAGTGGAAACCTGTTTTTTTGACGCAATAGTCTTATTTTTTAATTTTAGATAAGTTATTATATAGAAAAAGGGGTTTTGTCGTAAAAAACTTAGGTTCCTTTGATTCCCTCAGGTTTATTTGACCTTATTCTTTAACAAACCAACATAATCATAAAAAAGAAATCAAAAGAATTCAAAAGAAAGCAATGGAAACCTGTTTTTTTGACGCAATTGTCTTATTTTTTAATTTTACATAAGTTATTATATAGAAAAAGGGGTTTTGTCGTAAAAAACTTAGGTTCCTTTGATTCCCTCAGGTTTATTTGACCTTATTCTTTAACAAACCAACATAACCATAAAAATGAAATCAAAAGAATCCAAAAGAAAGCAGTGGAAACCTGTTTTTTTGACGCAATTGTCTTATTTTTTAATTTTAGATAAGTTATTATATAAAAAAAGGGGTTTTGTCGTAAAAAACTTAGGTTCCTTTAATACCCTCAGGTTTACTTGACCTTATTCTTTAACAAACCAACATAATCATAAAAATGAAATCAAAAGAATCCTAAAGAAAGCAGTCGAAACCTGTTTTTTTGACGCAATTGTCTTATTTATTAATTTTAGATAAGTTATTATATAGAAAAAGGGTTTTGTCGTAAAAAACTTAGGTTTCTTTGATTCCCTTAAGTTTATTTGAGCTTCTTTTTTAACAAACCAACATTATCATTAAAAAGAAATTAAAAGAATCCAAAAGAAAGCAGTGGAAACCTGTTTTTTTGACGCAATTGTCAAATTTTTTAATTTTAGATAAGTTATTATATAGAAAAAGGAGTTTTGTCGTAAAAAACTTATGTTACTTTTATTCCCTCAGATTTATTTGACCTTATTCTTTATCAAACCAACATTATTATAAAAATGAAATCAAAAGAATCCAAAAGAAAGCAGTGGAAACCTGTTTTTTTGACGCAATTGTCTTATTTTTTAATTTTAGAAAAGTTATTATATAGAAAAAGGAGTTTTGTCGAAAAAAACTTAGGTTCCTTTGATTCTCTCAGGTTTATTTGACTTTATTCTTTAACAAACCAACATAATCATAAAAAAGAAATTAAAAGAATTCAAAAGAAAGCAGAGGAAACCTGTTTTTTTGACAAAATTGTCTTATTTTTTATTTTTAGATAAGTTATTATATAGAAAATGGGGTTTTGTCGTAAAAAACTTAGATTCCTCTGATTCCCTCAGGTTTATTTGACCTTATTCTTTAACAACCCAATATAATGATAAAAAAGAAATCAAAAGAATTTAAAAGAAAGCAGGGGAAACCTGTTTTTTTGACGAAATTGTCTTATTTTTTAATTTTAGATAAGTTATTATATAGAAAAAGGGGTTTTGTCGTAAAAAACTTAGGTTTCCTTGATTCCCTTAGGTTTATTTGACCTTATTCTTTAACAAACCAACAAAATCATAAAAAAGAAATCAAAAGAATCCAAAAGAAAGCAGTAGAAACCTGTTTTTTTGACGCAATTGTCTCGATTTTTAATTTTAGATAAGTTATTATATAGAAAAAGGGGTTTTGTCGTAAAAAACTTAGTTTCCTTTGATTCCCTCAGGTTTATTTGACCATATTCTTTAACAAACCAACATAATCATAAAAAAGAAACCAAAAGAATCCAAAAGAAAGCACTGGAAACCTGTTTTTTTGACGCAACTGTCTTATTTTTTAATTTTAGATAAGTTATTATATAGAAAAAGAGGTTTTGTCTTAAAAAAATTAGATTCCTTTGATTTAATCAGGTTTATTTGACCTTATTCTTTAACAAACCAACATAATCATAAAAAAGAAATCAAAAGAATCTAAAAGAAAACAGTGGAAACCTGTATTTTTGACGCAATTGTCTTATTTTTTAATTTTAGATAAGTTATTATATAGAAAAAGGGGTTTTGTCATAAAAAACTTAGGTTCCTTTGATTCCCTCAGGTTTATTTGACCTTATTCTTTAACAAACCAACATAATCATAAAAAAGAAGTCAAAAGAATCCAAAAGAAAGCAGTGAAAACCTGTTTTTTCGACGCAATTGTCTTTTTTTTTAATTTCAGATAAGTTATTTTATAGAAAAAGGGGTTTTGTCGTAAAAAACTTAGGTTCCTTTGATTCCCTCAGGTTTATTTGACCTTATTCTTTAACAAACTAATAAAATCATAAAAAAGAAATCAAAATAATCCAAAAGAAAGCAGTGGAAACCTGTTTTTTTGACGCAATTGTCTTATTTTTTAATTTTAGATGAGTTATTATTTAGAAAAAGGGGTTTTGTCGTAAAAAACTTAGGTTCCTTTGATTCCCTCAGGTTTATTTGACCTTATTCTTTAACAAACCAACATAATCATAAAAAAGAAATCAAAAGAATCTAAAAGAAAGCAATGGAAACCTGTTTTTTTGACGCAATTAACTTATTTTTGAATTTTAGATAAGTTATTATATAGAAAAAGGGGTTTTGTCGTAAAAAACTTAGGTTCCTTTGATTCCCTCAGGTTTATTTGACCTTATTCTTTAACAAACCAACATAATCATAAAAAAGAAATCAAAAGAATTTAAAAGAAAGCAGGAGAAACCTGTTTTTTTGACGCAATTGTCTTATTTTTTAATTTTAGATAAGTTATTATATAGAAAAAGGGGTTTTGTCGTAAAAAACTTAGGTTTCTTTAATTCCCTCAGGTTTGTTTAACCTTATTCTTTAACAAACCAACATAATCATAAAAAAGAAGTCAAAAGAATTTAAAAGAAAGCAGTCGAAACCTGTTTTTTTGACGCAATTGTCTTATTTTTTAATTTTAGATAAGTTATTATATAGAAAAAGGGGTTTTGTCGTAAAAAACTTAGGTTCCTTTGATTCCCTTAGGTTTATTTGAGCTTCTTTTTTAACAAACCAACATAATCATAAAAAAGAAATCAAAAGAATCCAAAAGAAAGCAGTGGAAACCTGTTTTTTTGACGCAATTGTCTTATTTTTTAATTTTAGATAAGTTATTATATAGAAAAAGGAGTTTTGTCGTAAAAAACTTATGTTACTTTTATTCCCTCAGATTTATTTGACCTTATTCTTTATCAAACCAACATTATTATAAAAATGAAATCAAAAGAATCCAAAAGAAAGCAGTGGAAACCTGTTTTTTTGACGCAATTGTCTTATTTTTTAATTTTAGATAAGTTATTATATAGAAAAAGGGGTTTTGTCGAAAAAAACTTAGGTTCCTTTGATTCCCTCAGGTTTATTTGACCTTATTCTTTAACAAACCAACATAATCATAAAACAGAAATCAAAAGAATTCAAAAGAAAGCAGTGAAAACCTGTTTTTTTGACGCAATTGTCTTATTTTTTAATTTTAGATAAGTTATTATATAGAAAAATGGGTTTTGTCGTAATAAACTTACGTTCCTTTGAATCCGTCAGGTTTATTTGATCTTATTCTTTAACAAACTAACAATATCATGAAAAAGAAATCAAAAGAATCCAAAAGAATGCAGTGGAAACCTGTGTTTTTGACGCAATTGTCTTATTTTTTAAATTTAGATAAGTTATTATATAGAAAAAGAGGTTTTGTCGTAAAAAACTTAGGTTCCTTTGATTCCCTCAGGTTTATTTGACCTTATTCTTTAACAAACCAACCTAATCATAAAAAATAAATCAAAAGAATCCAAAAGAAAGCAGTGGAAACCTGTTTTTTTGACGCAACTGTCTTATTTTTTAATTTTAGATAAGTTATTATATAGAAAAAGGGGTTTTGTCGTAAAAAACTTAGGTTCCTTTGATTCCTTCAGGTTTATTTGACCGTATTCTTTAACAAACCAACAAGTTCATAAAAATGAAATCAAAAGAATCCAAAAGAAAGCAGTGGAAACCTGTTTTTTGACGCAATTGTCTTATTTTTTAATTTTAGATAAGTTATTATATAAAAAAAGGGGTTTTGTCGTAAAAAACAAAGGTTCCTTTGATTCCCTCAGGTTTATTTGACCTTATTCTTTAACAAACCAACATAATCATATAAAAAAATCAAAAGAATCCAAAAGAAAGCAGTGGAAACCTGTTTTTTTGACGCAAATGTCTTATTTTTTAATTTTAGATAAGTTATTATATAGAAAAAGGGGTTTTGTCGTAAAAAACTTAGATTCCTTTGATTCCCTCAGGTTTATTTGAACTTATTCTTTAACAAACCAACAAAATCACAAAAAAGAAATCAAAATAATCCTAAAGAAAGCAGTCGAAACTTGTTTTTTTGACGCAATTGTCTTCTTTTTTAATTTTAGATAAGTTATTATATAGAAAAAGGGGTTTTGTCGTAAAAAACTTAGGTTCCTTTGATTCCCTTAGGTTTATTTGAGCTTCTTTTTTAACAAACCAACATAATCATAAAAAAGAAATCAAAAGAATCTAAAAGAAAGCAGTGGAAACCTGTTTTTTTGACGCCATTGTCTTAATTTTTAATTTTAGATAAGTTATTATATAGAAAAAGGTGTTTTGTTGTAAAAAACTTAGGTTCCTTTGATTCACTCATGTTTATTTGACCTTATTTTTTAACAAATCCACAGAATCTCTAAATATATAATTATAGATTTTAAAAGAAATCAGTGGAAACCTGATTTTAATTCGCAATTCTAGTACTTTTAAATTTTAGATAGTTTATAATATAGAATAAGGGGTTTTGTCTTTCAAAACATAGATTCATTTGATTTACTTAGGTTTAATTTATCTTGTTCTTCATCAAACCCAGAGAATCTTTATCAATATTTTAAAAGATTTCAAAAGAATAATGTGGAAACCTGTTTTTTTAAAGCAATAGTCTTATTTTTTTAATTTTAGATAAGTTATTATGTCGAAAAAGAGGTTTTTTTGAAAAAACCTAGGTTCCTTTGATTCACTTATGTTTATTTGTCATTATTCTTCAACAAACTATTAAATTTTCTAAAAATATAATAAAAGATTTCAAAAGAAATAATTGGAAACCTGTTTTTATATCGCAAACGTCTTATTTTTTAATTTTAGATATGTTTTTATATAGAAAAAGTAGTTTTGTCGTAAAATACTTGGGTTCCTTTTAATCATTCAGGTTTATTTCACCTTTCTCGTTAACTAATCGACAGAATCTCTGAAAACATATCAAAAGGTTCCAAAAGAATTTAGTGGAAACATGATTTCTTTACTTAATTGTCTATTTTTTATATATATGATAAGATATTAAATAGAAACGGGGTTCTTTCGTAAAAAACTTAGATTCCAATGATTCACTCAGGTTTTCTTTACCTTATTCTGTATTAATCTTACAGTGTCTCAAAAAATTTAACTTTTTTATTTAACGAGTTGTTCGCATTCTTTTAAATTAGTTCAGTTGTTTTTCTTTTGATAAATTTATTTCTTATTAAATCAATAGAACCTTTTAAAATATTTCAATAGATTTTAAATGAAATCAGAGTAAACTTGTTTTTTTTTCAAAATTGTCTTATTTTTTATTTTTAGATATGTTTTAATATAGAAAAAGTAGTTTTGTCGTAAAAAACTTAGGTTCCTTTAATTTACTCAGGTTTATTTGAACATATTATTTAACAAACCAACATAATCATAAAAAAGAAATCAAATGAATCCAAAAGAATGCAGTGGAAACCTGTTTTTTTAACGCAATTGTCTTACTTTTTAATTTGAGATAAGTTTTTATATAGAAAAAGGGGATTTGTCGTAAAAAACATGAGTTCCTTTAACTTACTTAGCTTTATTTGACCTTATTTTTTAACTAACCAACATAATGATAAAAAAGAAATCAAAGGAAGGCAGTGGAAACCTGTTTTTTTGACGCAATGGTCTTATTTTTTAATTATTGATAAGTTATCGTATAGAAAAAGGTTTTTGTCTTAAAAAAACTTAGGTTCCTTTGATTCACTCAAGTTTTTTTGACCCTATTCTTCCACAAACCAACATAATTATAAAGAAGAAATCAAAAGAATCCAAAAGAAAGCAGTGGAAACCTGTTTTTTTTTACGCAATTGTCTACTTTTTTAATTTTAGATTATTTATTATATAGAAAAAGGGGTTTTGTAGTAAAAAAACTTTGGTTCCTTTAATTCACTCAGTTTTACTTGACCTTATTCTTTAACAAACCAACATAATCATATAAAAGAAACCAAAAGAATCCAAAAAATAGCAGAGAAAACCTGTTTTTTTGACGCAATTGTCTTAATTTTTAAATTTAGATAAGTTATTATATAGAAAGAGGAATTTTGTCGTTAAAAAACTTAGGTTCCTTCAATTTACTCAGGTTTATTTGACCTTATTCTATAACAAACGAACATAATCATAAAAAAGAAATCAAAAGAAACCAGAAGAAAGCAGTAAAATCCTGTTTTTTTGACGCAATTGTCTTATTTTTTAATTTTAGATAAGTTATTTTATAGAAAATGGAGTTTTGTCGTAAAAAACTTCGCTTCCTTTGATTCACTTAGGTTTATTTGACCTTATTCTTTAACAAACCAACATAATCATCAAAAACAAATCTAAAGAATCCAATAGAAAGCAGTGGAAATGTGTTCTTTTGACGCAATTGTCTTTTTTTTTTAATTTTGATAAGTTATTATATAGAAAAAGGGGTTTTGTCGTAAAAAACTTAGGTTCCTTTATTTTACTTAGGTTTATTTTACTTTACTCGTTAACAAACCCAAAGAATCTCATAAATCAAATAAAAAAATTTCAAGAGAAATCATTGGAAACCCGATTTTTTAACTAATTGTTTTGTTTTTATTATTTGAATAAGTTATTATTTAGAAAATGAGGTTTTGTCGTAACATATTTAGGTTCTATTGATTTGCTCAGGTTTATTTGACTTTGTTTTTAAACAAAATCACAGAAGCTTTAAAAAATAATCGGAAGATTCCATAAGAAATCAGTAAAAATCTTTTTTTTTTGAACGCAACTTTCTTTTTTTTTATTTTTAGATTAGTTACTACTTTGAAAAAAAGGTTTTGTTGTAAAAAACTTTAGATATTTTGATTAACATAAGTTTATTTTACCTTATTTTTTAACAAATCCACAAAACTTTTAAAAATATATGTAAAGATTCCAAATGTTATTATTGGAAACTTTTTTTTTCGACGCAATTTTTTTATTTTTCATTTTTAGATAAGTTATTATTTTGAAAAAAGGGGGATTTTTCATAAATAGTTTGGCATATTTAAAATCACATAAGTTTATTATACCTAATTCTTCAACAAACACATAGATTCTTTGAAAATGTATCAAGACAATTTTAAAGAATTTAGTGGAAACCTGGTTTTTTGACGCAATTGTCTTATTTTTTAAAAATATATAAGTTATTAAATAGAATAAATTTTTTGCCGTGAAAAACATAGGTTTTTTTGCTTCGCTCCGGGTTTTTTTACCTTATCTTCTTACAAACCCACAGAATCGTTAAAAATATATCAAAAGTTTCCAAAAGGAGTCATAGGAAACTTGTTTTTTTTACGCAATTGTCCTATTTTTCAATTTTAGATATGTTTTAATATAGAAAAAGTAGTTTTGTCGTAAAAAACTTAGGTTCCTTTAATTCACTCTGGTTTATTTTACCTTACTCGTTTAAAAACCCACAGAATTTCTGAAAACATATCAAAAGAGTGTAAAAGAAATTAGATAAAGCCTGGGTTTTTAACGCAAATGTCTAATTTTTTATTTTAAATAAGTTATTATATTGAAAATAGAAGTTAGAAAATGTCGTAAAAAACATTGGTTCCTCTGATTTTTTTAGGTTTATTTTACTTTATTTTTTAACAAACCCACAAAACCTTTAAAAATATATCAAAAGATCCCAAAAGAAGTTTTTGGTAACCTGTTTTTTTAATGTTTTTAAGTGAAATAATGATTTTTGTAAAAAGATTTATTGAGTTACCGATACAATACTTGATCTACCAGAAGATTTAAAAAATCTTTCCGTAAATCAAAACTTACAAACTTTGCCATTTCCTATCGTGGCCCAATGCTATGAAACCATTTTACAAGCCTGAGTTGTAAACTTAGAGAAGCCAATGCCTTTCAAAAATTTAAAAAGAACATAATCGAACTTATTGCCAATCAAGATTCTTTACATAATATTTTCTAACTATACACTTTTGCTTCCAATTTCTTTTTCACTTTTGCTTCCAATTTACCAAAGGTAATAGAAATTGGAAATATTGAAATATTATAAATATTAGAAATGGAAATATTATAAAATATATAAAATTGGATGAAAAGATTTTATCTCCTTCAGGTTTAAGTAAGGACACCATACCGGAACAGCGAATTCCAGGTGCGGCCTAACATATGTAGTATATAGTTTACCCCTAAGCCTTATATCTCTTGATCTAAATGTTTTTTTTAGTACGCCAAGTATCATATTTGCTCGTGTCGCAATCTGTATGTGTTGATTCCATTTTAGATCATTAGATATAAAGATACCCAGGTCTCTTCCGATATCCGTTGCAGCTATAATAAGAGATGTATTACCATCATTTATTACATATTCATGATTTATATTTCCATGACCAAGGTGCATAACTTTACACTTTGCAACATTTAATTCCATAAGCCATTCTTTTGACCACTCTGAGACAATGTTTAAATCATTTTGAAGAATCAGACAATCAGCATCGTGAAACTCAGGTCTTATTTCTTGCAACAGTTTAGTGTCATCAGCATAGATTTTATAAACTGATTTTAAATAATCCGTTAAGTCATTTATGTAGATGATGAATAATGTTTGATCAAGTACAGATCCTTGAGAAACTCCGTCTAAAATTTTCAGTTTTAGGTGGAGTTCCTCACGGTCCAGTTGCTAGAGTGATTACCTAAAAAAGTTTGTTGTTTTCTGCTAGTCAAAAATGACTCAATCCATTTGCCAACATTCCCATTGATCTCATATGCTTTCAATTTATGTAGTTGTCTACGATGAGAAACTTTATCAAACGCTTTTGCAAAGTCCAAAAATGCAATATCAACAAAATTTCTTTTGCTTAACGCTTTCGTAATGTAGTCGACACTTTCCAATAAGTTAGACGTGCATTCTTTTTTGGACATAAATCCATGTTGATTGTTTGAGATGCAGCTCGTTTTTTCAATATATTTAGTTATCTGTTCCCTGATAATCTTTTCCATTACTTTTCATGGAACTGAAGTAATAGACACTGGACTGTAATTAGCGGCATAAAGACGACTTTAAACAACGGTATGACGTGTGTCTGCTTCCAGGCTGTTGAGCCTTCAGACAGTACTTTATTGTAAATTAATGTTAGAGAGTAAATCATTTGAGCTGCGCATTCTTAAAGTACCTTTAGACTAATGTTACTAACACCAATAGATTTATTCGGGTTCAAATCATTCAAGTAGGCTAGCGTCGCTTCAAAAATTATTATTACATCGACCAAGTCTTCTTGATTATGTCTACTCTCAAAAACCGGTAACTGATCATTTTTGCTATCATCAACAAAAACTAATTTAAAATGTTCGTTAAGTCTGTTTGCGATATGTCTTCCCTCTGTTAACGATATGCCTTTTTGTTTGAGAAAGTTGTCCTATTTTTAGAAAGGACGACATAATCCTAACTCAATATGTGATAAACTTGCGACAAATCACCTAACGACATAGAGTAAACAGCATTCCGCATAGAAAAATATAGGTTTACTTGGGTGGCTTTTCTTTATTTTGACATTATCTTAAACAAATCTAGAAAATCTACAAAACTTTAACAGATTGTAAAAGAAATCAGTGAAAATCTATTATTTTGATGCTTTTGTCTTATTTTTTAAGTTTAAGTAAGTTTTTGTATAGAAAAGCGGTTTTGTCGTTAAAAACTTGGGTTCCTTTGCTTCCCTTAGGTTTAGTTGAACATTTATTTAAATAAACTCACAGAATCTACAAATATATAACAAAATATTCCGAATGAAATCAGTGAAAATCTGTTTAATGTTATGAAATTAATTTTCGTAAAAAATTTTGTAGAGTAAATAGCATTCCTGCACATAAAATTTAGGTTTAGCTGGATGGCTTCTCTTTATTTTTATATTATTTTGAATAAAACCACAAAATTTACAAAAATATAATAAGAGATTCCAAAAAAACTAGTGAAAACTTGTTTTTTTGATGCTTTTTTTATTTATTTTCAATTTTAAGTAAGTTTTAGTACAGAAAAATGGGTTTTGTCGTTAAAAACTTATGTTCCTTTGCTTCCCTCGAGTTTGATTGAACATTTTTTTAATTAAACCCACAAAATCTACAAAAAATTAGTGGAAACCTGTTTTTTTTGATGCTTTTGTTTTATTTTTTAATTTTATATAAAAAGGGGTTTTGTCGTAAAAAACTTAGATTCCTTTGCTTCCCTTAGGTTTAATTGAACATTTTTAAAATTGAACCCACAGAATCTATAAAAATATAACAAAAGATTTCAGATGAAATTAGTGAAAACCTGTTTTTTTCATGCTTTTGTCTTATTTTTAAATAATAAGTTCGTTTTTGGACGATTTTAAGTATGTTTTTTTTATTTAAGGTTTACTTCCTCTTTACTATGAAAAATAAAGATGTGGAAAAATTCTTGTATTTCGTATCACATTTGCTTCTCTTAAAAAAAAAAACTCCTTAATTTCTATGATGTAAGAAAAACCCGATCCCTTCCCCTCTTTGGATCCGTCACTGTAACAGTGAAATGTCGAATAAACTAAAGGTTTATTACATTCAATGTTTTAGAAAATATATGCGATAGGAAAATTAGGAAGGGGGTTGGATTTCGCAACAAACAAAGTGCACGCTGAAAACATACAAGAGGGAGGGAGTCCTAAATCTGTGGTTTTACTACTTATGTTTTATTTACGTTCTGAATAAAAACTTTTACAGTGTAATACATTAATGAAATCTATTATTCTTACTATAGTTTTGATATTATAATATTTTAAATAAGTTAAAAAGATTAACTCATATAAAATATTATAATAACAAAGCTATAGTAAGAATAACGACAGCTAGATTACTATAATAAAAAATAATGCCAGATATTTAGACGATCTTAAATATTTGTCGTAATATAAAATGGCCGTAAAAGTATTTTTAGGCTACAAAAAATCTTTGTAAATGATAAATGGGTAAAATTTCTTCAGATTCAATACAAAAAAATAATAACAACGTGCGGCTTTAAAGATATTTAAAGTCCATATAAAAATATTACGTTTCATATGATAA
This sequence comes from Hydra vulgaris, assembly GCF_022113875.1. Lineage (NCBI taxonomy): Eukaryota > Metazoa > Cnidaria > Hydrozoa > Anthoathecata > Hydridae > Hydra > Hydra vulgaris. The sequence goes on from NC_061168.1 coordinate 18,168,255, forward strand.
AAGGAGAACAAAATATCGTGCTTTAAATTTTATATAAAAATTTTCAACTGAAAAATATATATTTTTTGAAATTAATAAATACGGTCAACAAAAAGATACGGCCAAATAATAACGTTTACCCTATATGAACATATTAAAAATGTTAATAAACCAACCGATTTGCAACATAGAATCATTTAACAAAGAAATAAAAACCTCAAACTGTAAGAAATCGATAATTAAGGCTATTCTAACAAATGCAATAACGTTTTAAAACAGCATATAGACCGGCTGCGTCTCGGGAGGTTCGCGCTTGAAGTTCAATAGAAATCCAAGATTGATCAGACTGTTTAGCGTTGAATAAAAGCTTGTATAAACTTACTATCTTCAAATTTTGAACAAAACCTAAAAGAAATATAAACAATTGTTAGATCTAAAGCAAATTTATAAAATGACTTTATTACTTGCTCCTTACACAGCTTTAAATACATAATATTCCTCTACCCCAATCAGCAGTACATTAATGGACCAGAGCTGGCGACCCAGGTCCGGCAAAACATATGTGATCCAGTTAAGGGAGCTGGCGAACTAGAACTGCCCATTGCCGGATCATAAGCGTATCATTAATGACTCGCCAAAGGTACAAAAATGCATGGCGCAAAAGGTTTTTAATGTAGATGCAAATTTTACGGAGAGAAAAATATATTTATGTTTTCATTCAAGTATATAATTTTCATTATATCACATCCTGTATATTTAGTAATCTTGGTTTTAGTTATTAGCTATTGGACTGAAAGAAAAAAAATTCGAGAAGTTAAAATTATTTTATTTTAACTTTTATTTATTTATTTATTTGTCCGAAATCAATCAAGGGGAAACAGTTATTGATGGAGCCTATAACTATGATTACATAGGTAAAACTTTGTTTTACCTATGTAATCATAGGTAAAACAAAGTTTTACCTATGCATATTTACCTCAGCATATTGATGCTTTGCCCAAAACAGTCGTTTAAAGCAATTGCAAAAAATATGAGTCGAAAACTTCAGATAATGAACCTTCCAACACCGCTGCTCTGGATAATAACCTCAATATTTCTTATCAAATTGATAATGAAATTAGTGAATTTAAAGCTTTATCTGATAACGATTCAGATAAAAGTGATAAGAATATTGTAATATTATAAACTAGATGGTGATTAAGCATTTTGATCTTCTCAGCATAATATCACACAAGAATTCACTGATTTAATTTGCTGATCTATGACCAGAGCTGCTTAAATGTTAATGCGTCCTAAAACTTTATTTAAATTAGTGTTTTTTATGTATTTAAATAAAATTCATTATATATATATATATATATATATATATATATATATATATATATACTTTTTATGCTATATTTTATACGATCTCATCATCATTGTCATCGTCCCCCACCTTTATTTTCCTTTATTCTATATATTTATTCAACCTTAATTATATTTCTTTATAATTTCTTTATTTTAATTTGGCGTTTAGTAAAACAAGTACTTCACTAAGTTTTAATTATTATTTGTTGACTAAAGTATACAATTATTAACTCAGTTAATTTTTAGCCTTAAAATAATCTTTAGGCCTTGAGCCTTAAAATTATCTTAAATAAAATAAAAGCCTTTAGCCTCAAAATTATCTTAATTATCCTACTGAACATCGTAATATCTTTAGTTATTATTTTGTATTTCATGTATACTTTTTAATGATTACTTTAAGGTGTTTATAACATACCATAACAATTTTTATAAACTATATTTTAACATTAGACTTGCGTGTTTAGAGTACAGAAGTAATCTGATGAAAATTATGATAGTAACTCACAAGATTTTAATGAACATCAAGAATTAAAAAAGTCTTGTCTGCAGACACCTGCCTCTGTATTAAACAAAAGTAAAACGAGATTGGAAAAAGTGATCATAATTACCTCTGTGATTAAGGTATTTTGACTACTAATTTGTAGCCTATTGCAAAACATTTTATGAATTATAACTAATGTTAATAAAAAAAAAAATGAACTAAATTGTTTTACTAGTGGTAACAATTTTTTTTAAGGTGAAGGGAGTAGCAGCAAAAAGAGAAGTAGCAAAAAAATTGAATCGGACAGGGCAAGGTGATCTTCAAAAAAAGTCTTTCCGAATTCTTAAATTTCGTCAAGTTATTGAAAGTAAGTTAATCTGATAATATTAATACGCTAATTTAATATTATTAGTCGAATTACGTCATTTTCTAGGCTTTTCTATTTTAAAGTAGTTTCTAGGCTTTTCTATGCGCGGTTTTTTTTTTTAATTTTATTTACTAACAACGCGTATTACGGGTTGCTTACTGCTAGTAAATATAATAATAAATATAAATATTTAAAATTATCTTTCATTGTTTTCTTCATATTATTGATACATACATACATACATACATACATACATACATACATACATACATACATACATACATACATACATACATACATACATACATACATACATACATACATACCATTAGAGCCATGTGAATCTTCAAAATTTCGAATTGAATCGAAAAAGTGATTTGAGTTTCAAAAAAAAAAGATTCAAGTTATTAAATATTTACTTAACTTCTTTTGTTGTTGTATTTTTAAATAATTGGACACTTTTGCACTTTCAAAAAATATTTTCTTTATATTACCTATAAAGACTTATTTAATTTCAGGTGAAGTTATTGCATGTGGAATAATAACTTTTTTGCCAACCAGTTGTTAAATATTGTTACCAATCGTTAAAAATTGTTACCCATTATTAAAAGTTGTTACCAATTGTTAAAAATTGTTACCAATTGTTACCAATTGTTCAAAAGGTTAACTGCTACATGAAGCACCAAAAAAGAGTTTTTACTATTTTTTTTTCTTTTGAAATATATAATATAAAGAAATATTTTAACTCATATTCCTTAAATTGATAAAAAAAAGGTTTGGAAGGGGGTAAAAATACCTAACAAACTAACTATAAATATCTATTTAATTTTGAGAAAAGATATTGTTAGTAGAATTCTAAATTTTTAGTTATAGGCAATTTTGAGAAAAGATATTGTTAGTAGAATTCTAAATTTTTAGTTATAGGCATTAAAAACTTGTGTCAGAGAAGGAACAATGGTTCCTTCCGTGACACAAGTTTTGACGGCTATAGCAAAAAAGTTATTATTCCACATGCAATAACTTCACCTGAAATTAAATAAGTCTTTATAGGTAGCATGTTAGGTATTATTGCCCCCTTCTAAACGTTTTTATTTTTTTTTGAATTTCCAATTTAGTTTATAAAGGTTTTGAAAAAAAAAAGAATTTTTAATCTGCTAATATGTATATGTATATGTGTATATATATATATATATATATATATATATATATATATATATATATATATATATATATATATATACATATATATATATATATATATATATATATATATATATATATATATATATACACATATATATATATACACACATATATATATATATATATATATATATATATATATATATATATATATATATATATATATATATATATATAGAGAGAGAGAGAGAGAGAGAGAGAGAGAGAGAGAGAGGGAGAGAAAGAGAGAGATACTGATATAGACATATAAGATATATACAACAACTATATTTAGCTATACTCTTATAATTTTGTTCATAAAAACACTTTTATAGAAGCAATACGAAGAAATTTGCTGACAAACGATACCACATACAGCGAAATTTAAAAGGCAGTTGAGGCTATTTTTTCAAAGGCTCTAGACATATATAGAGGCAGGAAAGAAAGAGCAGAAAAAAGGTCAACCAAAAAACCAGTTCAACAGAAAATCGTGGCTAAACTGCCCAATCATTGACACTGAAACCTTTATCTGGATTATTTGATCTGGATTATTTGATGAATCTGACAAAGTATAATGTTCTCAAAGTCTTGCATGATCTGTTTTATATTAATTGTATATTTGACATTATTATAAGCTTTACAAGTATTTATATTATTAATGATAAATTTAATGCACTTATTTTTTATATATTTTTAATGCAAATTTATTAACTTGTAAATTATTAACAAACAATATATTATATGAATTCAATAATTGTTTTTTGTTTTTAACTTATGACTATTTTAACAAAAAGTAAAAAAAAAACATAACTGACAGACAAAATAGATATAATAATTATTTTTATATAACCATATAAAACTTATATATATATGCATATATATATATATATATATATATATATATATATATATATATATATATATATATATATATATATATATATATATATATATATATATATATATATATATATATATATATATATATAATTATATAATTATATAATATATAAAAAATGTAATAAGTAAAATTGATAAAAATTGATGAAAAAAGTAGTTTAATTGGACAATTTTGTATAGTGGGCGTTTAGTACAACGTTCGCTGATTGCCAGCGTTGACCCTAAATTGAATCATTGCTGGCTTGCCGCTAGCAAAACGTTGCTGCGCCAGCACTGGCTTGCGTATACTGGCCCTTGCGTATACTGGCCCTGAAAAACCAATGAGCAACCTGGTGCTGGCACGGCGCTGGCGTGCCAGGCCTGGTACATTTCGGCAGCCAAGCCTGGTTCGTTATTGGGCCAAATAGTGTCTGCTTACTGGGACGTTGAAGATTTTTCAGAATCTTTTCAGAAACTTCCATAATTTCACAGAATAATCATATCTTTATAAAAGTTCTTGATTTTTTATTGTTCAAAAGCCTGCAAATATTCAAAGAAAAACTTTTGAATGATGTGGGCAATTTTACACAGGATCAACTCTTAAACAAAACGAAGCAAGTAAAATTTAATTTAAATTTCTTAAAGTAAAATTGCAGTCATTTTGCAAAGCTCAAGTTGCAAAGCTCAAAAAACAATGAAGGTTCACTATGCTATACTTGTTGGCTAGCCGCCAGCGGCTAAAGAGCGACAAAACACTTAGTTGTAAATGCATTTTTTAAAAGGCTTGCCAGCGATGATAAGTACATTAGATAATACGAGTTTTTTCAAAACTAAATAATTTATTTGAAACTTTTGCCGGATTATAGACACCGGCATCATCAGCATATAATATCATAGTCATAAGAAATAGATAGTCTGGTCACTCAGGTTGTATTATGCAATTTTTCTAATATTCGTTAAATTCACTTGAAAACTGTCGAACGGCCGGGAACAGAGTGCACAAAATATGGAAACGGACATAGATTTCAATGGTGAATTTGATATTGAAACATTATTTTTTTCTTTGGAAAATGATTTTTTTTTTGAAGACGAAAATTTTAATAAGAATTTAGACGCCTTGGTGTTGGAGTTGTCTAGTGAATCAGTTAAAAGTGCATTTTCTTGCACAATTTGCTCTAAAAAGTGCATATCTCAAAGAGGCCTAACAAGGCATACAAATTCAAAACATCAAAGTATTCCTTTGGATTTAACATTACAAAATTCTAAACCACTTATTCTTCTTAGCGAATTTAAAAATCTACTCGATAAAAGCATTACTACCTTAATTGACGACAAATGCGATCCTGATTTGTATAGAAACGAGTTTTAGAGACAATAATAAAAACCCTTAAGACCTTAACCCCAAAAAACCCTCATCAAAATGTAGTGCAAAATTATAATAAACACACAGTTCTGAATATTTAATAAATAAATATTTTCATATATATATATATATATATATATATATATATATATATATATATATATATATATATATATATATATATATATATATATATATATATATATATATATATATATATATATATATATATATACATTTATATATATTTATATACATATATATATATATATATATATATATATACATTTATATATATATATATATATATATATATATATATATATATATATATATATATATATATATATATATATATATACATATATATATAAATATATATATATATATGTATATATATATATATATATATGTATATATAATATATATATATATATATATATATATATATATATATACATTTATATATATATATATATATAATATATATATATATATATATATATATATACATATATATATATAAATATATATATATATATGTATATATATATGTATATATATATATATATATGTATGTATATATATATATATATATATATATATATATATATATATATATATATATATATATATATATATATATTAGGCTGTTGACTTTAGGGTAAATTTTTGGTATCTCCAGTTTCCTGTATATAAAATAAATGAACTTTGGTTTAAAAGTATCTGACAAGTTATTGGTTTTATTTATTTTTTGAGATCACCCACCATGACCCTTGATTACACTCTGGGTCGCAGTGAATTTTTTTTCTTCAAAAGTATATCAACCTGGGTCTCAAAAAAACCAGAATTTTTGTTTAAAAAGAAATTTAAGCAATTTGTTTTTATTTAAAATTATTGCTCTTTTGAGGCCCAGGTTGATATGATAAACTATAAATCTTTTAAATTCTTGTTATACGACATTTATATATGTTGAATTTGATAAAAATGACTGCATATAAGCTTTTTTGTTTTAAATATCAGTCAGCAAAATATTGTAAATATATAATTATATCGAAGTATATTTAAAACAAAAAAGTTTACGTGCAGTCATTTTCATCAAATTCAAAACTTTAAATGAAATTAGGAATGAAAATATCAAAATCGAAAAACAAACATTCAAAAAACAATTTGAGTTTATAGTCTTAGAAAAATATTATATTTTTATGGAGAAAAATTCTAGTCCTCTCTTGTAAGATCATATATATAAAGGAGGCTCCAAGCTGAACTGGATCAAGATTCAATTATGACACCATATACCCAATTGAATAGGTGTCAAATAAAAGGTTATGTTAAGATTTCTTTCTTTACAGATAATATGCTCAGAGTAGGCATTGAACCTCAGATCTATTGCATCTAATGCAAGTGATATAACCATTACACATAAATAGACTTTCCCATGCTCCCAAATAGGGGGTAAGGCTGCAAATTTAGGAGCCTTTTTTCTAATTTTAGAGGATCCTAAACCAAATTTCATGAGCTAGGTGCTTGTTTACATTGTAACAAAAGTACAACAAACAAAAAAGTAAGTCTGCAAAATAAACTTTTTTATTTATTATTTAAACAAACTAATTGTCAATTAACTAATCAATATTTTATGCCATTTAAAGTTTTTTAAAAGATTTGTGTTCATGAAAATAGCCGTTTTCATGCAATAATTATTTGTTATCAGCAGTACAAGGAGACATAAAAGAGTTTTTTTATTAAATTGATTCAAAAATCAACTTTTTTTATCATTTAATTTTTCAGAGGAAGTCCATTTTCTGCGTAAAAGAAGGATTATCTTTTCTTCTACCAATTGACCGTTGTTGTCCAAAGTAATTTTCTAAAGGATCCTGACAAAACCTTTCAGTTAATACATAACTTACATTATTGTTAATTAAAAATTTGATAATTCAACAACAGAATTGTGATTTTTAAACCTTCATGGGTTTGCCAAGTATAGAAGTAATATGTTTGATAGAAGTAATATGTTTATACATATTACTTCTATCACTTTTTGATCTAGGTCTTGATTCGATAGAAAAAAGCCAATAAGAAAGATATTTAAAAAAAATTTTTTTTAGCCATGTAAATCGAACATCATTTGTATCAGAAAATGGTTTCAAAAACAAGTTGCGTTTTAATATATAATCATTTGTATTACGAACATTTAAGCAATCAAAAAAATCATTAAAATATTTGCAAAACTGTGCATTTCCAGAAGTATCTGATGGTGCATAGATTTCTAATGCAGTACTACATGAATTACTTAAAACTTGTGCAGCTAAACGAACATTCATAGCTGAAAATGGACTTATTTTGATGCGCTCAACAGTTAGCTTTGGACATGCATGCAATTGACATATCAAATCTTCATAAAACAAATCAGTTATATGAGACCATAAAATATGTTGACCCTGATTCCACATATAACGATTGCTTTTACCAGCTCCAGAATAATAAAGGCTGTTCCTTGCTGTTTTAATTAAATGAGGGACATCAGAAATAAAATAAATAAATCTTTTATCACCATCATCAGCAAATAAATTTTCAGTGCGGTAGGTCACATCAACATGACCATTGTTATCTACTTTCTCATTCAGATCAAAATGCATTTTAAAAAATTTTCTATTTGATGATGCTCCATCACAAGTAACTGCAACTACTTTTAGGCCAACAGAGATTTCTAAAATGCCTACAGCTTTCCAAAATAGAGAAAATAATTGCACTGATGTAATATTTATAGTAGCAAAGTTTGCAAAACTATATTTGAAAGGATTTACAATACTTCTTATTAAAAAAACTAATACATAAAAAGCAAGTTTGTCTGCTTGCTGTAATGTTGCAAAATTAACACTAGAATCGCCCAAATCAACATAACCAACTAATTCTCCAGAATGTTTGTCCCAAACAAGATTTTCTTGAATTTTCATTTCATCAAGAACTAGGACAATAAATTTTTCTTGAGCTGAGAAAAGTTAGACTTTATCTTTTAATTCTCTTATTATATTTTTATTAAACCCCAACTTCATATAATTTTTATAGTCACGTAATCGCCTACGACTTGGTAAAACTAAGAAACCAGAATTGTTTTTCTCATTTAACCGTACTGCTTCATAAGCAGCTGGTGATTTTGCAGCTAATCCCAAACAGTAACGTATTATTGCTGGATGATAGCGAATCCCTTGCTTTGAGCTTTTTAAATATTTTTGCTGCTCTTCCCAAAACAGGCTCATAAATGGAGAAACCTGGGCTTTATCAGTTCCTGCCATTATTTGAACTAAATCGCTTTCAATACTTTTACTTATAGCTAGTGATGAATTTTCAATCTCCTGCTTCATCAAAGCTAATTCATTTTTTATTTCTTTATTTTCCAGACCAACACTCTGTAATGTAAGCTTCAGACAATCTGGAGATGTAAATTTAATTGGTGCATTTAATTTAGCAGAGATACAAGCATTGGCAACACTTTTTTTCAAACTTATGATTTCACTTTTTTCAATCCTTTTGCATTGAGAACAGCATAACATTAACTCAATCAGCATAATACATGATTGAGATTGAAAATACTTTGTCTGATTTAAGAGAAAATCACTCCAAGATGAAAATAAATCAAACTTTTTTAAAATACAATGTTTAATATAAAGATTTGATTTTAAAGCAAATACATCAGTTATTCCAAAACAAAAGGTAAAAGAAGTAACAACAGAAATAAGATTTGAAACTGAAATATGTCGCATTGATCTTCTGTATTTTGCATATATTGAATGATCATCTGGAATGAGCCAAGAATATACACGAATGGTAAAAGCAAGACTGTCATCAACATATATTTGATATCGAGGACATAAGTGGATTGTGTCATAAAGTTTAAATTCTGCCACAACAGGACTCACACTTACTGTCCAGTCACAAATCTTTACCTTACTAATATGATTTAGGAACTCTTCGTATGATTTATATATAAGTTTAAAGGTAATAATACTATTTGAAATCATTGAAGCATCTCTTTTAGCAACAATAGAAGATGCAGATTGCTTTTGTATAGGAATTGATGGCATAAAACTTTTTTTTGGAAGACACAAAGTCGGTAATGATCCAGGTTTTAGTGACTTTCTGTTGTCGTTATGAAGTATCATTTCTGGAAGATAATGCTTTTCACAAATAAAGCATTATCTTTCTATTTGAGCTTTCAAATTTATATCTTTAACACGATCTTTAAGAATGATGGCTATTAAATTTTCCCTCCAAGAAGTATTAAAACTATTGTTAGATGCAGAAACTTTAAATATTGAAACTCCCTTATGCCTCCAAGAAGTACTGCATCCATAAATAGAACAATTAGCACCAGGCATTTAAAGTATTGGATGAAGAAGATTCAATTTAGACAAGCAATTCATAGAAAAACAATCAATGAAAATAAATTTTGTGCACTCTGTGGCGGACTGGACACTAAAAAAATGCAAACAAAGAGTTGATCAAAGGAATACCGCAAATGGCCAGACTATCTTATTTCTTATGACTATGATAATATAATATAATTACAAAAATTGTGACCGTTAAATAACAACAAAAATTTTAAACTTTGATGTCACCTTTTATAATGGTTTTTTTTACTTAAATATGAAATAAATGAAGTTTAAAATTTTATTTTATCATATTGTCCATTGTCAAAATTCATACCACCATACAATTGAGAACATTGATGTTTTTGTATTTCCAAGGCTTCATTGACTTTCCTTTCAAATTTTTTATCCTCAACTTTAATTGTTTCAGCGCTATCCTATTCAATGTCCTCATTGTAATTTACTTTATGCAAACCTAATGCAGACTGCCTTCAGTCAAAAATTTTTGGTGTTGTTGAACCCTTGTTCGTATTTGAAGTTTTGATTAAATAGGTTCCTGGTTGGCTGTTGTGTGGTAACTTTGATTTATTTTTAGACGTTAATAGCATTTTTAGGTAATAACAACGTTGAAGAACTCTTTCCAAATGCACTGATTGCATTAAGAGTGCTATTAACTTTACTTGTTTCTAAAGGTAAAAGAACTTTTTCTAAATTTAAAATGATTAAAAATTACCAGCGATCAACTATGGGGCAAGAAAAACTGAATGGTTTGGCAATAATTTCCATAGAATTGGACATTGCCAAATCTATTAACCTAGATCTGTTGCGTAAGGATTTGCTAAAATCAAAGCCAGGCGAATCCCTTAGTAGTAAAGTTTAATATTCTATGCAATATTTTTTATGTTTTATTTAAACATATTTTTTTGTCATGTTTTCGTAATTAATTTTATTTTCGTTTATCTCCTGTTATTACTTGGATTATTTAAGTTTTGTTAATTTTTTATTAATTAATAAAGAAATACATTTTAATCACAACTCTGGTTGTTTAATTTTTTTGTCATAAATGAATTAAATTTGCCTTAAAATTATAATCAAATTTATAGTTTATAAACTACAAACCTATTTTAAAATAATTTGACAGTTACAAATTATAAAACATAAAAAAATTGGTAATGGCTTTGCTTCACTTTTAAAAGATAATAATATAAAACCATATAAAATAGTGGTCGGGTTTTGCTTATAATATGGCTTTTTAGTACCTTATTAAAAAAAAATCAAAGGCGCCAAACATTTTTTGCACACACACAAAAAGAACCACGAGCCGGGCCTGCTTATGGACATTCCATAATAAACTGAATTTATTTCTTTTATGTAGTTAACAAATTGACTTAAATGAACGAAGTGATCTTTTATGTATACTAACAGAGTCTAAATTCTTTAATTTTCTTTAAATCCTTCTGTGTAAAGCATCTTTATTTGCATTAAATATCAAAGCTGCTTTTCTCAATAATATTTCTTTTAACTTTATGGAGTCGATTGCTATTAACTCTGAGCTTTGCTCAGAAAAATTTTACAAATAGTTTTTCTTTTGTAGTTTCTTTCTTAACATAATCAACTATATATATATATATATATATATATATATATATATATATATATATATATATATATATATATATATATATATATATATATATATATATATATATATATATATATATATATATATATATATATATATATATATATATATATATATATACATATACACACATATATATATATACATATATATATATATATACATATATATATATATATATATATATATATATATATATATATATATATATATATATATATATATATATATATAAATATATATATATAAACACACATTGATTGCAATAGGAATTACCTCTTGTATAAAATATAAACATATGAAGCAAATATAATAAATATAAGTAAACAAAATATAAAACATATGTTGGATAACAACTAAACATAGCAAATATTAAAATACAAAGTATATAAATCTACAGTATGTAAACATTAATATTACTCTAATATTTTAAATATTAGATTAAATGTTAATATTTACAAATATTATTTGATATGATTGTTGTTTCAATGTAAAACATTAAATAAACATGGTTGATAATATCAACCAATATCAATATCGGCAAAGCAAACAAAACAAAAACGTCTTGTTTTGCCCTGCTACATGTTGGCTTTAAAATTTAGTAACTTCCAGGCAATTTTTTAATAGAAAGAAAATATCAATGTATGGAAATAATAGGGCAATGCCTAAAGAAAATAATTAAGCACAAACTTTGAATATAAAATTTTTTTCCACTGCATGAGAAAAATTTTATATTCAAAGTTTGTGTTTAATTATTTTACGCAAACATTGTGTAAAATAATTAAACACAAACTTTGAATATATTATTTTATTTTTCTTAATGTTTTTAAAAAACACTAAGAAAAATAAAAACAACAACGCATCAAAATTCGTAATTGTCACATAGCCAAGAGATGAAATGGTTGTCCTTCTCTTCATCTTTTTTATTTAAAAGCCACTTAAGATATTTTTTGTAACAAATAATTTTATAACACAACTAAACTTTTAAAAATCATTAATTTTTAAAACAATAAATTGCAAGTTTGGGATCATAATAAATGCAATCTGTCTCAATTTGCACGGTTGTCTCATAACTCAAAAGACTTTTATGATTTCTACTCAAAATTCATCAAAATTAAATCAAGTTTTGAAGACACTTTATTTCCTGATTATATACTTTAAAATAATAAGAAAGGCTACTCAAACATTGAAAAGTCATTATTTTTCAACATATTCTTTAGTACATCTAATTCCGATTGTTAATGCTTCTTATAACTTTATTAACAATCACTTCAATAATTTAAAAATGTTTAATTTCGCCTTCCTTCTTATTAATAAACATGAAACTATTGATGGCATTAAAATCTTAAAGAAAAAAGCAACTGTGGTTATTCAGATATTCCGACGAAAATTATTAAAAAACCATGTGATGAAATCCATTAATGACAATTATTCAACAAATGTCTAGAAACATTTTAAATGAGTTCAATATAGGTAGTATTATACCATTCTATAAACAAAAAAATGAAATTTATGATAATAATAGTTATCGAAATACTACTTTAATGTCTCAATTAACAAAAGTATTTGAATGAATAATTGCTAAAAGAATAACTGCACATTTTGAACAAAATGATTTATTCAATGATGACCAAACCTGTTTCAGACACAATCATTCATGTTTCAGATTCTGCATTCATGCTGCATTCTAATCTCTAAAGTAAAACTAAACTCTAAAAAACTCTTTACACTATTATTATTTACTAGTATTCCAGACCTTGCAATATGGGTATATAAGTCTACTCTACAATACCTTACTTCAATATTTTTTAATTAGCAGTAATAAAACAATACATATTGCCTACCTTTTAAAGTTATAAAGAAAAAAAAAATTATAACATAACTTGCGCGAACCGCTATTTAGTGGTAGAAAATAAAACCTGTCAAATCTTTGTTTTGAATTATTAATAAATGATATCTTCTTATTGTAAAACTGTAAACTTCTATAAAAAAAAAACGGGTACAGACTTAATAAAACTTATTAAAGAAAATTATTTTTTTCATAAGTTTCTATTCAGTTTTTACAAAATATTTTTGAAGTAACTAATTACCTAAGCACATTAAAAACTTAAGTATCTCTATCGTAAGTGCACAAAGAGGTGACGTATGCGCAAAACAATATGGAAACATAAAACAGCAAGTAAATGTTTTATATTAAAATAAGGAGATTTTTAAATAAAACAAAAACTTTATTAAAGTAAAAATATCTATTGAACTTCAAAAGTGCTTTATTTTATATTTTAGAAAAATCAAAAAAGATTCAAAAAAAAAAAAAAAGAGAAGCCAATAGTAAAATTTAAAACAACTTTAGGCATGTTTTTAATTCCTATCAGATAACATGTCTGACAAGAATTTTAAAATTATTTAATAAAAAAAAGACTTCATAAAACGGTAAATAAATTCAATAAACCAAAATAAAAAAGATGTTAATGTAAATCAATTTTAAAATAAAACTTGATATGTGTTTTGAAATAACATAATTTGAAGTTTACATTAGTTAAATATCTGCATACACTTTCATTTACATTTTCTGATACAAAAAATGCTGAAACTCTTTCTCGTCATTAACTTGAGTACAATGGCTGTTGTGACATCCGTGTCAAACACTCACAAATGAGTAACGGCAGCAGCATTAAATTCAGTATTAAAAATTATAGGATTGATTTCAGAAAAGCTTTTGACTAAGTAGATTCCAAACTACTAATTTTGATGTTAAATCATTATGGTTTTTCAACTAATGGTTTGAACTTAACTTTTTAACTACTTTTATAATAACAAAATATTTACAGAAGTTAACGATGCATATTCTAACGAGGAACTTGTTAACATCAGTGTACCACAGATTTCCATTTTAGAACCTCTTTTTTTTTGGTTTTCATCAAAAATCTACCTGAATATCTTATGAAATTTGAATCAATATTATTTGCAGATGACACAACACTTAAGACAAGTGATACCAATCTAAAACATCTAATAACAGAGACTGAGTCAGCATTTAATAAATTTACTGAGTAGTGCTATGCTAATTAACTCAACATCAATTCGAATAAAACTAAAGCAATTATTTTAACAAATAAGTATACAAATAATATTGCCAACTTCAATAATATTAGGTGGTAAGTTCAATATTGAATTAGTTAATAATTTTTTTTTTTTGCTTGGTGCCAATATTAACAGCAAAATACTTTTTACAGAACACATAAAAGAGATAAAAACAAAAGCATAAAAAATTTATCCTTAATAACTAATATATTTGTTCAAAGTTCGTTTATAATTCTTCAAAAACATTCATACTACCTAATTTTGGTTACTGCTCGCAATGCATACGACATGATTTTATTGTTACTACTCAAAATTAATAATCAAAACAAAGATATATTTCAAATCAATTAACAATGACAATGGTGTTAATCCCCCAATAAATTTGCCATCCCATTAAAATTCTCTGAGTAATGTATTATTCCATTGTATGCTACAAAACTCTCAGCAAAGTTTTCCAAATCTCCAGACAGTTACCCTTCAATAATTGTACTTCAGACAGTTACCCTCCAATAATTTTAGAAAAAGGAATAGCAACTACCATCGCCATTCCTTTTTCTATTTTGTTTGAAATGTCAATGAGCACTAATACTATACCAAAAACTTGGAAATCAGCAATAATTTGTCCAATTTTTAAGAAAAGCAACCCTTTTCTACCAACCAACTACAGACCTATATCAATGACCTGTATCATTCAAAGTTATGGAATTAATCATAGCTAAAACTATGAAAAATATATATCTGTTAATAAATAACTTTATTTCTCAACATCAATTTGGTTTTATAAATTACACACAAATGCTAGCAACTTTAAACAAATTGACCACTGCCATAAACAATAAAAAAGTAGTTGACATCACCTCTATTAAGTTTGAAAAAGAATTTGACTTGGTAAATTATCCGACTTGGTAACTAATCTTCAAATTGCAACACTATGGTATTAAATACAAACTATTTAATTGGATTAAAAAATTTGTAACTAATCGCTCTCAATGTGTGTGTGTTGGTACCTCATTTTCCGAAAACATTCCAGTGAAGAGGGGAACTGGAACAAGGAACTGTACCTATATTGTTCTCAATATTTATTAACAACATAGTTTACAGCACTGTTGAAGGTTAAGCTGTTTGCAGATGATATTAAGTTGAATCAATCAAGAAATTATTACAACACAAATTGATTACAACATGAATTGATTACAACAACATTCATCTTGTAAACACTTTAAAAATATCTTGGCATGGTCCAATGATTGGCAACTAAAAACATCAACCAAGAAATGTTTTTATTTATGCTACGATATAATAGCTACTCATTCTTATTCATTAAACTCTGTTACAAATTTTGAAACTGTTTATTCAATTAAGGATATTGGAACCACCATACCCTTCAATACCAAGTTCTCTAATCACCAGGGCTTTGGAGCCGAGGTATAAAAGTTGGCTCCACTCCAGGCTCCGGCTCCTTTAGAATTTTTGGCTCTAGCTCCAGCTCCAGCTCCGGAGCAGCTCCAGAGCGACTCCACAAAAAAAAAATCAAAAAATTATTTCAACTATTTTATGACAGTAACTTAAATACTATTAATATTTTATTAATCAAAATCTTGATTCATCCTTAAAAATAAAATATTGTCCAAAATATCTGGTTTGAGTGAAGAATCCAGATCGCTTGATATAAACTTAAGAGCAGAAAATAGCCTCTCTACTTGTGAGACAGGCATACAAGTGACAACTCTGCACGCTTCTTGTATTTTTTTTGGATACTCTTCAATTCCCTCAAAAGCTAACTTTACTTTTAAACGTCCCATTACTCTACAATTGTCCATAAAATTTGTATTAAAAGTATTATTATCATTAAAACTAATTTTGCTCAAATTTCTCCTTTTTTCTTTTTTATCAAGCTCTTTTTCAAAGTCATCCTCTTCTCCATCTGAGTTAGATTCACTTAAAACTGAAAGAAGTGTTGTAGATAGCTCAGCAGTATTTCCTATTATTTGACTTTCTATCATACTTTTAGCATCTCTTTTATAATTTTTTTCTGCTACTGTTTTTAAGCCTTGTTTTGCTTGTATTATTTGGTTTTCTTCCAACAGTATTCTATATCTGGCATCAACATAAACTGCAGCTAGAAATATATCATAATCAAAAAGTTTTTCTTCTCGTTTCTGCATTGATTTTGAAATGTCTTTTGCAATTAGTCCTTGATTCTTCTCTAGGTCAGATTTTAATTTTAACCATTCCATTAGGAATTCTTCTGGAGTGATGTCGATTCCTTGAAGTTTAACTGTCACATCATACGGCTTTTTTAAAAGGTTGGGAAGATGACTCAACTCATTCCATATTTCAGGGGGTAGAAAGAATATCTGATCAACTGCAGCAAATTGCTCACACAGTGGACGCAAAAGTAATACCAATCAATCATCCGGAATGTAGAACTCCAGCGTGTCACATTATCCAAAAATGGAACGAAATTGCATTGCTTCCTAGCCAATAATATTGTATGTGAGTTTTTTAGTTTTTTTACAACATAACGGACTTTTGCCAAAAGTTAGGCAATGTATGGTTTTTTTAAAGCATCGCGAATAGCTAGCTGCAAAGTGTGAATAACACAGCACATCAGCTTAATGTAATGAGACAATTGATGATACTAATCTGGGAGGACAAAAGCTAGATTTTCTTCCCCAGCCGCAGCACTTTTGTATCCTGCACCTCATTTGTATCTTGTTGTAAAAACTCCTCTTGTTCTTCGTCCTGCAAGGCTTCATCTTGAAAATTTTCATCACTAGAATATTCGTTTAAAAACGTGACTGCTCTGATCATATTAGCTGCATTGACATTTGATCTTTGCTGATAACAAATATATATAGTTTCTTCCACCATTTTTTTGATAGCAGCAGAGTTGTGCTTTCCTTCTGTCTCTATCAGTGCCAAAGTTTTAACTTGATTTTTTCCCGCATAATTATATTGAATATTTATTCCCAAATAGTTCTTTTGGTGTCGAGTGGCTGTATCTATTTTCACATATAAAAATCTCTGTAACAGTATTTCTTTTATTTCAGCTTTTTTTCAGCAAATTTATTAATTAAATTGCGTATAGAATTGTGTCCAGTACTGAATCCAAGAGTTTTACCTAATTGGCCAGTAACTAACTGAAATCCTTCATCCGCAAATGTTTTCAAGGAAACTCTGTTATTCACTACCATTTTAATAATTCCCATTTTAAAAGTTTTAGCACTAACTTGATATATTGTTCTACTACTAGTGATAGCAAAAGAATCTAAAGTAGACTGCTTTGACTTTTAGTATTGGTATCTTGTGAATTTGATAAAAATGATTCTGAAGATTTTCTTTTGGTCATAAGGCTCATTTCAGATTCAACAATTTTATATTCTTATAAATGTGATCTTTCCAAATGCTGTTTCATATTGTAAACTTTTGATTTTTTTATTTGCATGCCGCATGAAATCACTTTATCATTTATCTTTTCTGTAATCTTGCATGTCACCAGTTTTGTAATTTTATCAATTGAAAAAAACTTATCTAGAAGCCTCTCAGGATTGTTTGAGTTTGAAGCCATTTTTATTAAAACTATAGATAAAATAAACAACAATTAACCATTATATAGCACTATGTAACTAATTCGCATTAATAATAAATAAAATAATTTAAAAACTTAACTATTCATTGATTAATTTTAATTGGAACTCGCATGTTTTAAATGTTTTAACTTATTAAAAATGTTAAAATGAATCATGTGACTTATGCCCGAACACATGGATAAAGTATATTTTCATTAACCAATCATTGACATTGTTTAGAAGTTTTGTTTTAAAGTAACTTATCAAACTCAATAATAAGAACCACATTATATTACACAAAATAATTTGATAATAATTAAATTCTCAAAAAATTTTGAGAATATAATTATTATCAATGTCATATTAATATCACAATATTATAAAACATTTAATATTATAATAATTGCTAGCTTACCATTTTGTTAAGCATATGATAAAATGCTATATTTAGAAATTATAAATATTTTAATTAGCCTAAATATTCCATTTCTTTGAAAAAAAAATAATAACTTTATGCAACTTTGGTTATTCAAAATAAAAAGAGCGGAGCTGGCTCTGGAGCCAGCTCCAACAGGAAATTTTTTTAGTTCCAGCTCTGGCTCAGCTCCATGTATAATCACAAGCTCCGGACAGCTCCAGCTCCGGCTCCGGAGCTGCTAATCGCTGCTCTTGTATTTCAAGCATAGCTTGCATTTACCTACTTTTAAAATCCTTCATCTCTAACAACTCTCAATTTTTTTAAAAGCTTACAAAGTTTATATGTAATCTGTATTAGAATCAATTTTTTGTCTGCAAAAGATGATTTTTTTTTTTACAAGAAAAACATCCCCAAGTATATAAGCAAAATTTTTCAACAATTCTTATATAGTTAAACAAACATTATAGTTCATAAAAAGAACTTTTGACACACTAATTTTTAACAAATAAATTGTTAGTAATTTAATTTCATTTAATAGAGTTAGTTTTGCATTGAGTTAAAAAGAGTTACAAACATATTTATTTGAGATACAGCTTGATATACTCTTTAAAAAATTTCTTTTTTGTGAAACTTAAGAAAGGAATTTAAGTGCCATAATGGAGTGGGCATACGCATATGTAAAGAGGTAGTTTTCAGAAAAAGAGTTACTGACTATTGCCAAAAACCACCACTGAGTAAACCTAGTAACAGAAAATACATAAAAAATGTAATTTACCTAAATTATAGGTGTTTATTTGTAATCCAGAGCTCAAGTCTGTTACAATCATAAGCTTAGCCTTTAAATCAAATGTTATCATTCGCTCTTTAAATGTTCCATCATTAGTTGTAACTAAAAAGGTTTCCTTATTTCTAAAAACAAAAATAAATATTTTAGAGTTAAAATATTGCACACAACAACAAAAAGATTATGAACTGTAGAAAAATAAGTAATCATTAAAATTATTTATGCATTTTTATGTTTTCGAAACCTTCAAATGATTTAAATCATTTGAAGATTTTTAAAAGCTACAAAATTTTTATTTGAACTTTAAAAATAGTTAATAATATTTTATATAGTATTCTTAAAAGAATCCCAAACTCCCGACACATGTTGTGTTCATATTAAAGATAATGTTAAAAAAAAGATTTGAACCAAGTTTTTTTGATTAAAAATAAATAAGTTTTTTTAATTAAAAATAAATAATGAATGCATACCGAGAAAAAATAATGTTGTTGTTTTAGCCGAAGCAAATGCGCATTAAGAAGAATATTTACAAGAAGAATATTGATTTATCCTTGATTTTTGCAAATGACTCATCTTAATTGTTACATATTTGGTTCTGGAACTTCTCGAAGAAGTATAAATCTTTTTCTATTTAAAATATTTTCTTCCAATGATGATGTTTATAACAAAGAATCAAGAAGAAAAGTTTTGCAAATTATAAATAAAAATATATCTTTAGTTATAATATATTATAACTAATAATACACGAAAAGCATAAAATCCCAAAAAAATTATTAAACTACTTAAGTAGTTAAACAAATTGCTTTATTCATTACATTATACGATAATATTATTTAAAGTAAAAAATTACACAACTTTGATTGATTTTCACTTTATTTTTTTAATTTAAGAGCTCTTTTTCATCGTCTGTTAGAACATGTTTTGATATATTAGTAACTAGTTTATTTTAAAATAGATGTGAGAAATTTGACTTAGCCTGAATGATTTCTTTATTATATTGCCTCATGTTGTTATGTGGTGTTGACAAAAACAATTTAGCCAGAGTAAATGGTGTAAAATTTCTTTTTTTGTTAGATGGAGTAAACAGTTTTCTTTGCTGATCCTAGAGAAAAATATTTTATCAAAGATACCTGTGATAACCAAACACAACAGGTAAGAGACAAATAGACATGTAAGAGACAATAGAAAGCTAGTGAAGATAATTTAAAGTTAAAGACAGCATTGAGACTGCAAACACAGTATTCAAGTTTGTGGATCCGAACTAAATGATAGACACAATTAAACGATAAATTTAATAGTAAAATAAATGCATATAATATAAGTTATAACATGCTAGAACAATAAACTAACAAACAATTTAAATTTTTATTGATAAAAAATTTTTTTTTTTTTTGTTAAAGAGGTAAAGTTATATTATATAGTTCGAATCAAAGCAACTTAGAGACCTTAACAAAATCAAAATACCAAAATATAGAGTTTTCTCCACGGTCCGTACTAAACGTTGTTTGAGACCATAACAAAACCAACAACAAAAAGTCATACATCAAAGCATATCAAAAAATGTAAGTTTTTAAGAATCGCTTTTATATATTTTTTTCATATGAATCATAAAATGAACAATCAATCACACACGATAAGCACATATACAAAACATACAAATCTGTATATACATTACAACCACATACAATCTAATAAAAGAAAATATTATTTAAAAAAAAGATGAGTTCAAACAAAGATAGTTTATCTAATAAAAGAACAAAAAGCATGCAAAACGATGTAAAAAGGCTGTATGTGCATAAGGGTATATAGGTGTAATGTGTAAGTCTGTTCCGTTTATAAGGTTCAGTAGAGTCTTTTGTTGTTAGTAACCAACATAAAAGATATATCTCTGAACTACACCAAGCCAGCCCAGTCATACTCCAGAAAACCATGATGGATTAAACACCTATGCATAGATTTATAACTGACTTATGACTAAAAAGCGAGCCCAGGCGTCTTCCAAAAACAAACATACTCTTTCGCGGTAATTTGGAAAATAGTTGTGATCGATTACCGTAACACTAACCCTTACGGGCTAGGCCCAATATTATTTAAAAACTTTGGCATATAAAATTCGCCGAATGGTCACACACGAGCAGTGAAAACACCCGAGGGAAGAAATGAAGTACATTAGAATAAAGAAGAATTATTTATCGAACGAAGCATATTTTGACAGTTGTCAAGACAAAAATAAAGATTAATAGAGTAAAAGTTCAAAACAAATAAGACAGACAACACATCCAAGCAGTACTTACAATAATAATAACAAAAAATTGTTTCATAAAAAACTAATACGAACGAAGAATATAACAATACAACAAATATATAACCAAATATATAACCAAAATAAAATTTTTTTTAAAAAAAAACAAAAAATAGATAAACAAGAAACTTAAAAAACCGAAAAGTATTAAAAAAAAAAAAAAAATATGGATATAACAATGTAAGGCCTCAGAATGGAAAAAAAACATTAATGCTAATGTGTAAAAATAATTTTTGTAGTGGTTAAGTAATAAACATCTCCTCAGAGTCGCGTCTATTATTACTGGCGTTTCGATGAGGATCAGCATTTATAACTAGTTTATCCCGTTAGACAAACGTCATCGCCACTTATGCTTTACCCTGCGACTTACGCCATATTCATACTGCAGTAAAAAAGGACTCACTACAAATAGCCAAAACCCAACCAACCCAAAATTTGTAAAACACTAATGTTTTTTTAATGATATGATATGAAAAGTGTAGATAAACTGTAAAAAATAAATAAAAATAAATAAATAAATCACTTACCATACCACCGAAAGAAAACATGAAAGCACAATAAATTAAAATTTTAATAGAAACATAAAAATATCAATAAATTTATTTTAAGATATAAAACCAAATAGGTATTATTAGCATAAACAAGCCAAAGATAACAGAATACCTCATTAAAAAATTTTTTTAAGTCAACAAAACAACAATAGTCTAAACAAACTCTAACGCTGTCATGGATACCTCATTTGAAATGTGATAACCAATTAAAAGTGTAGGAAAATGAGAAACCCGCAAAACCCAATATCATAACAATGATAGAACAATGTGTGATTGCGAAAAAAATCATCGCACAAAGACCTTAATAATGTCACCGGCATAAATGTAGACATTAAATGAAGGATATAGAAAAATTCTCTGAATAATAATAAAAGATGAAAATTGTGCATATGAAAATTCAAATAAAGTTGAGTAATCAATGCAAGATAATAAAACATAAAAATTCATAATAAACAGTATCAATATGAAAATCAGCATATATTAATGAATATTGCAATAAAAAAAAAAACTAAATACTATAACTAAGTTAGATAAATTTAAAATAAATGAGTGGTTAAAAATTTGTTTTGGGTGATATAACAGTGATATAAATCGTGATATAAAAATGATATACGAAGCGGAAAAAACATTGTAAAAAAGTAAAGTTTTCTCTACTGTCCGAATTACAAGTAACTTTGAGACCATTTCTAAATCGAAATATCCAAAAAGTAAAGTTTTTTCTACAGTCCGAATTACAAGTATCTTTGAGACCATTTCTAAATCGAAATATCCGAAAAGTAAAGTTTTCTCTACGGTCCGAATTACAAGTAACTTTGAGACCATTTCTAAATCGAAATATCCGAAAAGTAAAAGTTTCTCTACAGTCCGAATTCAATGTAATTTTGAGACCATAACATACGCACAATAAAAATTAAAAAAAAAAAAAAAAAAAAAAAAACTAGTAAATTATAAATAAAACTAGAAAATTAATATATGGTAAACCAAAAATAATATGTAAATAGTAATACTTAGGAATTGTAACTTAGTAAAGAAAAAATAGATTTTTTATTTATGTTTTTTTATGCGCCGTCTGGATTAGAAATTTCTTGATCGATTTGATGTTTTTGAAACTCACAATAGGTGGAGTTGGCGATATACTTTTAAGATCAGTATCCTGTTCAACAATATTCCAGTGCTTTTTAACTATTTTATTTATGAGTTTTCCAACTTTTCTAAATGTTGTAACCATCGGTAAAATTCTCTCTTTTTCTCTTTCTTCTTTATATTTGTTGTAGATAAGTTCGTGTTGTGTATGTTGCAGTGCTTTTTTAAAACCTTTGTTAATAGATTGAATAGGGTAGCCTCGTATAACTAAAATTTGTGCTAATTCCTTTATTATTCACTTTATTATTGCATCATACTACAATACAGTTCAAATGCTAGAATGTTTTTAACAAATTTTTTGGTTATCAAAATAACCTTTATTAAATGTCTAATATTTGTTCAATGGAGTTTAAAAACCCTTTCTAGGTTGTTTTTTTCTTTTCTTTTTGACTAACATATTCTTCGATAAAAAGTACTAAATACATAAAAACCAAAACATTGAACTAAATTTTTTTCTTTTTCTCTTTTTAAATATGATTAGCAAGTTTATATCCTACTAGAGGTGAGGATCTGTTAGAAAAATCCTTTCTGATCTGCAACTATAAATTTTGGATAAAAAACTTCAACTTCACTTTAAATAATTTTTATAACTTCATTTTATTAACTTAAATAATAGCTTCGTATCATCTTTTAAAAATATATACTTTGAAAGCTCTTCTCTGATATATGGAAAGTAGTAAAGATCGTTTTTAACAATAATGTTCATGTTTTAGCAATAATGTCAGAATATTTTTTAAAACAAAATTAATGAATTTCTTTGCAGAACACGTTACAGCAAAGATTGTTTGTAACAATAAAAATGTTTTTTTAAACAAAATTCTAGAACTTATTTGAAGAACACGCTTGCTTAATATCAGTTTGTGTTTTAATTTGCTGAGTTAAAGAGAAACTATTTAAATGCTACTTTGTTATGTAGCATTTGAATTTATGCTCCGACTTTTTATGATACACTGGTGAAAATGAATTTGGTTTAAGTGTTTTTACTCCCAACTTTAACAAGAAAAGAACTGAAATTATTGATAAAATTGAGTTTACAAAAAAATATATCTGATTCTAGATCTAAAATGAAATAATTGAAGCACTGTTTATCTGTTGAGTTTGCCATTTTTTAGATTTTTGCGCACTTATTAGTAGTCTGGGTACGATAAATCAACGATTTTCAACATAAATTCAAAGTTATAACTATTATTGTTTAAAAACAATAGAATATTGCAAAAACGGCCCAACTGGCCAGACTATCTTATATTATGACTATGATTTTATTCAAAAACTCAGAGTCTTTAAATTATACGTAGCAATCTACAGACTTGTTTATTAATAGTAATTGCCTCATTACTATTAATAAACCCTAAGCCGTAATAAAGGGCTCCAAATGTGGTCTCGACAATGCACACCATAAGTACGAACAGGGACACCATACATGTACAACATGGCACTGTTAATACTCTGATATTTTGCAGCTGTTGATGGAATCAGCCTCTCTGAGAGCTACCACAGAGTTCGGGAAGCCTGAATACCAGCCGGCCTCAAAACCATAAAACTAAGTTTTAGAGTTGTAGCTCATAGAAGATAATAGAATAGGTTGCCATAAACACAAGCAAAACCCATGCCTTGAGTCAAGAAGATCTGGCATTCCACATCCTAACATGGAAAAATGTATCATAAATACATCTCCGCCAGCCGAATAGATGAAGAAGAGGTGCGAGGCTGGTCTACAGATAGAATTTGTTTACCCCTTACGTCTTTGCCTAGGAGACCTTCTACAAGACAGTAGTCGGATGGGTTTAACATTTGCCTATCTTAGCCTTTATTCAATAAAGAGCCTGAAGGCAGGAGTGTTTAAAGTCAGAGTTGGCTTCTCCTTGTCTTTGCCTAAAAGAGTGTATACTACAAGGCAGCAGGACATGAAACAGATAGTACTGGATTATATGTTACCATTAGCAAGATAACCTGACCTGATTTTCGTTGGATAAAAAAAATAACTTTAACCAAAATATATTTTTTAGTAGACTAAGTAAAGAAAAAAAGTAAAATCAAAACTTAAAAATTTACAATTTAGTAAGTTGTATAATTTTAAAAATTTTTAAAATTTTTTAATTATACAACCCATTTATAAACTCAACACCTAATTTACCATTACAACACAAAACAAATTTATCATTTTAATATTTAAAAAAAAATTATTAAATCAATTTATAATTCAATTTTAACAAATGAATTTAATAATTTTTTATTCCTATACCAAATATTTAAACTGTCATTTGGAAATTTATAAGGTATCGATTACATAAGACTTACAAATCAACATGTGAATGAATATAATGTTCAATTTCTTTTATAAGCTCATCATCCAATCCAATCTCATTTTTGTCTATGTTCCATGTACTAAATGGTGATAAACTCTAAAACGTTAATTTGAATTTAAATAGACAGAAATGTCATTCTTCCTAAACACAAAAAATAAAAATAAAATATAAACCTCTTTATTGTAATCAAGTATTTCTTTATAATTTACCACTTCTTTATTATCTGTGGCTTTATCATCCATTAACAGTTCTTTTGAATCTAGCATTTCATTATAAATTGTAAGCCATGAATCACCAGCTTGTAAACGTAGTTTTTCAATTTGTTCACGCAAACTCACCTCATCAGCATCTTTTTTATCGAAAAAGTCAGCTGAAATATAAAATTAATTTAAAAAATGAATCAACAACATTTTTTAAATGCTTTTGATATACGTTAAATTATATATATATGTATATATATATATATATATATATATATATATATATATATATATATATATATATATATATATATATATATATATATATATAGTTTAACAAATTTATTTATTAGTGAGACAGATTTTTTAAGCTCTTTTGTTGCAATAAAGGAAACTACCTAAAACCCCTAATTGTACGTAAAAGTAGAAAAAACTTGAGTCTTTAGAGGGTTCTCTGGAAACAAAAATTCTGGAAATACAGGTAACATGCCTATAATCAAGTGGAACATAATTGAAATATGCAAACAGTACAAGCCATCCACAAAAACTTCTGTATCTAAAGTGATTTATTGCTTAGAAGGTACTACAGATTGTTGTCTAGACAACATATCTGTTATAATCTTCTGAGCTGTTGCCAATACTTTCAAAAAATATTTAATAAATGCTTATCAGAGTCTTGTTTTCCTTTCCACCTCCTATTTTCAAAAAATCTGGAAAGCAAATCTGACTGAACATTCCATTAGTCTTTCTTCCTATCATAAGCATTTGTTTTGGTTTTGAGTCTTTAATTAACAAACACTTAATCTCTTATCTTCAATCTAATAACTTACTTTATGGATTTTGATCTTCTCATTCTACTGCTGACTTGTTAACAGTAATAACCAATAGTTTTTATCCTGCATTAGATAGATGTGGAAAGGTTAGGGCTATCGCTCTGGACATTCCTAAAACCTTTGATTTAGTTTGGCATGCTGGTCTTCTCCATAAGCTCTCTTCTTACAGTGTATCAGGTAACATCTTTAAGATTTTTGAATCTTTCATTACCAATTGTAGTATAAAAGTTGTCCTTAATGTATTCTTTTTCATTCTTTTTCATTTCCTGTAAATTTAGGGGTTCTTCAAGGTTTTACCCTTGGCCCTATACTGTTTTTAATTTACATTAACGATCTATCAGAAATTCTCACATCTAAGATAGCATTGTTCATTGATGATACTACTATTCGTTCTTGTCTTAATAAGAAGCTTACACTCCTTGATTGCTTGGAAAGAGCATTTAAGTTTGAAAAGAATTTCACTTCAGGTACAGCATGAGACTCCCAGTGGCTGGTGAACTTTAATTCAGATAAAACGCAATATTTTTCAGCTAATTGTTATAATCTAGATTTTCATAAGTTTAGGAACAGTAATGTACTTGATGAGTCATCTATAATTTGTTTTCTAGAATTAACTTATACTTCCGATTTTTCTTGGAAACTATATATGAAATCCAAAAATTGCAAAGTTAGCATGTGTTAAGGTTGCATCACTTTATCATGCTCGCTACTTTCTTACTGGATTCTACCTTTATGAATTTCTTGTATGGAACTGTTACCATATCTGGATCAGATCTTTAATTGATGCCCTTTCTGCTTTACATAGGATGTATTTTAAACATAGTTAGACCTGCTCTTGTATTTAACCTTTAACCATTGTCACATTGTTGTAATGTTGCTTCTCTTCCACTTTTCTATAAATCATATAATAGGCTTCATCTTTGATCTGCCATTAATTTTTAACTCTAATAGCAATTGCTTGCAGCCTTGTTAAAAGTGAAGATGTTTAAAAAAAAAATTTGTAATCCTTGTCTTTATGAAAAATATTTAACTATTATAAATTATATAAAACGTTGATAAAACGTTTGATATATGTTCGTGTAATGGTTATATTGCAGGAGTAGAAAGATAGAAACGCAAATGTACTTTAAAGGTTCCAATAAAAAAATGAGTTCATTGGACAAAATCAATGCAAAAATCAACTTGGACCACTTGATCATAATTACACATCTACTTTAAAAAAAACTGAAACAAAAGAAAAAAAATTTGTAACAAGGCAACAGCAGTTGAATATACATAAAAATGTTGAGAAAAAAATAGATCACATTATCAAGCTTTCTAATGACTGCCTTTCAAATGACATTGCTGAACAGCTTTACTTTAACAACAACCTGTCAGATTGCTGAAAAGACAATTGGCTAGATTTAATTTAGCTCAGTGTTCACACGACTGGCAAAGACACTGGAGTTAGGAATTTGTCTCTTGACTCTAGTGTCTTTGCCAGTCCTTTGAGTGAGAGGTTGTTGTTGTGGCGGTAAGCTGATTTTATCTCCTAATGCAGTATCAACAATGCTTAGGTAAAAACTAAGAAAACCTGAGACACCATTATATTGAAAATAGTGACCAAATATAACAGTAATCAATAATGTATGTAAATAATGGTAGGGTGTTATACTCTCTCCCACTTTTGTATGAACAATTGATTGTGATCTTCTATTTTTAAATGATATTTTAAAGAAGAAGATCATCATTATCACAGATAAGATAAAGAACAGAATTTTGAACATTAGGATGTTCATCAATATCTGTTTCCTTAAACCACTAAGTTTAACTAGAAAAGTTTGATAATCATCAAACAATCTGTACCTCCTTTTCTTTCCCCAAACTGGTTTTGTAAGAAAGCAATATCTACTTCCTTGTCTTTTACTATCCTCATTTTATCTTTTAATATTTCCTCAAACATAACATGAGATTTCCTCAAACATAACATTATCCAATCCAAAGTACTTTATTTATGTTCTTCAAATAAATGTCTTTTTTTACTACAGCAGGATTTATTCTTTGATCTTTTAATTTCATTCACTTTTTTCAACAATTTCTCAAATTTATTTCTGTAAAAATATTTTTGTGTGTTAAATTTAACAGAAAAATATACAAAAAAAAAAAAATCAGTTAACTACAAAAAGTTGTTTAAAACATTTTAAATATTAAAATTTGTTTATTTCATCAAAAAACTTACAGTTCTTATTTTCAGATTGAGAAATGGTTACAAGGTGATCTTTCTGAAATAAACATTACAACTGTTATTTTGAAAAATAATTGAGAAAGAGATATTATTTAGAAAAATAACTGAAGAGCAAATATTATTCAGAAAAATAACAGAAAAACAAATATAATTTAGAAAAATAACTGAAGAACAAATATTATTCAGAAAAATAACTGAAGAACAAATATTATATAGAAAAATAACTGAAGAACAAATGTTATTTAGAAAAATAACTGAAAACAAATATCATTTAGAAAAATAACTGAAGAACAAATATTATTTACAAAATTAACTAAAGAACAAATATTATTTAGAAAAAAATGATGAAACAATAACTTTTTAAAAAAACCTTTTTAATTTTTGGTGCAGCTGTTGCAGATGTTAACAAATTTAAATTATCCTTAAAAGAAATCCCTGGCACTTCAGATATTTGATGTTGTGAAAAAATGTTATCTTCAATTACAACATATTGTTCTTCTACTTCCAATATTTTA
Organism: Hydra vulgaris; assembly: GCF_022113875.1. Classification (NCBI taxonomy): domain Eukaryota; kingdom Metazoa; phylum Cnidaria; class Hydrozoa; order Anthoathecata; family Hydridae; genus Hydra; species Hydra vulgaris. Next base: position 18,197,794 of record NC_061168.1, read on the forward strand.
GAGATTCTTTGCTAAAATTATTTTAAAAATAAAAAAAATAATCAGAAAAGATCTCATTTGAAAAAATAATACTTTTGATAAGGACGATATAATTTATACATAACATATAATTTATAAAATGATTTATAATATAGTTCCTAACTCTAATTTGAAAATAAATTCATGAGATTTCATATAGTTCTTGATAATTTATATAGTTTCTCATATTGTGTGATTCAGGTCAGAAAAAGAACAAAGTCATATGATCACTTTCAACTAGTAACATGATTCAGAACAGTATGTCACATGACTACTGCCTTTCATGTTTGTTTTTTTGGCAAAGGCTAAGTGAAGTTAACTATCAGTGAAAAATGTAGAGTTTATTTAGGGTCCAGTTTTTTTGACATCATGGAGCCTCCATGCTAACATTTCTCCTTCATGATGGAGGGGATATTCATGAGGTAAACTTTTGCCGCAACCCTGATTTATCACTTTGTTTGTGTTCACTTTGTTAATTTTAATCTGAAGACAAGAATTTGATTTAAAATAGCATCTTGTTGTAAAAGATATTTCTTTGAATACATGAATTTAGGACGTCAGGGTTTGCTAATTTAGCTATTAGGGATGTTCAAAAAAATAAAATTTTCAAAATGCGAATACACAAGAAACCAAATCTAGGGCAAATATTAAAAAAATATGATTACAAATTCAAGAAATATTGACATTTGCATTGTGCTCAAGCAACAAATTACCCTAAAAAAATGCCTTAAATTGTTCCTAAATTAATTGACTTTGAGCGCAAGGTAAATCTCAATATTTTGTAAAAAAAAATTTTCTAATGTGGTCATAATGGTTTTATTAGATTGTTGTGTAGTCTTTTCATAATTATTGTTTATATTAAAAAATAATTTCACAAAGGATATAAAACAGGTATTTAAATTAAAAATAATAAAATATGAATAATAATAGTAAAGCTAAAAATAATAATTGTGGATACGATAAATATTTATAATAAGAAAAATAAAAACTATGACAAAAAACATGCTAAAAATTAAAAATAAAATAAAAAAAACAAAAAAGCATTAAAATAATTAAAAAGTTTAATATTGTTACATTCATACACAAACATAAATATAAAGACATATACACATACTTACCCACATGCATAGATACACACATATTTGCACATAAATACACATGCGTGTACATACAATCACCTAGCTATGTATACATGCACACCTATTCATTAACCTCAAGCCCAGCAAAGACTCTCTTTTTGGATCCCAAGACTAGCAGGAATAGCAGAGCAGTACAATAATAACTTTTCATACAGCAAATCGGAATGTTTTTGAGTCAAGTTCTTTTTAACAATTTCAACCATAACAATAACACTTAAAAATATTAAGCATAAAAATCGTAAGACCTACTTGTTCCTTGTAAAACTATTTTAATCTCACAAAATCAGTGTTGATGGCAATTATTCTTTGATTTTACATCAATTAATTTAACTGTTGTGAAATCAAGTTTGAACCATCTTTATTATGTTTCCTTTTATTCTTAGTTGCTCTGCTAATATTTGTTTGTTTTCCTCCATTTCTTACAAGATTAACTTTGTAACTCGTTACGTAGACAGCTCTATTCTTGTTTAGTCTTTTCTCATATTCTAAACAGTCCTTTCTCATATTCTTTGATCTGGTCTTTTCTCGTATTTAATTGGTCAGTCTTTTTTCATATTCTCATTTCATATTCTGAACAGCCCATAACTTGTTACATAAACAGCCCTTACCTTTGCTTCTTTATTTATGTTTTTTCTTTGACCCCAGCTTCTCTTTGTTCTCTTTTAGCTGGCTAGGACCATGTTACAGTCTCACTATAAAATTTATGCTTCTTTAACATCAAACAAACCTTGTAATTGCACTCTTTACAGCTACCTTCTAACTTCTTAGAGCTATCTTGTGACTACTGAGATTCCTTTCATAATTTTATCTGTCTGCAGAAAACTTTTGCTTTCTATGCAACACTCTGGATTTAGGCAGCCATGGAAACTTTAATTCCACGACTTCTGTTTCAAGTCAGGTCCTTATGCTTTTTTTTATTTCAAATTTTTCTTATCTTTTTCAACAGAATAATTCTCTTGAGAATTAATATATTTTTACCATTGCAAGAAGTGTTTCAGTCTAGTTTCTAACACTCAAACCATTTTCAGATTTCTTTAATCTCCACACTCTGTTAACCGAACCACACTTTGTAAACCAATCCTCAGGCTAAGTAAAAACACCACACAGTTGAATAAAAAATGTGTAAAACCTAAGCTTAACAGAATTTTTGACATCAATAAATTTTTTTTATTTTTAATTATATTTATCAATTTATGAACTCATTTTAAACTACAGCTATTTACTAAATCATCATAAAACTTCAAAAACTCAAAACAACATTTATTATTTTTAAATGTCATGGAATGTTTTTTTGCTACCAGTTTTTTAACATATGATAAAATTTGGTAATTTAATGGATATTTGACACAATCATATTTTGTCTAGAACTAAATGAATAAAATATGCTATTTTTATTACAAACATTCTGTTTGAATCAGGCAAATATTCAATTCTTTTATAGTGACCTCTTTTAAAATTGTAAAAAGACTAAAGGAATAATAGGAGAAAAAATGTCACCAGAGAAAGTGAACACAATAATAAGAAAAACATCTTACATCAGATGAATTTGTTTTGAGCCAACAAATAAGATCTTTGTTCTCTTTATTCAATAATCATTAAATGTTCTCTAAATAAAGTAATCTATCTGAACTAGACAGTAAACAATAATCAAGTGAAATACCCATAAGAAAGTATAAATTGTGTGCTATTTTCATATTTAAAAATGCATTTGACTACATTTGGTCAATTTTTCTAAAAATTTAGTCAAACTTTGAAATGGAATATCTAGAGAACTAATATTTATTTTTGCAAAAATTTATGAATAGAAATGAATTCACTTGTGAATCTTTATTTGTGAATCTTCACTTGTGAATCTTCACTTGTGAATTTTTACTTGTGGACAGACACTCGCAACTGTTTTCTTCACAAGAAATGAAAAAAAAAAAATGTGTTATTTCATAACGCGATCTGTTGATGCTTCGAGATTCATATATTACTTATGCAAAGTATATACAAGGATTTATGAGAGAATCAAGAGTGATTGCAAAATTACAAATAAGTTGATAAAGGTTATCAAGGTTACCAATAGGTTGATAAAGATTATCAAGGTTAGCAATAGGTTGATAAATATCCTCATTAAAATAACTAACTATGATTGGCAACAAGAACATTTAAAACACATACTGAACTGTATATCCAATGGTATCTCCACATTCTGCCTAATGAAAACAAAAAAGTTGTGGTCAATGCATTACTTGAGAATAGAAGTGTTAACATTATAAACGGACCAATTTACTCTTTTTAAACGAAGCCTGTGGAATTTCAGCAAAAAGCCTGTGGAATTGCTGTGGAATAAAATAATTAAAATGTTGAAAATTCGCACATGAACATGAAAATACAAGCCTACTCAATCAATGCTTGCCTTTCTACCTGCAATTTGCTGGTAGAAAGGCAAGCATTGAAAGTTTGTGGTCCTTTTCAATTTGTGGTCCTTTCTACCAGCAATTTGCTTAATATATATATATATATATATATATATATATATATATATATATATATATATATATATATATATATATATATATATATATATATGTATAAATATATATATATGTATAAATATATATATATATATACATATATATATATATATATATATATATATATATATATATATATATATATATATATATATATATATATATGTATAAATATATATATATGTATAAATATATATATATATATATACATATATATATATATATATATATATATATATATATATATATATATATATATATATATATAATCAAATTTAAAAAAAAAAAAAAGATTTTCTTCTTTTGTTTAACATTCAAAGAAGACAATGATTTTATATCCAAGTTATATGTGATCTTAAAATGCTTATATATATATATATATATATATATATATATATATATATATATATATATATATATATATATATATATATATATATATATATATATATATATATATACATATATATATATATATATATATATATATATATATATAATTATTATATATATATATATATATATATTATATTATATATACATATATATATATATATATATATATATATATATATATATATATATATATATATATATATATATATATATATATATATATATATATATATATATATATATATATTATATATATATATATATATATAAGCATTTTAAGATCACATATAACTTGGATATAAAATCATTGTCTTCTTTGAATGTTAAACAAAAGAAGAAAATCTTTTTTTTTTTTTTTTAATTTTGATTGTACAGTTTTATTACATTTGAATGCTTTGTTTTGTTTTAATCAATTAGCTCATTTCATTAGCAGTTTAATACATTAATTTTTTTTTTAGGTTTTTAAATTCACAAATTCAAGTATTTTTTAAAATAAACTTAAAACAACTTACCAGCTCTTTTTTACTCGGAGTATGTCCATCTAATGATATCTAAAAGAAATTTATTTTCTTAAAATGATTAATTTAAAAACAAAAACAATTTTAAAAAGTAAAATTTTCAATATAAAATTTTCTAAAAAGTATTTATTTTTGAGTATATAATTTTAGTTTTATTTTTTTTATTATTTGTTTGTAGATCAAATTCACTGCAAACTTTCTAATTTGAAATGTTGAAAAGCTTTGTGTCAAAAAACAAATTGACTGCATTTTATTTATTGAAAATATTTTATTCAGTATTAATAATTATTATTACAAAATGTAGTCTGCTGTATCATTATACAGGCAATTATTTTTACAGTTATACTTACAGGGCATTATATTGGCAAATAAAGAGTATGTATAGTTTTTCCATGAAATGAAAAGTATATTATAGTTTTTCCATGAAATGAAGAGTGATGCTTTCCCATAAAATTGGTTGTACTTACAACTTTGCATGATACCATTTTTAGCATACAAATACATTTTACTTGTATGCTAAACATGGTATCATACAAATAAGCATAATTCACAACAGTATTGTTAGTAGCTAACAGTAGTATTGATATTCATTTTTCACACTGCACATTTAAAACATCAAATAATATATTCACAAGAAAAAAATTAAGTCAAACAAATTATTATAAAAACTATAAAAATGCAATAATAAAAAGTTTGTTTAAATACCAATTTACTGCATTATTGTTAAATATACTTTTTATTTTACTTGTGTATTTCAAATACTGTGCTTTAAGTTTGCGTTTTTGTTTTTTTATTATCGTAAACTTTATTATCTAACAGTCAAAGTATTTACTGAAGTGCTGGCAGATGGGCTTCATATATGTTATACATACATACAATCTTTTGAAGGAAAAGTGTGACCATGCATATAACATTTTGTTTTGGCAACTTGACCTAGTATATAGATGACATATTGTCAATATATGAGGGTTTTAAAATACTAAATTTTTTTTATTCAAAATATACTTTTTAGCTTTTTTAGTTTTTCAACTTCGCTGAAATATTATTTATATGCAAAAAAAAGTTTAAATTTATTAATTTTTTTATACTAGCAGTCTAGACCCCTAATACATGTCATGCATTAAAAAGAAGTATATAAATGGTAGGTCATGAGAAATCTGCTCCACACCTATCATTTATATACTTATATAAATGCTATGAATAAAAAACTAATGACCACCACCAATTTTCAAATAAAAATTAAAACTGTAAAACTTTAATATTTTTAAATTATGCAAATTGTTTAGGATGTTGGAGCTTATTTTTAAAAATTTTCTTTCATATTTTCATAAAAATGAAAATGAAAAAATTTTTGGAAGACTTTTTCTTGCCATTAACTCAACTTCAATGGCTGCCATTAGGTCTTTGTCAAACAAATACAAATGAGCATTATTATTAAGTTCTCTATAATATAATAAGATAATCATTATGTTGACATAAACTCTAGATGCTGCAAAGTTCTATATTTGAGGTGTGGCTGTCAGCTCAATAATGTATGTGGTTTGATGTGGGTTCACATCCTTTTATCACATTTTTTTATGTTTTGTTCATTTAGTAGACATTAGAAAATAACAAAGTTTCGAAGTAATTAAATTTGGACTTTCAAACTTTGATCTGATAAATGCATGCCAAAAAAAATATTACTTATGACAAATCTTTAGTATTTATTAATAGAGCATTTTTGTTATGTGTATGTATTATAAATATTTTTTTATATATCAAGTGCATAAATTGAATAATGTATCTATAAATGCAGTAGATTGCACATACATTGACTGGTATAGCTTTAGGCATAGTGGAGTCTTCATACATCGAAAGTGTATAAGCGTATAGGAGTGTAAATACATTTACTAAGCATTTTAGCGTGGGCACACAATCATTTAATGAAAGGAATGAATGGACAGTTTTTTTAGTGGTAGATTCAACACAACATGTTTTTACATACTAAATATATCTATATAATATAGCATAGGTATACAATTCAGTGCAAACAATTACAACTTTTTTCTATACAGTTTTTTCAGAAAAAAAGAAAAAAGCAAAGAATAATGAAAAAACTCATTGCTGACCCAACCCAAACCCTCAGTCGATATAGCTGCCCAAACAACTCCCTAAATCTAAATGATGTCAGCTTGACAATCTGAATGTTTTTTTTTAATGTATAATATATATATATATATATATATATATATATATATATATATATATATATATATATATATATATATATATATATATATATATATATATATATATATATATATATATATATATATATATGTATATATATATGTGTGTATATATATATATATATATATATATATATATATATATATATATATATATATATATATTATATATATATATATATATATATATATATTTATATATCAGTAGCATAGCAAAGGGCCAGAGCTATTTGGGGCCCAAGCCAAGATTTTTTTTTTAATTTTAAAAAGTTATCAGTGTAAAAAAATAATATGCATGTATATTAATAATTTGTAATATTGTTAAGTAGCTAAGAAATGCAAATTCTTTTATAATATGCATAAAAATTTGTAATGCAATGCAATTTTTATATAAAAGTAAAACTTTAAAAAAAAATAAAAATACCTATTGAAATTCAAAAATATTTTTTTTTTAATTTTATAAGATCGAAAAAAAAAACTTTTAAAAAAAAGAGTGGAAAAGCAAGGATTTGAACCATAACGACCCACTTAAAGGGATCCCAAACTCAACACAACATGACATGAACACATGTTCATATTAACCAACACAACACAACACAACCCAACAACCAACACAACCCAACACAACATGAACACATGTTCATATTAAAGATAATGTTAAAAAAAAGGTTTGAACCAAGTTTTTTAGATTAAAAATAAATAATGAATGCATACCGAGAAAAACTAATGTTGTTGTTTTAGCCGAAGCTTGCCTTCTCCATTTTTTTGAATAAATCCGAGTCTTTAAATTTGGATACAGATAAAAAGGAAATATCATTTGATTTTACATTTGATTTTTGATAATAAAACTTTTAAAATGTCGGCAACTCTATACCAATTAGAACCTGTTAAGGTTATGAAAAAAAAGTACAAGAATACACTAAACAATACAGTTGACAGTAGTATCAGATATGCAAGTTCGTGAAAGGATATGTGAGATCTTGGTTTTGCGTTAAAAGTACAATTTATAACAACACAAGTCGGCATTATAAATTTTGATTATTAGTTTACTGTTCAATATTTTATAACCATCAAATAAAAACATGAAGTTTGTATATTTTCGCCCGTTTTATACAACTAATATTTAACAAAAATACGGACAAATTATTTTTATATAACGCAATAATTAACACATTAATTAATGACAATAATTCAAGATAAATGGTAATTTAAATTGTCAAAATGTCATAACGCGCGTTAAAAAACTTATTATATTTGGTATTTCCCAATTTGTATCTTATTTGGCATTTGTCTCTTAACATGAAAAATTTTAAAAATTTTAAAACACAACAAATACAAATTTTCAAGCAATTTTTTCTTCCAATTTTCATTTATTCAAAGAAAAGTTACTGTTAAACTTTTATTTCTCTCATCTAAAAAAAGAACAAGTGACGCAAAAAAAATATATATATTCTATACAACTCTTTTATTCTTTCGAAGTTTAATTACGCAAAACTTTTGTTTCTCTTTTGTTCTACTCTTTTACAAAAAGAGCGAGCGATGAAATAAAAACTTTTCTTTCTTAACATAAATTTATACTTAGAGATAAAATTAAATTAGAAATAAAGCAACAATGTACAAAGCAACTAACAGATTAATCTGGGACTATTTTGATATTAATGAAAATAATCAATATAAACAACATTACCAACAGCAATTATCAAATAAACAACACAATATTGCATAATTTTAGGGTTTTTTTATTTTTATTGTTTAGCCGTTCTAAATAATAAGTAAATTTAGTTTAAGTTAATATTTCAATATTTACAGTTGCAATATAATAAAGAAATAATGTTTAATATTGAACTTTTTATTTAATTATTTATTTTTTACCTACATTTGTTTTAAAAAACTTTTAAACACCCATCATTAAAATAATTTGTTTTGAATATATTTCAAAGTGATTATTCAAACTAATTTTTTTCGCTTGACTTCCCGAACTTCATGCAAAGCAAATTGAGACAAAATATTATCTAACCAAATAAAAATGCTTTTACTAATTTTATAAGGGTAATTAATGTAAAATAATTTTTTATCAGAGTCTTGATTGAGATAATAAATATTCATAATTTATAAACATTAAATATATGGCGCAATAACAATTTATAGCAACGAACCAGCATAAAATATTTGAGGTTTTTAATATCTTTTTAAATGTTAAAAAAAGAAAAAGAAAAAAAACTTAACAAATAATCAAAAAAAGTTTGAATAAAAATAAATAAAAATATTTCCAGAGTTTCATTTATTAAAAGTCTACCGTGACGTCAAATACTAAAACTTTTATGAATTAAACGCGCTTCGAAGGAATCGCCAAAGTCTATAGACTGCGACGTATAATTTAAAGGCTCTGAGTTATTCAAAAATTGGAGAAGGCGAGCTTCGGCTAAAACAACAACGTTAGTTTTTCTCGGTATGCATTCATTATTTATTTTTAGTCAAAAAAACTTGGTTCAAACCTTTTTTTTTAACATTATCTTTAATATAAACACACATGTGTCGGCAGTTTGGGATCCCTTTAAGAATGCTGCAATGTAACCATTCGGCCACTAAGGTGTATTGTTTGATGAAAGTTTCAGAAGTATTTAATAAAGAAAAGACTTTATAAAACGGTAAATAAATGTTAAAAATCAAAATTAAGGAGATGTTGCCACAAATCAATTTTAGATTAAAAGTAAAACAACTTGATATTTGTTTTAACATTACATAATTACATAAATTAGATATTTGTATACACTTTTATTTAGATTTTTTGATATAAAAAGTGCTGCAACTCTTTTTCTCCATTAACTCGGGTGTAATGGCTGCCATGTGTACCAGGTCAAACACTCACGAATGGGTAAAGTATTGAGTTCCTTATTAAAATATATGATAAAACAATCAAAAATATGCAAAAAGGAAAACTGTTTTTTTGTTGACTTTGAATAAGTAAAAACATTCCACATAAAAGATTTTTTTTAAATTCATTTTTGTGATCAGTATAATGGGTTTATTAAAAATTAAATCATTGTTTGTAGCCAGATTTCTTTAAACAATTTTATGTAAATAACTTGTAAAAATTGAAAAAAAATAATAGTTTTCAAAAACTTGTTAAATTTTTATTTTAATATGTTGATTTTATTTTTTAACTAATCTTTTTTAAAAAGTCTTAAATAAATAATATATATATATATATATATATATATATATATATATATATATATATATATATATATATATATATATATAATAAATAATAATCTTAAATAAATAATATATATATATATATATATATATATATATATTATATATATATATATATATATATATATATATATAATAAACAATAATCTTAAATAAATAATATATATATATATATATATATATATATATATATATATATATATATATATATATATATATATATATATATATATATATATATATATATATATAATAAATAATATCAAAACTTTTTTATTTAAAATTATTCTGAAAATGAAAGAAGTTTTTTGAATTTTTCAATACTCAAGATAAGAACTGGATTTTTCTGTTTTTAGTTTACATACATGACTCAACCAAAACAAAAACAATAGACACATATACTTAGTAATTTGAATGTGGGTGTGTGCAATAAAAGAAAACAAAACCTCAAATGCTCGTCCAGAAAATGATGCCCATATCATTTCTCTGTAGTTATGAACATCTGTGAACGGGTTATTATGTACTAATAATGTACGCAGTAAAGGCAACTTTCCAAGTAAAAGCACATCTGTTATCTACAAAAATTAAATAAATAAATATATTAGCTATGTAAAGTTAATGAATAGCTGTTATCTACAAAAATATTATTAAAAATGGTATAATTAATATTTACACAATAAAAAATAATTTTTCAACTTAGAACGTGTCTCACAACTCCTCTGGATATTGTATTTTCCCTTTTGTATTCTCACTTGACGTTTCACAAAATAAAAATTATTAACTCTAATAAGATTTCTAATCTTACACAAATTGTCCACAAAGACATATGAACATGACAATCTTTTTGATAACAAAACAACATTTCTTTTAAAAATAATTAAAACTTCTACATCCGCAAGAGGCCACTACAAACAATATTTGTAAAATGCATCACATAATCAGAGTGTTAAAAGTGGAAGTTATTCTGATATTATGTAACAAAAGCTCTTCGATGATTCAAATCAAGATTCAAATCATATGTAAAGTATCAAGGAATATAATTAATTGAATACTATAAATACTTAGTGAAGTTAGTTTACTTAACTCTGTGACCTTTTGTTTTAAACTAACTTTTCAAAATTCAAGATTAAAAAAAATTTTATATTTCAAATAATTTTAATTGGAGAGCAAAAACATGTTAACTCCGATGTTTTCTTATTTAGATCTTAAAGATTTACTTATATATTAAAATAACTTTAAAAGAATTTGAAAATTTATTTTCTTATTGACTGGTTATGAACTTTTTTCATCTGAAGAGATTTTAAAATATGATGAAAATTGTTGATTGTTCAAGAATAAAAAAATAATCTGAATAAAATTGAACTCATGACATTTTATTTTTTATTTTTATATGTTACTAAAATGTTGTATATTTCTTTATGTTTCACATGAAATAACATATTAAAACGTTATTACATTTTAATATAAAAATGGAAAAAACATCATTACATTTTAAAATAAAAATGGAAAAAATACAAAAAACTAACATTTTTATTTGTGTTAATAAGGTAAATAATAAATATTGAAAATTATATATCAGGGAGATAATCCACTGTTGTTCAGGGTGGTAGCCCTCCCACCATCAAACATCATACTATGTCTTCAAAAGTTAATGATGCAACAGATATCAGTTTTTTCTTCTAAGTATGACTATACTGGATTTGGACAAAGAAACACCATTTTAACTAAGCTGGACAAAGCAGTATTTGCAGCATTCCAAGATATGCATTTGGAAATAAAATTATTAAATGAGAAAGTTATTGCACAAGAAAATACAATAAATGAACTGAAAATTCAAGTAGAAAAAAACGAGAACAAACTGGAATCTAAAACTTTTAGTGATGCTTTCATTGGTAAGTCTACTGAAAGCAAGCAACAACGCCAGCAGATATGTTTCCTAATTTCAACTGTAAATAAACACACCCAATCAAGAGAATTAAATGTCATTGTTATTGAATCTTAGAAAATAACACAATTGAGGATAATAAACAAGTAATGGATTTTTTTGGAGCTGTTGAATTAAAAAATGTTGAAATTAAGCATATTCAAAGACTAAAATCAAGTAAATTAAGATAACATCAAATAACTCTAACTCTAACATTATCCAAGTATCTCTCTCAAATAAAATAGAGAAAGAGTTAGTTCTAAACACCTGCAGACATCATTTCATTAAACAATATGAGAAAGTTTTTGTTCACGAAGATAGAACTCCTGATGAGCAGGTCAATTTTAATGCCAAACGATCACAAATAGTCAAATAAAATCAAGAACATAAAGCTGCAGGGCTGCTAGATCAGCCATTTCAGAATGATATCCATCGCTGCACCGGTAAAATTGTCTGCATTGATGTTATTGAATCAACCAAAACTAAACAGTATGTTTTTAAATCAGCAACAATCGCACTCAATAGCCAACAAAGTAACATCAACAGTAGCAATATTGAAGGAAACAATACATTAGCTACCAACACAATTTCATCTACCACACCTAACAACCTCAAAACCTGAAATACACCTGAAAAGTAATAATAAACAAATCTCCTCAATAAGATTGAAATTAAACTCAAAACCCAACCTCTCACAGTTATCTTCACAATAATCAACTTTGTTAATATCAGCACAACTATGTTTCTGGAAAAAACAACCCATGTTCATTAAACAATTTAAAAAAAGGAGAGCTAATAGCTAGAATTTCATCCAAGCCAATGCATGAAAGACCTCATATAATTTTTCTTGCAGAAACATGGTATAATAATACATCTGGAACAGTTATAAAAGGATATGAACTGCATTGAGCAAACAGAGAAAGCAGAGGAGAAGCCGTTGCAATATACACAAGAAGTGATATAACTACAACAGAAGTTAGAAATAAGCAACTAAAGCTATTGAGCAAGTATGGTGTATAATCAATTTGATGGTGAATCATTGTGACTAGGTTTTATATACAAACCTCTTGACATTAATGACATTGTCCTTACTCAAACAATTGAATCAATTACAGCGGCCAAACAGTCCATGTTAACTTATAACTGCTCCTGTATGTTATTATATGGTGATTTAAATTTAAGCCACACATGGTATGAGTCTATTGAAATAAATGGTAAAGCCGCAAACGTTGGACTTATGATAGATGAATGCCCCAAAGATTTGAGATTCCAATCTTGTTTAGAAGATAATAACTTAACACAGCTAATAACTTTTTCAACCTACCGTCATTCGAATCTTGTTGAACCGTCATCAACACTTGACCTTATTATTAGTGATGATCAAGAAAATGTCTCAGAAAATGATCCACTGGGGTTTACAAAAACAGGTCAATCACACTGTGTTATTGCTGGTATATTAGCTGTTCATTTAAAAGAAACAGCACCAAAACTCTCATGTCCTCGTTTGATGAAGATAGTATTCATGAGCGTGAAATAGAAAAAAAACTAAAAGGGTTATCTGAAAATAAGACCACGGGTTATGACGAAATACATCCACGCATTCTTAAAAAGTGTGCAACATCTATTGCAATCCCAATCACAATAATCTACAAGAAATCTATATCCACGGGTGATGTTCCAGATTTGTGGAAAAAATCAAATTACACAAATTTTTAAAAAAGGAAGTAATCTTCAACCATCAAATTACAGACCAATATTACTAACAACCATAGTCTGCATAGTCAAGGAAAGTCTCATACATGATTGTATAATGAAGCACAAAACATAAACTTATATCCAAAGCTCAACATTGTTTTGTTCCTAAGCTAGGGTGTGTCACAAATCTTCTTGAAGCACATGACATACTTACAAAAAGCATACACCTAGGGTTTTCTGCAGATGTAATTTATACAGACTTTGCTAAAACATTTGACAAAGTTCCACACAGACGCCTGTTACACAAACTGCAAGCATATGGCATTAGACGGAATAACGTCTGAGTGGGCCCCCATGACTAGCGGTGTGCCACAGGGCTCGGTCCTTGGTCCACTAATATTCGTCTTATTTATTAATGATTTGCTGGACACCATTGTACACCACACAAAACTTTATGCCGATGATGGTAAAATTATCGGAGTCATCAAATCTCTGCAAGATGCCAACCTTCTTCAAGCTGACATAGATAAAATAGTTGACTGGTCACACAAGTGGTTAATGCCTTTTAACATCAATAAATGCAGAGTTATGCGTATTGAACGCACTAACAAGTCAACACATTCATACACAATGGTACAGCTAAATGGAACTCTTTGTACACTGGAAGAAACAATAGTTGAACGAGACCTTGGGATTACTGTTTCCAGTGACTTAATGGTCAAAACTCAAGTTGAAACAGCAGTCTCGATTGTGAATCAAATGTTCAAATGTCTCCAAAAAGTTTTTTGTAGCAGCAGACTAGTTTTATGGAAATTATTGTACCTTGCATACAATCCTCCACATCTAGACTTTGCAGTACAGGTTTGGTCTCCTTTTTTAAAAAAAAATATTGTGATAATGGAGAAAGTGCAAAGACGTGTTACAAAAACAATACCTGAGATAATTTCATTTCATTACATTTGCCATATGAGAAAAGATTACAAAAGCTTAAACTAACATCATTGAGGATTGCAGGAAACGAGGTGACCTAATCCAGCGGTTTGAATTTTCTCAACAGATTGACAATGATAACTTTCATTTCCAAGCAGTTGGAAATGAAAGTTAACTTTGTCAAGCAGTTGATTCATCATCTGTACATTTCTTTAAAGAATTTTTATTGTAACTTTCTTGACCAGCTGCTTATTGCAGCTTAACTAGGTCAACATAGGGGAGCCTGATGTAGCTCTTCTTCATGGGTTTAAATAACATTTACACTACAAAATGTACATAGAAGTGTTTTTTGTATCCTTCAATAAACATGATAGGGCATGGGCTATTTTAATCCACACTTGTATTTATATGGAATTATTTATACTAATTTTGAAATAAATAAATAAATAAAATTCTGATGTTCAAGGTTTTCATTTTTTATGTTACTACATAAAAATATCTGGATTTCAGAAAAATTTTAAATAAATTTTTAAAAAAAACTTTTATTTTTGCTCCACATACATAAACTTACTTTCAGCAATTCATTTTGTGAAATATTTAGTTCTTCAAGAGAATATAACTTTTCAAGACCTAATAATAAATGTTTCATTTAAAATATTATATAACATAATAAATAATTATATATACATACATATATATATTATATATATATATATATATATATATATATATATATATATATATATATATATATATATATATATATATATATATATACATATATATATATATATATATATATATATATATATATATATATATATATATATATATATATATATATATATATATATATATATATATATATATATATATATAACAAAGTGAATAATAGGAAACACATTTAAGCATATCACAATGTATTATGACATACTAAATGTAAGTACTAAAAGGGTAAAACACCTGTTGTGTTTGCAATGCAACCTAGTCTACACAACTTGGTAACTAAAAAACGTGCAGAACAAAAATTAATTGACATTAAAAACTTTGACAGTAGCTACTTGCTAGTATTCATAATAACACCATTTTTTTCCCCCACAAAGGAATTCTCAAATAAATGTATATTAAATTTTTACAGTGTCATTGTTACAGGCAGATTAGGCAGATCAAGCTGAAGCTGAAGATAACCAATCAGCCACAACCCCAAAATATACATATTTATTTTCTATTTGCAGACTTTATTAATAGGTATTAAAAACCTTTTAAACTAATTTTACATTTAAAACTAGGTGGTTACTAAGACTAGGTGGCTACTAATACTAGCCAGAATTTCTCACATCTAAGGTGACATTGTTCACTGATGATACTACCATTTATACTTGTTTCAATAAGAAGCCAACACTCTCTGATTTCTTGAAGGAGGAATCTGAGCTTGAAAAGGATATCAACTCTGCTACAGCATGGGACTTCCAGTGGCTGGTGAATTTCAACTCCGATAAAAACTTCAAGTAATCCTTATTGCAACAATCTAGAACTTCCTACATTTATAAACAGTAATCTACTTTATGAGTCATCTACCCTTCATCTTCTAACACTTAATTAAGGATTAACACTTCCAATTTATGAGTAATTGACAAGTTGGTGAATACTTTTTTTTTTTTTTTAAATGACAAATATTGTTTCTGTTTTTTTGTAAAAAAATGCAAAAAAATACATACAGCAATGTTTCCAACAAATTTCCTTATTGCAAGTGTCGGCACATGGGATACCGACCTTTGTATATAAATATATAACCTTTGCATACTAATAATAAATAAATCAGTATACAAAGGTTATAAAAAATCTAATATACTTCAATATTGATTGGGATATTAAGATTGAGTGCTTAATTTGTTATAATATTTTTGATCAGTGAAATTCTAACTTTCATCATTATTTTACTCTAAATTTCGTTATTATTTAATTTCATCAATTAAAAAATAATTAGCCTTGTCTATCATAATAAACTTAGATATATAAACCAATATTGAAAATTACAGAATCAACAAATGTTAGTGAATGACTTAGTACTCGATTGTCCTCGTTTTGAAAACTTTCAGATCACAAAATGAAAAAAATGGTTCAATTTTAATTTTGAACAAAATAGTCTGAGTCAAAAGTTTGAGTCAAAAAAAAAACTTATAATAGTATGGGTCAGCCTTCCACTAACATGGTGTCCAGAAGTTCATCTTTTTCATCATTTATCAATATGATGTTATCACCTGATATAGCAGTTGTTAGGAAACCTAAAACAAAGAAAATTTTACCACAAGTGGTTCCCTGCGACTACAAAACCACAAGTGGTAAACTGCACTAACAAATCCAGCAGGATAGGGTTAAGAACTAGTCAATTTTTATTTTAATTTTCTTTATTTCATAAAGTCATAAAATTATTTTTAAATACACTACCTAAAAGTTAGGCACTCTAATAGTAATTAAGTTTTATTGCGTTATCTTTAAATTTCTTTGGAAAAGAAATTTAAAGATAACGCAATAAAATTTAGCTGAATCACTCTTTTTTTTTTTTAAACATCTTCACTTCCAACAAGGCTGCAAGCAACCACTATTAGAATTGGAAGTTATTGGAAGAGAAAAGATGAAGTTTATAAAGAAAGGAAATTATATGAATAAGGAAAACAAGATGAAGGAAGCAAATTCCAAAGAACCGATGTTCGAGGAAAAAATAGACAAATAAGAATTTTTGAAGCACTTAGGAACAGACAGTTAAAGGATGAGACTTAATTGAATGACGAGTAACACAAGAATGAATTTTATTATATGGTACAAGAGATGCTAGCTCTTTAGAGCAGCAACCATAATATTTATAGAAAAAAGAAAGTGAAGCAACATTATGACAATGTGACAATGGTTAAAGGTTGGCTGCAAGAGCAAGTCCAATTATGTTTACAATGCATTTTTGCACCTTGTCTAAAAGAGAAAGGGCATCATTCAAAAATCCGCTCCAGATATGGCAACAGTATTTCATAAAAGGACAGATTTGAGATTTGAAGAATAGAATCTGGAGTAAAAAAGTGGCCAGCAAAATATAGAGAAAAAAAAAGAGATGCAACTTTAGCAGATGCTAATTTTGAAATGGATTTAATATATAGTTTCCAAGAAAAATTGGAAGTGTTAATCCTAGAAGACGAAAAGTAGATGACTCAAAAAGTACATTACTGTTCATAAATATAGGAAGTTCTAGATTGTTGCAATAACAGTTACCTAAAAAAATTGAGTTTTATCTAAGTTGAAATTCACCAGCCACAGAAAGTTCCATGCTGTAGCAGAATTGAGATCTTTTTCAAGCTCAAATTTCTCCTTCAAGCAATCAGAGAGTGTTGGCTTCTTATCAAGACAAGTATAAACGGTAGCAACATCAATAAGCAATGTCATCTCAGATGTGAGAAATTCTGGAAGATCATTAATATAAATTTAAAAAATATAGGGCAACGGATAGAAGCTTGAGAAACCCAATTGAAATCTATATTGATTATCAGAAAGTATATTGTTATATTAAGATGAGAATTAAGTGTTTGTTAATTAAAGTTAATTAAAGACTCAAAAACCTCGCTTATGATAGGAAGAAGACTAATGGGACGGTAGTTAGATGAGCTACAAAAAAATGCTTGGCTGCAGCAGCAGTTAAAAAAAGCAAACCAGTAGTGGCAAAGAGTGGCTAATGTAATCAGCTAAACCAGCATAAAAAGTTAAACCCAGTTGTGCAATTTACTTCTGATTCTAATTAACAAAAGTCTAACTACCAATCTCTTCTTTTATAAAATTAGATAAAAAATATCTAGAGCTTAAGGCCAAGCCTAACAATTCAACTGAACTATTGACACAAAATCTATTAATTTAATTTATCTTTAATTTTCAGGTGATATGAAGTTATTGAGCAGATGCAAGGAAGTTTCGCTGGTAAAACTACATGAGTAAGGATCAAAATTAAATTTTTAGTTGTAAAACAAAATGTAAGGTACAAATACAGGAAACATGCCAGTGGCTCCTGGCCTTTCGATGCCTATAGCTCCTTTATTTATACCTAAAGGTTATTCATCAAGGGTATTGTAAAGAATAATTTTACCTCTATACGATCAAACTTCAATATTGATAACTTATTAAAAAACAAGTTTTCAACCTAGTCCTATAATTTTTATATGGGACTAGGTTCAAAATATCAGTGAACACTGGGTGTTTTATTCTATTTGTATATTTTTTTTATTTTACATATTATTTTAGATATTGTATATATGTATACTATCGTGATACTTACATTTAACAAAAGTTCTTATTATCTTAAAACTCTCACTTATTATTAAAGTTCCTACCACTAGAACTTTACTTATAAGTATACCAACAAAAAAAACCTATTAACAATGAGGTACAGTATAACCCTGCTATGCAGGTGACAAAAAACAATATCTCTAAACATCTTTTTTGGTGTTTACGCATTTAAACATCTAAGGGTTAAACATCATAAACAGATTAATTATGGTTACTTGCAAGTTCGAAGAAAAACTATTAATGTATAAAAGAACAACTAGAATAAAAACTTTTCTGAGTGACGAGTCACGAAAGATTGCATTTTTGTTTGTATTACTAAAAATGCTTGCTTGAGTAACAACTATGGTAGTATTTGTAACAACCATAGTAGTATTTGTAACAACCATGGAAGTATTTGTAGCAACAATGAAGTATTTGTAAAAAAGAGAAAAATATGAGACAAAGGCTTAAACTTGAAAAGTTTTAAAATTGTTTTCCAGAAATCTCATACTATTATTGAGTCCAAAAACTTAAAGTTTTTCGACTCAATAATAGTATGAGATTTCTGGAAAACAATTTTAAAACTGGAAAATGAGTAACAAACTTAAACTGAGTAAGAGACTAAGAAAGACAAAAAAACTGCTGGCAGGGTCAGTGGTAGTAGAGCCAAAATTCAGTGTGATGTTAAAGTCACCAATAACAAAAATATTGGCAGTGTTTACCCAGAAAAAACATACAACCTTTGGTGTTTTTGCAAACCAAAGGACAATTACCATTAACACTGTGATCTAAAAATTAAACAGCCACATTTAAATCAATCTCACAAGATCTGATGAATTTTAAAAGAAGTAAATAGAAAAGAAAAGTTACTTTGAAAAACATGTTATGTTGAATTCTTTCAGGTACTATAGTTTTCATGTTTAATATTAATTTTATTTTATATTATGTTTTCTTGTCAGGTCAGGTTTATCCTGCTACTGGTAACATGTAACCCAGTACAATTTGCTTTATGTCCTGCTGCCTTGTAGGATATGCCTTTTTAGGCAAAGGCTAGGAGATGCAAACTCCGACATTAAACACACCCTGCCTTGGGGCTCTTGGTTGAGTAAAGGCTAGAGATGGTCTCTCGATAAAAATACTCATCTTGGGCAGATGTTACATGCATCCGGCTGCTGTCTTGAAGAAGGCCTCCTAGGCAAAGACTTAAGGGGTAAACAGATTCTATCTGTTGACCAGCCTCGCACCCCTTCGTCATCTATTAGGCTGGCGCAGATGTATTTTTAATACATTGATTCCAGTTTAGGATGTTGAACGCTGGATCTTCTTGACTCGATTCATGGGTTTTGCTTGTGTCTCTGTTTTTATGACTAGGCAACTCATTCTATTATTTCCAAATGAGGGTACAGCTCTAAAACTCAGTTTTATGGTTCTGAGGCCGGCTGGTAGTCAGGTTTCTCTGTGGTAGCTCTCAGAGAGGCTGATTCCATCAACAGCTGAAAAATATCAGAGTACTAACAGTGCCATGTTGCGCATGGATGGTGTCCCTGTTTGTACTTTTGGTGTGCATTGCCAAGGCCACATTGGAGCCCTTTGTTACAGCTTAGGGTTTATTAGTGGAAATGAGGCAACTGCTTGAGCTATAGAACAGTGTACTGAGTACTATCAATGTTTCGAGTCAAGTTCTTTAACAAATTTAAAAATGAATAAAGTAACAAAAACTATAAAACACAAAAAACCACAGTCATCACCAAGTTCGCTAAACCTATCATTCACCAATATTCGTGGTCTTCGAAGTAACTTTTCTTCTGTTGAGTCTTATCTCTTGCAAAGTTCACCAGACCTGCTTGCTCTTTGTGAGACTAATTTGAGTTCAGCTATCTCATCTTGTGATCTTAGTGTTGATGGTTATCTTCCTTTAATTCGTAAAGACTCCAATAGTCACATGCTTGGCCTGAGCATTTACATTCGTAGGAATTCACCCATTTGTCGGGAAACTAGGTTTGAATCCACGGACTACTCTTTTATGTGCTTTTGTTTAGCACCACTTTACTCTATCACCTTTCTCTTTGTTCTATATCGCTCTCCCTCATTCCAAGACTGCACTCTTCTTGATGTTATTTCTGATTATATTGACCAAGCCCTCATTCTTTATCCATCAGCCAATATTGTTGTTGTCGGTGACTTTAATGTTCATCACACTGAATGGCTTGGCTCTAGTGTCAGTGACACTGCAGGCATTAAGGCCCACAACTTTTGTTTTTCTCAATCCCTAACTCAAATAGTCAACTTTCCAACTCGCTTTCCAGACAACCCGAATCATTTACCTTCTTTACTCGACTTATGCCTTGTTTCTGATCCTAGTCAGTGCTCAGTTTCTTCACACTTACCCTTAGGTGAGTCTGATCATGGTTTGGTCTCTCTAAAACTATTATCTCATTCTTCTTTACCATTAGAATCCCCCTATCATTGTACATCTTACAACTACCTTAAAGCTGACTGGGACTCTTTTCTTGACTTTCTTCATGATGGCCCCTGGGTAGAAATCTTTTGTCTCCCTGTTGACAAATGTGCTTCTTACATAACTTCGTGGATTCAGGCTGGCATGGAATCCTTTATTCCCTCTCAACGATTCCAGGTCAAGCCTCACTCTTCTCCATGGTTTTCCTCACATTGTGCAGCTGCAATTGCCAATCGAAACCATTACTTTCATATCTATCAGCAAAACAATTCTCCAGAAAACAGACGTCTTTTTATTACTGCTAGGAACCATTGTAAAAAGGTTTTGTCTAACGCCAAAACCCGCTATTCTCAGATCATGAAATCTCGTATTTCATCACAAAAATTAGGCTCTCCTGACTTCTGGAGAATCTTTAATAGTATCAATAATAAGGGCAAGTCTGTAATTCCACCTCTTTTGTACGGTTCAGACTTTGTCACCTCACCTAAAGACAAAGCTGAATTGTTTGCCAAGAACTTTTCATCAATATCATCTCTTGATGCCACTAGTTGCGTTTTACCTGATATACCCGTCAAACAGGTTGATCCATTGCTCAACATCCGTATCACTCCAGCTTCTGTATCTAAAGTGATTTCCCGCTTAGACTCTTCTACAGCTTGCGGCCCGGACAACATACCTGTTATAGACTTGCAGAAGTGTTCTCCTGAGCTGTCGTCTATCTTTTCAAAACTATTCAACAAGTGCTTATCAGAGTCTTGTTTTCCAGCCTGCTGGAAAGCAGCATCTGTTATCCCTATTTTTAAAAATTCTGGAGAGCGATCTGACTCATCTAACTACCGTCCCATTAGTCTTCTTCCTAACATAAGCAAGGTTTTTGAATCTTTAATTAACAAACACTTAATCTCTCATCTCGAATCTCATAACCTACTTTCTGATCATGAGTATGGATTTCGATCTTCTCGTTCTACGGCTGATTTGCTATCAGTAATAACCGATAGGTTTTATCGCGCATTAGATAAAGGTGGAGAGGTTAAGGCCATTGCTCTTGACATTTCTAAAGCGTTTGATAAAGTTTGGCATGCTGATCTCCTCCGTAAGCTTTCTTCTTATGGTGTATCTGGAAACATCTTTAAGATTATTGAATCCTTCCTTTCCAATCGTAGTATAAAAGTTGTCCTTGATGGACAGCACTCTTCTTCTTATTCTGTAACTCAGGGGTTCCCCAAGGTTCAATCCTTGGCCCTATACTCTTTTTAATTTACATTAACGATCTTCCAGATATTCTCACATCTAAGGTGGCATTGTTCGCTGATGATACTACCATTTATTCTTGTCACGATAAGAAGCCAACTCCCTCTGATTGTTTGCGGGGGGCATCTGAGCTTGAAAAGGATCTCACTTCTGCTACAGCATGGGGCTCGCAGTGGCTGGTGAACTTTAATTCAGATAAAACTCAATTTTTTTTCAGCCAATCGTTATCGCAATAATTTAGACCTTCCTATATTTATGAATGGTAATGTACTCGATGAGTCTCCTACCCTTCATCTTCTAGGATTAACTCTTAACTTCTGATCTTTCTTGGAAACCTTATATCAAATCCGTTGCAAAATTAGCATCTGCTAAAGTTGCTTCTCTTTATCGAGCTCGTCACTTTCTTACTCTGGATTCAATTCTCTATCTCTATAAATCTCAAATCCGGCCTTGTATGGAATACTGTTGCCATATCTGGTGTGGATCTTCTAATGATGCCCTTTCTCTTTTAGACAAGGTGCAAAAACGCATTGTAAACATAGTTGGACCTGCTCTTGCAGCCAACCTTCAACCTCTGTCACATCGTCGTAATGTTGCTTCTCTTTCTCTTTTCTACAAATACTATAATGAGCACTGCTCTAAAGAGCTAGCGTCTCTTGTGCCATCTACTAAAATTCATTCTCGTGTTACTTGTCATTCAATTAAGTCTCATCCTTTTTCTGTTCCTGTTCCTAAGTGCTCCAAAAACTCTTATTTGTCTAGTTTTTTTCCTCGAACATCAGTTCTTTGGAATTTGCTTCCTTTATCTAGCTTTCCTGATTCATATAATTTGCAATATTTTAAGTTGTCTGTCAATCGTTATCTTGCTCTACAATCTTCATCTTTTTTCATCCAGTAACTTCCAACACTAATAAGTGGTTGCTTGCAACCTTGTTGGAAGCGAAGATAATTAAAAAAAAAAAAATTTGAGCTTAAACTCGTACATAGTACTAAGTACCTTAGTTCTTATTGTCATCCTAGATTTTAATAAAAAAAAAAAATAAGGTCACCTAATTATTTTAGAAGATATAAACACAAAATTTATATCTTCTGAAATTGTTTAAAAGTATTATTTTTCCCATCCTTTTAACTGCTTTTTTAAAAGTGTACCCAAAAAAAACACACTTTTTTTGTTTTTTCTATTTTCACTTTTTTAAAAGTGTACCCAAAAAAAAAAAAAAATAAGTGAACCAATATAAAAAAAAAGTGTATCAATATAAATAAACATAAAACATGTATCAATATAAATAAACATAAAAAGTGTATCAATATAAATATACATACACAAGTCAAGTCATTTAGGTTGAAAATTTGATTACTTATAAAAAATTTTATTACAAGCTGTTTAGGACTATTGTACAGACAGTGTTTTGAAAAGAACAAATTATTTGGTGTACGCCCGATGAAAAAACCAATATTTAAAAAGAATCAGGGCAACTTTTTCCCCCTCTCATTGATCCCTTTATTTGTTTAAAAAAATTTATAGCTTATAAAAAAAACCCAAACTTCAGGTACATATTCAAAATATCAATAAAAAATATCTTGACATTCAAAAGATATGACCATATAAAGTAAAACTAGTCAAAGTGTTACTAAATTTAATATGTATTTACATACATATTTTTAACTAAATATATAACTATTTGCTTTCATATTAGCATAATTATTATAGTTACATGCTAAACTAGCATAATTAACATAGTTAACATGCCAAACAAACCAAGGGATTATTTCTCTTCAAGAAAACTTATTTGTGTTTGCTGTGGTGATATGAACTTAAAATGTATTGAACTGGTAACTGGGAATCCTACATATATATATATAAATATACATATATATATATAAATATATATATATATATATGTATATATATATATATATATATATATATATATATATATATATATATATATATATATATATATATATATATATATATATATATATATATATATAGGTGATACATTGTTAACATGTGATCGCTCTGTATCATGTCAAGAGATAAATCCACATCTATAAACCTTCAGGTAATTTATAAAAACCTCATATGGAGATCAATTATTTATGTTTAAAACATCATTAAAATTATAATTTTTATTGTAGTTTAAATAAGTATATTCTAAATAAGTACAGTTTATTTTAATTATGATGTATTAAACATGTACATTAATTAACCTGAAGTACCAAAGGAGACTATAGACAAAATTTGTTGTACTTGTTATCAGAGAATTGGATCTGGAATTCGACATCCCTGTAGTAAGAAAGACATTGTACAGAACACTACAATAATGTTGACAGGTAAGGGCTTAATTATAACTTTTTCTAAACCTAAATTTTTATGCAATCCTAAAACATTTTTACAAATTTTCAGGTTTAAAAACAATTGAGCAAGTACTTAGCAAATCTTTGAAAGAAATTCAACAGTTAAAAATATTGAAATAAGCAACACTGTTACATTATCGACAGAAGTAACTCTTTCAAGTCTGCAGATTGGAAAAAAAACCAACCCTTAAAACTCTACCCAGACTTTCTATAATATCAAAAGAAAGCATGATATGTCAGACTGTATTATTGATTCAATAGAGATGGATTTAAGAAAAGATTTAGGTAGATTATGTGTGGAATCAAATTCTTCCAAAGAAATTAAGATAATGTCACATGCTTTAGATAACTATTACTCAGTGGAAAAAGTGGAACTTTTATCCAAAAATCATGTTTGCACAGCTTCGGGACTAGAAATTTATAATATTATTATTCGTGTAGGAGTAGATAGTGGCCAAGATTCTTTAAAAGTTATTATTAATGTTTTTAATAGAGAAGTAAATTATGACTCCAAAGAACCCAAGAATACTGGCATTAACAAAATTATAATATTGACTATTGCCAAAAATGTTAGCAAAAGCCACACAAATCTTCAAATACATATAGAAAAAACAAAGCTAAAAGATTTAAAGTTCTACTTTGCAGCAGATCTTAAATTACTTAATATAGTTTTGGGTTTGTCTGGACATGAGGGAAAATATTCATGTTTATTTTGTGATGGCGATAAAACAAATCATGGAGAACTGAGAATCTTTAATATGCTGAAAAATATGTATAAAAACTTTGCTAAAAGTGGATTTAAAAAATGTTTTATGCAACTCTACAAGAACGTTATACATTAATTGCTCCTGGTTGAGATTGGAGAGATGTATGTAATTAATGCAATTACTCCTCAAGAACTCATTTACTGATGGAGATTATAACAGAGATTTCAAATGTGTAAGGAACCTGATGTTGCTGGTTAAAAACTTGGAATTATTTTTGTTGTTGTTCTCTGGTTAAAAAACATGGAATTACTTGGGTATGATGGAGGTTGATTGGATGGCAAAAATGCTAACAAAATTCGGAAAGTTTTGCCAGATTTGGAAAAATGTATCTTAGATATTTTTTCTTTTACCATCCAGTTGTTGAACTGTTAAAGCCTTTTTCTACAGGTAAATTATAATTTCACTTTATTTTACAAACTATTTGTAAAATAAAGTTATTTATATAAATAACTCATACATTTAAAAATAAAATTTTAATTTTTGTGTATATTAAAATCTATAATCGTCTTAAATCGTCTTGAAAAAAATTAATTTAGGAAAACCAAGAGTATGGGAAGACTACATTTAACCACAATCTTTCTATGGGATGGAAAGGTCATAATTGAACACCATCTTTTCATGTTGTTAAATAGAACTTAACTGCCATTAGGAGTATTTTCAAAGCAATATTCTAAATCTGTTGAAACATTGCTCAGAAAATACTCCCAATGTTGTAATTATAATGTAAATTATAATATGTTGAAAACACTATACAGATTCTCAACTTCAGAGTTCAGATTTAACCATGGAGAGCTTTTTAGAAAGGCAATAGTTGAATATTCAAGTCATAGAATTTAGATTCTTTATTTGCTATTGATTACATAATTTATACATATCTTGTATTTTATACCATATAGTTTTGAAGATTAAATTACATCAGTTAATATTATGGATTATATTATACCATCTCAGAGTAAATATATATATAAATATAAATATATATATATATATATATATATATATATATATATATATATATATATATATATATATATATATATATATATATATATATATATATATATATATATATATATATATATATATATATACAATTTTATTATATCTTGAATATTACACTATATTTTCATGTAAAGTGAACTTAATTTTTTGTAGTTTTACTTTAAATAGTCATATCTTTTGAACGCCAAGATATTTTTTATTGAATTTTTGAATACGTCTCTGAAGTTTGTTTTTTTTTTAATAGAAGAATTTTCTTTTTAGATAAATAAAGGGGGGCAATAAAAGAGAGAAAAAGTTGCCCTGATCCTCCTTAAATATTGGTTTTCTCATTAGGAACAAAAAAATTTGTAATTTTTATAATATTGCCTGTATAAACTATTTTACATTAAACTATTACAAGATGCTTAGGACTACCTGAGCATCTTTTAATAGAAAATTTTGAAATTTTTTCAACATAAACGACCTAGAAATAGAATAATAGACTAGTGGAGTGAAGATTTTTTAAAAAAATATTGTTACCTCCAATACATCTAAGCTGGTTAGCAGAAATATTTAATGATCTTATACATGGTAATTTGTAGGAAAATTCATCCACATTACGAATTACATTGAATGACAGATCAAGACTAGTTAGGCAAAGTAAATCCTAAAAATTTTGAAAATATTTTTAAAAATGTATGTATTAATAAAATCTTTTATATATTAATAAATAATGTATAAATACCAATAAAATATTATAATATGTAAATAATATATATAATAATACATATGTATTATATTATATGTGATTTACAAGTGTAATCCCTTTAAAATGTCATGAGATTATTTTAATGAATGAAATGTGATTAATTTCTGTTACTCTATTTTTTAATACAACAATTTTTATAATTTTATAATTTTCTTATTCAGTTCATATTGTGGTATGTAACTGTACTTATTCCATTTGCTGAGGTATATAACTTTACTTATTCAATGTAACTTTTAACTTATTCCATTTACTGTGGTATGTAACTGTTCTTAATGCATTTTATGACTACAATGTTTTTTTGACTACAATGTAACTTTAATGTCAAAACGTATTGTACATTTATTACCCATATTTTTTATATAACAATTCTTATAACTTTATGATTCTTATTCCATTTTATAACTGTACTTTGGTATGTGACAACAGTGTTTGTCTCAGTTTCAGGTTATTTTTTTAAATGTAAAACTGTTGTTGGCTAAATGGCATTTTAATGGGAAATAAAGGAAACTACAACAGTATTCCAATAAATAGTATTCTATTGTTAATATATGGAAATTCCATCAAAAGAGAAACAATACATAAAAGCTGATCAAAGCTTGAAAAATGCTTGTCATCTTGCAAAGCTTGAAAAATGCTTGTCATCTTGCAACACAATATATAATTTATATATTAACAGCATATGTTATTTTTAATAAAACTATGAATTACCTCAAGGTGCTTTACTTCTGTTATATTATTATGACTTAAATTAAGATGAGTAATTGATGGAAACATTTTCTGAAACAAAGAAAAACTTAACATCATACTTTATAAGTTAAAGAAACAATCTCTATAACAAATAAAAGTTAAAAACTTTTTTTAAGTAATTAAAAATTATATAAAAAAATATATATACATATATTATAAACATATGTATAAATATAAATATATATATATATAAATATATATATATATATATATATATATATATATATATATATATATATATATATATATATATATATATATATATATATATATATATACATATACAGGCCTCGGCGGGAATAAATGAGTACGAGAGCGGAAAAAAGCTTCCTAAAACGAACTTGGGGAGCTGTGTGAGCTGCTCCTCATTTAAATTGGCACTCTTTTTAAATTCTAACTTTTTTTTGCAACAGTTGTGCCTTTTAAAAAGCATTTTAGTATATTATGCAATTAATTTTTTCTAAATTACATTGTGTTTTTTATTTTATTTAAAATGATAATTATACTTTTATGAAAAAAAATTATATTTTTGGGAGAGCCGTAAAAAGCTCTCATAAACCATAGAAGGGGACATACAAGGGCAAGAGCGAGAGCTAAAGCTCTCACTTCCCGCCAAGGTCTGCATATATATATATATATATATATATATATATATATATATATATATATATATATATATATATATATATATATATATATATATATATATATATATATATATATATATATAAATATATATATATATATATATATATATATATATACATATACAAATATATATATTAAAAACATATGTATATATATATTTTATTATATTCTATATATATATATATATATATATATATATATATATATATATATATATATATATATATATATATATATATATATATATATATATTTAAAGATACAGTAGCATCCAAAGTTTGCGGATAGGCATAAAAAAATTAAAATTTACTAATACTTTAGCGCATACACCACTTGAGCCATCATATTATATACAAATGAAAAGGTTTTCAGGTTAAAAACTATGTTTTGAGCAAATAATGATTATTAAATTAAATGTTAAAAATTGCTTTACAAAATAACAATTTTTGATAAGTTCAATAGTTTGCAGATAAACTAAAGCTTTTAACATTTACCGCACACAGTTGCTAATTTGTTGATTTTATAAACATACATATGATTTTATAAACATACATATGATTTTATAAACATACATATGATTTTATAAACATATTTTATAAATATACTATGTGGAAAAAATTTACAAACTTGATTTATAAGTGATTGAGATTGTGGATCTAAGAAATCTCATCTCCAGTAAAAAAGTTGATCTTGAGATCAGTTCAAAATGGAAATTCATTTTGTAAAACAGCACAGCTTTATCGAGTCGGTAAGTCTGCTGTAAGACAAATTAAAAAAAGATACGAGCTTAGTAGATCTACAAAGAATAAAAATCAATCAGGAAAGCCACGCAAAACAACGCATTATTAAGATAAAAAGCTTGTGGTACTAAGCAAAGAAAATTCTGATATGACTGCTGTCAATATAAATGTACAAATGAGATGTTTTTATGGAATGAATTGTAGTATTTCTGCTGGAATGGAGTCTGCCTCATAGAATTACTTAGATTATAAGTCAAGAAAATTACAAAGATATATGTAAGAATATTATGTTGCCTTATGCAAAGAATAAAATGCAAACAGGATAACGATTCCAAACATGCAGCCAAAGCGGTTTTAGATTTTTTCAAAAATAATAAAAAATTGTTTTAAAATGGCCATCCCAATCAAGTGACTTAAATCCAATTAAAATTTATGGGAAAATGTTGACCACCAAATAAAAGGAATCAGGTCTACAAATCATGCCGATTTATTTAATAAAATCAAAGAAATATAGGACTCAATTTCCATCGACGTTTGCATTTATTTAGTTGACTCTATGCCTCATAGATGCCAATCTTATTGTTAACGATATCCTAAAAATACTAATGTGATTTTGCTTTTATATAAATTTGTGATCAAATTTTGTTGAATAATTTATGCTATTTAAAAAAAAAAACGCATTGTCCACAAATTTTATAACTTATCAAATATCATTGATTTTTTCTGACTTGAATCTTTATATGCGGTAGTGGTGTAGTGGTAAGAGCGCTCGCTTTGTAAGCGAGAAGTTCGGAGTTCAATTCCCACCACATCCCTGGAAGTACCGCGCTCAACTTAATTTCTCCGCGCAGCGGTCTTGCTTGTCAAGGTTCGTGTTTCGGAGTTAAAGAGTTGAGAGAGGGTTGTACCACAAAAAAAAAAAAAAAAAAAAAATAGCCTCCTCGACTGTAGTGGCCCCCTCGCGCCTTGGGGAGGTGAATAATTAAAAAAAAAAAAAAAAAAATCTGTATGGCTTTTTTAAATAAAAAAGAAAAACCTACTTCAATATGAAATCAATATGCTTAGCTAAATATGCAATATATATATATAATACATAAAAATTTTTTACATACTAAAGAAGAATCTAGATGGAGTATATTGTTATAGCTAAATGTAGCTCTTTTTAACATAACCCATGGAACAAACTGAAAATCTATCTCATGGCTTGATTCATTGTTTGAAGAGACTAATGAATAAACAAAAACAAAAGTTTTTTATTATTTAAACAATAATACATTTTAAATACATTTTAAACAATATGAATGAATAAGCATTTAAGCATTAGTTGTGATATATAAATTTCAAAATACTAAGCAAATTAAAATTCCCTGATTTATGAAATTTACTAAGAAATATTCTTTATCTAAAATTTAAAGTTACTATGAAAACAAAAAGTTACCATATTATTCCCTAATCATAAATTTAAATTGTAATTTAATAATGAAAATATTGAAAGATGATGATAATTCAAAAATGTAGCTTTTACACTTTTGATTTGAGTTTTATAAATTTTTGGTTTTAAATAGAGACAACATATTGTCTTATATTCTTATTCTATCACTAGAGTTTTGTTACTTTTTTGCCATACAAAATTATATACAAAGTTTTAGAATTAATTTTAAATTTGAGTTCTTTATCACTATTCCGATGATTAGTTTACAATAAACAACGAAGTCTTCAAACAAAAATAAATAGCTTTTGCAATACTTTTTAATTAAAAGTTATAATAAATGTGGTTTAATTAAAAGTTATAATAAATTGAAGTACACTAAATAATAATAAATTAAAGAAAACAGTGAATATCAAAATAGAAAATTATCACACAAAAAAAAACTAAACTCGATAAAGTCATTAAAAAACAATTAAATTAGAAGGTTTTATAATTAAAAAACAGGTGGCATTAATTTTGGAATAAGTTAGTAGATTTTTTTGATTGTGAAAATACTCTGATGTGAAAATTTATTGATTTCATTTTAATTATATTTATAAAGTTACAAACAAACCATATAGTTTTAAATGTAGATATGTATTGTTTCAACTGTTATTATGAATCATTAGGTAACAAGTATTCATATGCCTAAGAGTGAAGTAAACACAAATGCTGCACTGATTTTATCCTCCCAAAAAAAGTTTGTAACCCCAAAAATTTATAACAAATAACAAAGTAATTAAAAAAAGCACTTCAGAGATATTTCATAAATTTTTAATTTCTAAGCACTTCAGAGATATTTAATAAATTTTTAATTTCTAATCACTTCAGAAATATTTCATAAATTTCTAAGCACTTTAGAGATATTTCATAAATTTCTAAGCACTTCAGAGATATTTCATAAATTTCTAAACACTTCAGAGATATTTTATAAATTTCTAAGCACTTTAGAGATATTTCATAAATATCTAAGCATTTCAGAGATATTTCATAAATATCTAAGCACTTCAGAGATAGTAAATAGTCTCAAAAATTGTCTAAAACTAGGAGTCATGCAAAAAAGTTTTATAAAGATATTAACTTTAATTTTTTTGAATAGCTGTTAATAGAATACATGCTGAAGAATAAAAGAATCTATGCTGAAGTTGAATTTTTGAGATTTACCATCTTTTTGAATGTAACCAAAAAAACTTATTTTGTGATTTATTCACTAAAAATTCACCATATTTGGTCATATATGTGCAAAAAATTCATACAAAGAAAACTATAGAAATTCAGTACACTACTAATATTTAGCTGATATTATTCAAATAAAAACAGCGAGACATTAATTCAAAAGTTAAAAAAGTAGTTTGTTAAAACTTTTGAAAGAAATAATATAAATATATTTAAAACAAAATTAAAAAAAAAAAATGCAATAACTACCTTGCAACCAATTAACATTCTTCAGTGCTATATCCTAAATATAATGTTAATAATTACATTTTATTTAATTATTAAATATAATGTTAATAATTACATTTTATAAATAATGTTAATAATTAAATATAATGTTAATAATATAATGTTAATAATTACATATAATAATCTAAATATACCTAAATATAATGTTAATAATTACATTTTATTTAATTATTGTTTAATATTTACAAATATTAAACAAATGTTTAAATGTATATAATAAATCAAAAAAATAAAAGTTGTAAGATACAACAACTACTATGTATGTTTGTATGTATGTATGTATGTATGTATGTATGTATGTATGTATGTATGTATGTATGTATGTATGTATGTATGTATGTATGTATGTATGTATGTATGTATGTATGCATGTATGTATGTATGTATGTATGTATGTATGCATGTATGTATGTATGTATGTATGTATGTATGTATGTATGTATGTATGTATGTATGTATGTATGTATGTATGTATGTATGTATGTATGTATGTATGCATGTATGTATGTATGTATGTATGTATGTATGTATGTATGCATGTATATATGTATGTATGTATGTACACTCTCAAAAATAATGTAGACAAATTTATCTACAAATTATGTAGACATGGATAAATCTACAGTTTTGTAGAATTTGTTTAGTGACGCGTTTAGCGAATCTTATAAATGCTTTAAAAACTAAAATTAAATGATACAAAACTGAAGATTTATCCGCGTCTACATAAATTGTAGATAAATTTGGCAACATTATTTGCGTTGACCGCCATTTCTTCGGTAAAGTTATAGCAGTCAAGTAATGGCACATGGCTGATTTCATCCATAAATCTCATGAGCTTGAATTTGTTATACCTTCTTAAGCATTTCGTTAAAACGAAACTGTTACTTCTAAAATAAAATATCATTGTTCATAATATTATTACCTACTTACGTATTACATACACCATGTATATTTGCTTCTTATGTAGATTGGTAATAAGCGATGTAGGTCAATTTATTAAGCATATAAAAGGACACGAAGTTACTGGTTCATTGAAACACCTGTTTAGTTGTATGCAAATGCAATGCAGTAGCACGTTTTCAACACTATATAATTTATGCAGACATTTGAAATCATATCACCTTAATACTTTTGAAATTAATGTAAGTTGTCTTGTCGAAAACTTTACAGAAAGTACTGGTACTTTTAAAAGCAATGGAAGTTGTTGTGTTGAAAACTTTACAGAAAGTAATTATAACTTTAATTTGGATAATACAATTGGTGATGAAAAGGATTTGGATAAAACTATTGATAATGAAAATAATTTGGATATTACTACGAATAATATTGATGAATTATATAATCAACAACCAAATAACAAAGAAAACTATGCAGTTGCTGTTGCAATGGTTGCAGAACTCAGAGCTAATAGTAGCATACCATTCTGTGTTGTGCCTGATATTATTTCTTCGTTTAATGTCATGACCAACTGTTCTCTTTCAGATTTATCCAAAAAAATATGTTTAATTGTTCAGGAAATAAAAGACATTTCAAAAACAAACAAATACTTCTTAATAAATTGATCCCAATTTTAGATAATGCTAGGTCTCCTTTAGAATTCATTAAAACAAGATATCAGCAAGATTCCTTTTTTAAAAAACATCAACTTTATGTAAAACCTGAATCTGTTTTATTTGGGCAAAGGTTTGAG
Source organism: Hydra vulgaris (assembly GCF_022113875.1). Lineage (NCBI taxonomy): Eukaryota > Metazoa > Cnidaria > Hydrozoa > Anthoathecata > Hydridae > Hydra > Hydra vulgaris. The sequence goes on from NC_061168.1 coordinate 18,232,026, forward strand.
TGCCATAATGGTAAAGATAGATTGGTGTATGATTCCTTTCAATACGTTTCTATTGAAGCAACTTTACGATCATTGTTGTTATATAATGATTTTTGTTCACTCCTTTTTAAAGTTCATACACAAAGTTTTGATTTACCTGAGTTTTATGACGGTAATTTATATAAATCCCATTCATTATTTGCTGATAAGAATAAAAAGTCTGTTATGATTCTGTTATTTTATGATGGCATGGGAACAACAAATCCACTACGTGGACAATCTACTTTATGTAATATAGGAGTGTTCTATTATACTTTTAAAAACTTACCAAATAATTTAAATTCATGTTTTTCTAATGTTCATTTGTTGGCATTGTGCAATTCTGAAGATTTAAAATATTTTGGATTTGATCCTGTTTTAAATAAATTTAAAGCTGAGATAACAAAACTTCAAAATATTGGTTTCAATTGGGTATTTCCATTATTAGGTAGGTGAACTATGTGTGTATGTTTATATTAGTGTATTTTATATATAAACTGACTCACAACAGACTGCTGCTACATCGACTGACAAATAGCCTGACTTACAAAGAAGTGCTGCTACAACTAGGGTGAGGGTTTGGTTTGACAAGCAGTCTTTTATCAAATAATAAAAGAAAAAATTTCCGGTCTTGCATTAAATTTTTTTTTTTATGTCAACAAAATATAGAAAAACTTTCTGACAACGTTGCAAGAGTCTATATATATATATATATATATATATATATATATATATATATATATATATATATATATATATATATATATATATATATATATATATATATATATATATATATATATATATATATATATATATATATATATATATATATATATATATAAATATATATATATATATATATATATATATATATATATATATATATATATATATATATATATATATATATATATATATATATATATATATATATATATATATATATATATATATATATATATATATATTAGGGATATGACTTTTTTAACTTTTTATACAATTTGGACAACCCCATATTATTTTTGGATGAGTTTTTGCTATAAAACAATGAAGAAATGTTTATTTTCCTTCAAGTGTAAAAAAATGTCACGCCCCTCGGCTGAAATGTTTTTTAATACAATATAGATAGGAATATAATATACTATACATATTACATATGGGCCAGAAAACATAAGTTAAAGAAGTCATAACCCTCTATATATATTTTATTATATTATATTATTATATTATATATAATAAAATATATATATAGACGGTTAATATATATTATATATATAACTTTAAATACATACCAGACGAATGCATTACCACTTTATAATTTCTAGTTTTTCACTGCCGTGCCTAATTGTTTATTAATTAGTTTCAGATTTTTTTGTGCTGCTTTTAATTAAAATGGCATACAAATACTGCCAATCGAGTGTTGAAAAAAATAAAGAGACTTATAAAAAAAAACTTGTGAAATTTCAAGATTCGCATAAAAGTAGACAGTTTCCAATGTTAGAAACATCTTGTCAAGAATATTCCAAAATGCCATTAAAAAGTGATATTGTTAGCAGGTTTAAGTATTTGTCTAGTACTGATGTGAAAAGTATTTGTCTAGTACTGATGTGAAAGCCAAAAAGCAAAGGATAGATCTTATTTCAGAAGAAGTTATAAGTTTGTGGAAAGAACAATTAAATTTCCCATGTCTGACAGAGCAGTCAGCGAAGCGAAAGATTAATGATGTTATAGAAAAATATGAAAGTCTCAGAAAAAAAGGGAATGCCGACCTTCTGCAAAAAGAGATTTTTGATATAACAAATCAAAATGGCATTTGGTTATCATCTGAAGATAAAAGATTTTATGAAATTCAGTTACAAAGCAATGGAGAAATTGGATATGCTACTTCAAAGCTGGCAGGAAAGAAGACTATTCATCCATCAATTGTGCAAAAACTTTCCAGCCAACCTTCAGCATCTAAAAGTTTTTCTTCATTTACTGAAAGTAGTAAAATAGAAAGAGACAACTCTAGAATTCCGAAATTTGAAGAAATTCCGAATTTGAAGAAACTGATGAACAATTTGAGATAGATAATGAAATTACAGATGAAGAATATAATAATTTGAAGAAAAGACGTAAAAAATATAGTAGTTGTAAAATAGCAACAAAGTTAGTGGTTTGTGCTAAGGTATCAACTAAGAAAGCTTCTAAAATAGGTAAAATACTGTCCTCAGAAGACATACATGTTCCAGCGCCATCACAGTCTGGAATATACAAGGCTCTTTTTAATGAAGCAAAACAATTTAAAGAAACTTTAATTCAAGATTTAAAGAATGAGAATTGGAGTCTACACTTCGATGGAAAGCATAAAGACCAATGGGAGTATCAGGTTGTCGTTCTTAACAATGAAAGAAGCGAAATAAAGTTGGGCGCACTGAAGTTAATAGATGGAAAATCTATCACTATTATTAATGCCATAGCTGATATTATAGATGAATTTAAACTATGGAATTCAATTAAAATGATTGTGACAGATACTACAAATGTCAATACCGGAAAGAAAAATGGTGTTGTTGTAAAACTTCAGGACATTTTTCAAAAAAAAAGGATTACAAAAACCTCAATTTGTACCATGTCAACATCATATCTTGGATAGAATACTTAGACTAGAAATGGAAGAAAAATTGGGAGAAAATCCGAACTCACCAAACATTAATTACTTTTTTACTAACGAGTTGTTAGAACATTATGAAACACTGAAGACAAATTTTTATAATGGTACAGAAGAAATAAAAGACACAGGAGGATGGCGAGATGACATGAAGTTTCTGTTTCATCTGACGAGAACCTACCGATACTATGACCAAAATAAAATATTTCCTAATGTAAGATTTCAAAAAATCTCTAATATCAGTAATGCTCGGTGGAGTTCAAGAGCTATTTTAGCATTGTTAGCCTACATTCTTATGCCAAAAACAAGAAACAAACTTGAATCTGTATGTACCTTTATTTCTTACAAGTGGGCAGACTTTTGGTTTGACGACCAAACCTATAAAGAAAACACTTATTCAGACCCTCATGAAGTTTTATTAAACAAAAAGAAACCTCTTGCTACATTTACAAGTCATTGGAATCCAGAACCATCAGCAATCAACATTCCCAGAAGTAATCAATGTGCTGAAAGAGCAATTAAAGTAATGGAGGAGCTTTATAGATTGTGCAGAAATAAAGACAATCTTCCACTTCGTTTCATTTTGTCTAATAAACAGTAACTGTATGTATTTAAATTGTATAAAATGTTTTTTCCTGCATTGAATATAACACTATGCCATGGATTAATTGTTAGAATAAATTATTTTTTTTTATAGAATCATATGAATGAACATGTTTGCAAATAGAAATGATTTTGGTCATTAATTTTTTTAAAACCTTTTTAAATCTTAATGTGCTTTGGGGCGTGACATTTTTTTTGAACATCGTGAAAGTATTAATATTTTTGCATTTTATGCATAAAAACTCATCCATTTTTGGGCCAGGGAAATTTTTTTTTAAAAAGTCATATCCCTTATATATATATATATATATATATATATATATATATATATATATATATATATATATATATATATATATATATATATATACCTTTGTTTGTAGTGTATTAACTTTTTATAAAGTTTTATATTAGGTCTATACTATATTATTCTTACAATATTTTAGGTGAGCAAACTATTTATGTTGGCTTATGTCAGGTTGCCTGGCTTTAAATGGTATATTTGGGTTTATTGAATGTTTTTCAGCAAACTATTTTTGCTATATGTGCTATGCAAAACAAGATGAAATTCAGAATTTCTTTACTGAAGATAAATTTATTTTAAGAACTGTTGAGACACATCAGGAGGATGTTCAAAATTTAATGCAAATGAAAAATGCTAGAGTTAACCATGTAAGAGGAGTTAAGAAAGATTCTGTTTTAAATAAAATTCCAGACTTTCATAATAACTTTGCAATTGATTCTATGCATTCAATTCTAGAAGGACTAATTCCTATTAACCTTGCAGCCATTTTTTCAAAAATTTGTAAAGAAAAAAAGATTTTTACTATTGACATATTAAATAAGAGAATGTCATATATCTTTAGTATGATAAGTACTGACAAGCGATATAAACCTTCTGCAATATTTAAAATTGAAGAAAAGAAAATACATCCTTCAATGAAAGCAATGCAAATGTGGGCATTTTTTCGTTTTT
>NC_061168.1:18246275-18273775 GCF_022113875.1 Hydra vulgaris
GTTGAAGATTTTCCAAAAGTCTTTAGAGCCTAACTTCTGTGATAAGATGCGAGATTTAGTGAACTGAGAATAATGGAGTTTAGCATCAGAAAGCACCTTTTTACATCGATTTCTTGCAATAATAAATAGCCGTTTGTTCTCAAGAGAGTTGTTCTTTTGAAAAAGATGAAAAAAATGATTACGATTGGATATAGCAGCCGCACAAGAAGGAGAAAACCATGGAGTAGAATGAGGCTTGACTTGAAACCGACGAGAAGGAATAAAAGCTTCCATTCCAGCCTGAATCCAGGAGGTTACGTAGGAGGCGCATTTGTCAGCTGAGAGAGAAAAAACATCAGCCCAAGGACCATCATGAAGAAAATCACAAAAGGAATCCCAGTCAGCTTTAGGGTAGTAGTAGGTGGTGCGATGATAAGGTGAGCCCAAAAAAAGCCCCAAAAGAAGTACGAGAAGAAAGATTTATAGAGATCATTGCATGGTCAGAACCACCTAAGGGAGAAAAGGGAGAAACTGAACATAAGCTAGGGTCAGAGACAAGACATAAGTCAAGGGGTGAAGGTAAATGATTAGGGTTATCAGGAAAACGAGTCACAAAGTTAACTATCTGAGTAAGAGATTGAGAAACGCAGAAGTTAAAGGCTTTAGTGCCAGCAGGATCAGTGCTGTTAGAGCCAAGCCATTCAGTGTGATGGGCATTAAAATCACCAACAACAACAATATTGGCAGAGGGGTAAAGAGAGAGGGCATGGTCAATTTGATAAGAGATAACATCTAAAAGAGTGCAATCATGGGAAGAAGGAGAACGATAAAGAACAAAGAGAAAGGTGATAGAGTGAAGAGGTGCTAGGCGAAAGCACATAAAAGAATGGTCAAAGGATTCGAACCTGATTTCACGACAAATAGGGGAATTAATGCGTATGTATACCCCTAAACCTAGCATGTGACTATTGGAGTCTTTACGAATCAAAGGATAGTACCCATCAACACTGACATCTGAAGAAGGAATTGCAGAACTTAAATTTGTTTCACTGAGTGCAAGCAAGTCTGGTGAATTTTGCAGGAGGTAAGACTCAACTGATGGAAAGTTGCTTCGTAGGCCGCGAATATTTGTAAAAGATATATTAAAATATTTAGGTGGTGGGGATGGTTTTTTAGGTTTTAAATTTTTGGTTACTTTGGTCATGATTTGGGTTTAATGAGAACTTGACTCATTCATAGATAGAGCACAATAAAGACGTAAAATTAATTGTAATGATTGTTTAACACGTTCACGCCGGCATGTAATACCGGTGGTACACGCCGGCGTGAACGTGTTAAATAAACGCATTTTTTGTAAATTAATAAAAAATGTTATACATAAATGTTATATATATTTTTTATGATAAATTTAAACGTTTTTTTCATGTCTTCCTAAAAATCTTTTTTATTATTATTTGAAAAAACTTTTATTAAGTTACTTTAATTTATAAGTTTTGTAACAATTTTCTTAGAACTCGTTTAGGAGCATTTTATATGAATTATACAAGAAAATAAAATAACTTTATTTACTAATTTAAGCATGTATTTTGTTGTTAAATGTAAAATTTTCAAAGTATTTTGTAATGTTTATAGATTAATTTATATAATTAAATATATGATTTTTCAAAATCTTCTAAACAAACATTTTATTTTTTTAAAGAAAATTTTATTTTTCTAAATCAGGAAAGGAATGACTGAGTTTAAATCTTTTATATTAATTTTTAAATTTAATATGTGAAACACTTATTAATAACAAATTGCTTGTAAAGTTCATAAAAATTAAATTAAATTACTAGTTTTTCCTCTTTCTATTTTTACAAATAAAAAAAGTTTAAAACCTTTTTTCAACTTGACTTACTAATTAGAGTGTGAAATCAACAAAGATAATCAAAAAGCTATCAAACAAGTATAAAAACATCCAAATCACTACTGATTCCATTACTAAAGCTGTAATTTGAATGTCTGTAGTTTCTTCTATTACTAAAGCTATCTGTAGTTTCAATTTTTAAAAACTTTGAAATCCCTTTGAAACAGTTTACAAATGACTTTGTTAACTGTTATAACAGAAAGATTCTAATATGCATGAGATGGTGGAGACAAAGCTAGGGTTAATGCTTTTGAAAAATCCAAAATTTCAAAGTTTATCTCCTTGTATCCTTCTTGCCACTACCTTACTCCAAAAATGCTAAATTAAGTTGGACCTGCTCTATTTGCCAAGTTTGAGCCACTATCTCATTGTCATAAGGTTACATCTCTTTCTCCTTTTTAGAAATACTGTCATGATTGCTGCTCAAACAAGCTATTATCTCCAACATTATCTCCAATATTATCTCCAACATTATCTCTTTGTCCATAAACCAAAACTCAATCTTGCATGACTCATCATTTAGTAAAGTTTACTGTATCTGTCTCTTAATGCTCTAAAAACATTATTTATCTAGTTTTTTTCCTTGTACATCAACTCCCATCTTCATGTTTTCCTGAATCATACAATTTATAGTTTTTAAGTTTCTGTCAACGACTTCTTTCTGTTTAACAATATTCCTTGTTTTCTGGTAATTCTCAACTTAAAAAGTGTTGGAGAGAAATTAGTAAATAAATATGTATATTTATCTATATCTCTCTCCCCAGTAGGTATGTTACAAAATTCGATAGTTACACCTACATGTGTTGAAAATAATTAAAACCATACAATTTATGGATGTATTACATACGAAAATATATAAAACAAATCTCCTCCATCTATCTCCTGCATTTATCTCATGCATCAATCCTAAATCTTAGAAATCTAAACTTCAAAACAAAACACAAGATCATCAGACAGGTTTCAACTTACATGTTGTTGACCAATAACTTCCATGGGCTTAAAACCTTTTTGTATGACTGTACTTCAAACTTAGAATACTTTGTCTATGAACATCTGAAACTTTACTTATTTAAAACATTCAAATAAAACATGATTTTTTTTGTAGATGCTTTCTAGAAATCAAATGCTTTCTAAAATTGTTAAGTGCTTCTGAACTTCTCCATAACTATTGTATGTGTATACATATATCATTTAATTTAATAATAAAAGTAATTTTACTATTACTTTTATTATTAAATTAAATGATATATGTATATACATACATATATATACATATATATATATATATATATATATATATATATATATATATATATATATATATATATATATATATATATATATATATATTTATATATATATATATATATATATAATATATATATATATATATATATATATATATATATATATATATATATATATATATATGTATATATAAATATATATATATATATATATATATATATATATATATATATATATATATATATATATATAATATATATATATAATTAGCAATAATATTAAATCTTCTATTCAAATAAATTTGAATCTTTAAGTCAAATTCAAGATTTTTTTTTATTATTCAAATTATAATTTTAATTTATCTTGGCTACAAAATCTCTACTTTCCTACGCAACACTTAACGCTATTTTATTTAGTCAGAAGAATTTGAAAAGGTGAAACTAATATGTGATCATATGAATGTATATAGCATTGTATAGATTTTTTAATAGAAAATTTTTAAACTTCTTATCTTTTTTGCAATAATAAATTAATTTTATTCAATTATTTTCAACAAAATTACTGTCAATTTTATTTCTCTGCATTAATTATTCAAACTCAACTCCTCCACAAAGCTTGTGACCACAATCTATACCATGTATAAAATGTGCAATAAAAGTGTTTTGTGCTTGCATTTAGTTTTTTTTATAAAATATTATTTAAGATTTGAAAACTAAAATTTTCTAAAAATAATTATATAATGTATTTTACAAATAGTATAATTCTGAATATTTTAATTTATTATTTTATTCATAAAATATTAAATAAAAATATTCAAAAACCTTTTTACATAAATATAAGAAAAAATAAGAGAATTACTACAAGATATTTAACAGCTTTGAAAATACTTAGATTGCATTGGAGATCTTTTTGACCAATGAAAACTTTATTAAGAATTCCAGGATAAATCTAAAAAGAAGTCAATGAAAAAAATAACTTACTTTTAATGTCAACGAAAAAAATAACTCACTTTTTTAACTATAATAAATTTACCAAGAGCTTTTTCAAATTTTGGACAAAAGAATATAAATTACCAATGTCAGCTCTTTTATCATCTAAAAATATTTAAACAAAAACAAAAATATATAAAATACATTTTTAAATATATCAATTGAATCTATTGATATATAAATATACAAAACTATTACATATTTATTTATATATATATATATATATATATATATATATATATATATATATATATATATATATATATATATATATATATATATATAGTAGACTCATCAGGAAGCATCAAGAAGCTCCTGATGTTTCCTATAATAAACATTAGTAATATTCAAAAAATTGAACAATTTGTAATGAAATATTTTAGCTATGATAAAAAGTAGGCTGTATTATAAATAAAAAAGATTTTTAAAATAATTTAAAAAGACTTTTAAAAGTACTGTAAATTAAGATAGTATGGTTGGAAATTAATCTATTTTTATGAATGTTGGAAATTAATCTATTTTTATGGCAAATATATTTCTAGTGCCTTTTGCAAGGTACTGGATGTTCTGGAAGAGGAAAAGCAAAATGAGCAACTTAGTTACTTGGTCTTACTGATGCGCCGCTCAAAATTAGAACAGTATAATATCAAATAGTGGGTTCAACAGCAAAGCTAACTTCAATTAACTTGAAGTTAGAAAATGTTATGAAAATGACAATGTTAGAAAAACAATGTTATGAAAATAACAATGTTAGAATAACAATGTCAGAAAAATGAACTAACTTAGTTCATTTTTCTAACATTGCTGTGCTAACATTATCCATGATTGAAATGAACCTATGACTTGTGCTAATGTCAAATTTAATGAAAAAATCCAATAGAAAAAATTTAATGAAAAAAATCCAATAGAAAAAATTTAATGAAAAAATCCAATAGAGTATTCTGTTGCTATAACTTAAATTTTCTCCATATTTTTCATCATAAATAATAATTTCACTTTAACATATCATATTCAATTTCACCCAAGCTTATCACTTTTTACAATCAAAAGACAATCATTATGAATACTTCAATAAACAACTTTTTAAACAAATTGTTATACATAAAAGAGAGCGGTATTCAAGCATCATTTATTCTTAACCACAAATTGTTAGAAAAAAGTAAAAATCTAAAAAAGTACATTTTCTATGTATCTCATATGCATTTGTGCAACTTGTTCATTTAAACCAACATAAGTTAAAGTTAGTTTAAAAACAGTTACAAAATAGCTGCTCAGTAAGTTATTTGTTAAACTGCTCTTGCAGCCAACCTCTAACCATTATCACATTGATGTAATGTTGCTTCTCTTTTCTTTTTCTTCAAATATTATAATGAGAATTGCTCTAAAGAGGAAAGAAACTCTAGATATTATTTTAAAATGGAATAATATAGTGATTATTTTATTCACTATATTATCATCCGCATAACTATTAGGAGTTTCAAAAAAAAAATTAGAATTTTTTTAAATTTATTCTGCAAAACAGGTAACTTTTTTTAACATATTTTGCGGAATAAACAAAAACATTGTGTTCTAAGGAATCTTTTGATTCTAATTTTAATTAGAATCTCCATCTCCCAGATTTCAATTCAGTTTTTTTAGAACGTAAAATTAATAAGCGAGAAAAAGGAGTGATTTTTTACATAAAAGAAAATACTCTTTATAATATAAGACAGTATTTAAAGCATTTTCAAAAATAACTTTTTAATGAACTTTTGAACAATTAAACTTAAAAACATGAACTTTATATCAACACAAAAACTTTCAAAAACTTCATCATGCAAATTAATCATGTCAACCAAAACAAAATTTCAAAAAAGCTATTACTATATGTTACTATATGTAACTATCTAAACATGAATAGTAAAACAATTTTATAAAAACAATTTTATATTATTTCTTTTAAATATATTACATTTAAAGAATGTGATTGTAATATAAAAATTGAAGCTTTAATTCAACTAAATTCAAATAAGAATTCATATCACTTTCTTTTTTCTATAAATACTATGGGCATTGCTCTAAAGCGCTAGCATCTCTTGTAACATCAACTAAAATTCATTCTCGTCTTACTCATTATTAAATTAAGTCTCATCCTTTTACTGTGATTGTTCTTAGTTCTTAACTGCTCTAAAAATTCTTATTTTTCTAGTTTTTTTCCTCGAACGTCAGTTCTTTGGAATTCGCTCCCATAGTCTTGTTTTCTTGATTCATATAATTTGCAATCTTTTAAGTCGTCTGTTAATCGTTATCTTGCTTTATAAACTTCATCTTTTCTCTTCCAGTAACTTTCAACTCTAATAGTGGTTGCTTGCAGCTATCTTGGAGGTGAAGATGTTTAAAAGAAAAACTATTTTAACAAGAAGATTTTAACAGGATCTTCTGTAAAACATTTTAACAGGATCTTCTGTAAAACAATTAACAGGGACCTGCTACAAAACTCAACCCATGCTGTATTTTTATGACATTTTAATTAATAATGGAATTTTTTAAAACTTGACATAAACATAGCTTTATATAGAATTTAAGAAAAACCTTTAAAAGAATTTTATTATAATATTTCTTGCTGTTGTCAGTATTTTAGTGATTTTTACATTTCAAAATTTCAAGTTTTTCCAAGTTAAAAATTTTTAAGGTTTACATTTGAATCTGTTCAAATTTAATATCTTTAAGTTGATGAACTTTACTTCAACTAATAATATGACAGCATGAATTTTAAAAACCAATAAAATAAATGAAAAAACATAAATAAAAAGCTTTATGAAATTTTTAATACCCTCATAAATCTTTTTAAACAATTTTCATGATTAGTTTTGATTTCAAAACTAATTATGAAAATTGTTAAAAAAGGTTTATGAGGGTATCAAAAAATAATTCAAAAAGTATACCACTTATTGATAAGGGAAGCGTTAAACTTTTGTTTATTGCATGAAGTTGTATCAAGTTTATCCTGAAAATATTATTTCTTGATAACACATGATTCCCTAAAAAAACAAATACATTAAATTTTATTAAAAAAATATATTTATATATATATATATTTAATGTTAATAACAAAACCAACTTAAAGACAAGTAACAAAATTAACACCAGAAATGCAATATCTGTCTTATATAAACACTAAAAAAAATTTTAGAAATTATAATACAACTCTCAACATTTTTACAAAGTTCATCAAATTTCTCTTCTTATTTATTACCAAATATTATCAAATACCTTAAATAATATCTTATGTAATACCTTAGTATTACATAAGACATTATATAAGAAGAGGCTTATATAAAAAGATAAGATCATAATGTTCATAAAATCATAAAGCAGTTAAGAAATTAAAAAAGTTAAAGAAGAACCAACACTGTCTTTATAGTTTTAAAACAATTTTACAAATCCTGTTTTAAATTTATTGCATGATTTGCAAAATTAGTTTTTTATGCAGATTTTATTGAATGAAATGAATAAATGAAACTTAAATGAAATGAAGACTTTATGAAGAACCATGCACCTTACATACTGTAGACCAAATTATATATATGTATATATATATATATATATATATATATATATATATATATATATATATATATATATATATATATATATATATATATATATATATATATATATATATATATATATATATATATATATATATATATATTATGCTTTTTGATTAATAAGGCTGCGTATAAACTTTTTTTTTTTTTTAATATGTATTTTGATACTAATATATTTATTAATATCAAATATATTTTAAAAAAAAGTTTATATGCAGCCTTATTAATCAAACTCATTAGAGTTTGCAGTATCTATTTGAAAAGGTAAAATTGTTTATTAGAAAGTATCCAGCATTGTACAACTTGGTTAACCAAGTTGTACAATTGATTGACATGAGTGATGGTATTATTACCATTCATACCATCACACATACATTGAGTGATGGTATTAATACCATCACTCAAGAAAATCAATTAATAGAAATACCAAAAGCTCTTAACTTGACTAACTTGACAAAAAGGAGACAAAGAGAAGACATGATTCAACTTTTTAAATTCTTTAATGGTTTCAACAATTTAGAAAACAATATTAAATCCCAGATTTAAAAACAAGATTTTTAGGAGCATAACATGGCCTGACCAAGTTTTATTACGATTAATTATATTATATTATTATATTAATGTTACCCCTACAACTCTGGCAAGATATTATATTAATTGGCAATTTGAATAACTTTGACATAGATAAGGATCTTGAAATTACAGTTGCTGAAAATCAAGAATACAACACACCTACTTCAGGTTTTGTTCGGTTATTATATAACCAACTGATCAACTCAAATTCTGTAGTAGGGATTGTAAGGACTTCTGTATTTTTATTGAACTTTAAATACAGTCTATGAACTAAATATCTTTTATTACTTTAGATTTACACTCTGCATTGCACAATGAGAGACGAAGTAGCAGAGTACTCGAAAGAATCTCTCTTTTTTGCACAAAGTCACGAAGACATGTTTCATTACTAGAGGATATCCAAGTTTATAATTATGAAAAAACTAACACAGAAATATTTAGGTATGCCACTATCTACAGTGTTTTTAAGGTCTTCTTCAGTGTTTTTGTCTGGTCATTATATAACCAACTAATTAACACAAATTCTGTAGTATGTATTGTAAGGGCATACAACCCTAACCCTAACCCTGACTCTGTAGTATGTATTGTAAGAGCATACAATACTTACTACCAAAAAATGTTTTTTTTTCAGTTGCTTATCTGTGACCAGGAAAGAAGTGCAAATGCTAGTATTTTTGAATAATACTTGCTATTTCTTAACTACCAGTACTAAAGGCAGACCCATGTCTAAATACTAAAAAGATTTCTGTGTATCTTATTTCTTATACAACCCTCAGAATTAGAAAAAATGAGGTCGGCAATAATTTGCCGATCTTAATCATTTTTGAGGTCAGCATCAGGTCGGCAAAAATTATTTGATACAAAGGTTTGACCATAAATCATAGAAACGAGGTCGGCACCTCAAGCACCTTCAGGTTGGCAGTTAGGTCAGCATAGGCGAGTGCCATCCCTAATTTCAAGGGTTGCTTATACCATTAACAAATAATAATACCATTATTATTATTTGTTATTTATTAATAATAAGTTCTATAAAATATGCATTCTGATTATCACTATTATATCATTTTTTATTCTATTATTTGTTACTTATTAATAATAAGTTCTATACAACCTCTTAGTTTTTAGTTTTTATGACCCTACAAAGTTTACAGCCCCCTCAAATTAAGGGGGGTTAAAAGTTTATATGGTCATAATTTTCGTAAAATAAGAAATTATTGGATGAAATTTGAAATTTGTTGATGAATATAAACTTAGATAAAAATACTAAAAAAATAATTATCAACTTGTTGCTCCCACATTAAGGGCTGGGTGGGCCCAAAAATTGGGGTTTTTCGTCCCTAAGCTCCAATCACTACAACTTTTTGCAAAACATTCTCATTTGACATAAGTATGAATATACGAAAGTTTGGAGTTTGCACAATACTTGTAAGTGTCAAAACTCAAACATCTAAAAGTCCAGTGTACACCACTGACATGCATTCTGAGTATCACTATTGTATTATTTATTATTCTATTATTCGTTACTTATTAATAATAAGTTCTATAAAACATGCATTCTAAGTATACTACTATTATCTATAAATATTAATAACTTAATGCTTCTGATGCTGCACACCATTCGTGCACGTTTTTACACAAAGTTTTATGAGCATGCTTGGCATTTTAAATACTTCTCTTTTTGACCACGCGATGAGGTACTCTTGAATCTGTTAATATCTGTTTAATCAGTAATAAGATCGAAAACTTTGCTTCAACAACTTAATTAGTAATAAGTAATAATTAATAAAAATTTTAATTTTTTAATTAAAAGACGATGGTGACTCTAAAAGACAATGCCCTTTTCAAGAGGTCAAACTCTTGATAAAGTTAGTGTTATATATATATATCTTGCATCTCACACAGTTACATGTTAGAAAGAACAAAAAAGAACAACATTAAATACCTTACTTTTAAAGAAGATAAAAAAAAATCTGTTTGCTTTTATATAAAAAACCAGATCGTTTATTTTTCCAAGTTGTTAAACATTTATTATACGAGGTATGTCATTAAACAAAAATAAGGTAAAGTTTCTAAATTATATATTTTTCTTGATTTATATATTTTTATATAGATTAATTTATACTTATGTGTTATTTATGTTGATGTGTTATTTATGTTTGTGTTTAGGTTATATGGGTTTATATTTTGAAAGTGTGTAAATATCATTTATGTGTTTGTAAATATCTTTTCAAATTGTTGTGACTTGGCTTAGTTTACAGCAAGAGTCTTGATTTTGCTAGCCAAGTGGTGTACTTTGCTATAATGTGACTTGGCTTTGTTGGGAGCAAAATTGTTGTCCACGCCAGTTAAGTGGTGTACTGTTATGATGAAATACATAAATTAAATCTGTTTGTAGTTAGTGTAGTCATAAAAAGTGTAAAAAAAAAAAATTGTTGAAAGAATGGTTTATAAGAAATGTTGAAAGATATATAGTTTTTTAATATCATAATATAATATTATATAATTTAATATAATAATTTTTTTAATATTTATAATTTTAAGTAACTTTTATTGAACAAATATACTTCATTAAATAATTTTTATACTGTTACTTTTGAGCAAATTTGTTTAAAAGATATATAATTATATATATATGTATATATATATATATATATATATATATATATATATATATATATATATATATATATATATATATATATATATATATATATATATATATATATATATGTGACATATATACAATAAAATATATAAAAAAGTGTCTATACATATATTATATGTATAGAATATATATTATTGACTTTTTTTTCTTTAGAATATTAGATATCTTTAAAAATATATAAAATAGTTAAACAAGTTTCAATATTTCCAAGTTTCTTCACTTAAAGCAAATATATGATTGTTTATAGAGGTTTTTTTTATTAGTTTTGTATTTATTGCAAATCTTGCATTAAATGTGTTTCAAAGTAATGAATAGGTGTTTATGATGAATGATTACATTTTATCCTTATAGTTTAGCAGTACTTGCTGAGCAGACAGGCCTTATTATTTTTAATTTGCTTTATTTATGAGTTCTTAAAAATTACTTTACTTTTTTTTTTTGATTAAATACTAAAAATATTTTGTCAATAGTTAATAACAACTAACTTAAATATTTAACAATACTTAGTTTAAAAGATTATATCAATTTATTTAAAACTTTAGTTTAACCTTTTAATAAAAGTATGTTATCTTAACACATTGCTATATATGGTAGAATATAAAAGATTATTATATTATGCTCTAAATTATTTGCTTACACTTTCTTTTAGATTAGTTTAAAAAAGAAAACTTAACTTTTTATTATATCAAGCATCATTTTTACACACCTTTGATGCATGAATATGTCTGATAATTTAAGAAATGAAATTATTAGACTTTGTCAAAATGAAAGAAGGCAGGCTAGACGAGCTGAGATAAACTGCCGTCAGAATGAGAGATAAGCCCAGACGAGCTGAGATAAACCGCCATCAGAATAAAAGAGGTGAGTTCAGGCCAGCTGAAATAAATTGTAATCAAAATGAAATAAATCAGGCTAGGAGAGAACTCAAAGGTATAATATGCATCGCATAGCAAGAAATAATATTGCTACAGAGAGTAATTACCTCAGAAAATTCAACATAATTGTCAGTATTGTAGTGCGAAGAAATTTTTAAATGAAACTCATTTTTTGTGTCAAGAAAACCCATTTGCTCTTGCAATTTAAAAACATGGCAGAAGTAGAGGATGAAGAAATCTGCCAAGCAGCTTTAGAAGGTAGACCAACTTTTGTTGTAAGTATGTCTTTGCTTGAAGGTCATGATAGACACCAATACAATCTTCCTTCCCATAAGGAGGTCACTATTGTATTTGTGGAAGATGATGGTGCTCCACCTGCATCCAGGGAAGTTGTTATATACCCTCGAGGTCAGCCTTTAAAAACAATTTCATCTCTGTCTGCAAATTTAGATCCTATTGTATATCCAATATTTTTCCCGAGAGGTGATGCTGGATGGCACAATTAACTGGAGCACAATCCTGACCGCGCAACCCGTGTTAAAAACCATGTTACTTTGTCTCAGTGTTACAATTATAGGCTTGCGGTTAGACAAACTTTTAGTTCTATATTCTATGGTAAGAAACTTTTTCAGCAATACGTTGTTGATGCATATGTCAAAGTTGAGGGACAGCGCCTTGCTTTTATTAGAAATTACCAAAACAAACTTAGAAGTAAACAATATGATGGATTGCATGAACATGTAGTTAATTGTGCTAATGATCTTAATGTAAGACCAGGCCGGGTTGTTATAATGCCTTCTTCATATGTTGGTAGTCCAATGCAATGGCAGTCATAAAGAAATATGGTAAACCAGATCTATTCATTACTTTTACCTGCAATCGAAAATGGAGAAAAATAGTAGAAAATTTAAACCCTGGCCAAACTGCTAATGACAGACCTGATTTAGTTTGTCGGGTATTTAAAATGAAACTTAAATTTTTCTTAGAAGATATTTTCAAGCATGGAGTCTTAGGCAAAGTCATGTGCAGGTTATTGAGTTTCAAAAGCGTGGTTTGCCACATGTACATATTTTATTGCACTTTGTAAATGCTTTGTAAAAGGTTTTATTGCATTTTTAAATTTCTTTTATTTATATCTAGCTGCTGCTTCCTCTGTAACAAGTAACTTGTTTTATTCACTTATACTTGACTTCTTACATTGATTGATTGGTTTTATTGCATTTTCTATTTTCTTTATCTCTAGCTGCTGATTCTTCTGTTTCAAGTAAGTTGTTGTATTCATTTATACTTGATTGATTATGTCGATTGATAATTTTTAATGCATCTTAAATTTCACTTTAACTATCTCTAGCTGCTGCTTCTTCTTCTGTTACAAGTAAGTTGTTGTCTCACTTGAATTATTTTGACTTATTACATTGATTGACTGTTTTTATTGCATTTTTAATTTTCTTTTATTTAGATCTAGTTATTTTTTCTTCTGTTACAAGTAAGTTGATGTACTCATTTGAATTATTTTGACTGATTACATTATTTGATTAGTTTTATTGCATTTTTAATTTTCTTTTATTTATATCTAGCTGTTGCTTCCTCTGGTACAAGTAAGTTGTTCTGTTCACTTATACTTGACTTCTTACATTGATTGATTGGTTCTATTGCATTTTCTATTTTCTTTTATATATCTAGCTGCTGCTTCTTCTGGTACAAGTAAGTTGTTCTATTTACTTATACTTGACTTATTACATTGACTGGTTAATTTTATTTTATTTTTATTTTTCTATTTCATTTCAGTTGCTGTGTCTTCATATTCAAAAAGTAAGTTTTTGTACTTGCCATTAAGCTAATTCACTTTATTGTACCTCCTTTTTTAATATAGCTACAGATGTGTTTTCCAGTTTAATTAGTTAATTTAATAAGTCAAGTACAAGTGAGTATAATAAATAAGTTGTTGTGCTCACTTGTACTTTAATACATTTATTACTTTTTTTATAATAGATTTTTTGTATCACCTTGGTAGTTTTATTTATATATAATTTTTTTTTCAGACTCGAAATCATGGGAAGATTTCAAAGAATATTGCTCCCAGCATACTGGTCCTCTATTCCAGAGGGCATTTGATCGCTGGTGCAGGCATGGGAAGACCATCCTTCCTTTAGATGGAGGGATGGTGTCACATGCAACACCAGGGAAAGAGGGGGTGCTGGAAGGAGAAGGCGCGGCGCAACAGTTGTAAATAATTTCTTCACATTTTAGATTTACAACTGTTGTGCCAGTTTTTTTTTTTTTATTGTGCCTTTTTTTTTTTAATTATTTTTGTTACTTAATTTTTGTGTTGTTTTTTTATTTTTCCCATTAATTTTAATGCCATCAAATTGATTTAAATAAAGACACTATTATTAACAATACTCGTGGACAAGAAATAAAAGTTACAGTCAAACATTTGATAAAGTTGATGCTAATCTCAAAGGGACTTGGATTCACACAACCAAATTCTATGTAGCATGTTCCAGAACCGAGACATTTTATAATTTATTGTATAAATTTGATTAACATGCACTTCAAGGTATGTCATTGAATGTATATTACACAAATAATATTTCATTTTTAAAATGTGATGTTTGTAATGGGTTTTGATAAGTATTAATATGTCTCATGATGTGGTAATTGCTTATAATGTGTTATTTCCTATATGTTAATATATATGTGTTATATAAAGAAAAAGATTTATGTTTTTTAAATGTTTATGTATGTTTTTATAAGTGTGTGCAGTTAGTACCCAGTGGGCACCGGAACTAAAAAAGACATTTACAAGACATTTTAAACGTCTTTTTCTGGTAGATGGTAAAATGCGAACTTTAATTGTAATTGCAATTAAAATTCGTATTTTACAATCTACCAGAACTTTAAATTGATTTATTTTTTTGCCGTTTACTAAATAAATTTAAATATAAAGACTAAGGAACAAGTTAAGAAATTGTAGGGTGTGGATTAAACTTGGCACGACCCATATCGTACGTGGTCATACCAGCTAGTATCATTTATTATTCTATTATTTGTTACTTATTTATAATAAGTTCTATACAACATGCATTCTGAGTATTACTATTATATCACTTATTATGCTATTAAGCACCTGCACCTATAGATTCGTTGCCACATTTTTTACCATTAAAGACTGTATAAATACTAAATTAAGAATGTGTTTTTATTTACCACATATTTAATTAAATTAGTACTATTAGTGTAATTAAAATAACTTGAATTGCAAAAGAATTGGAATCAGCAAAGAATCGCAACAAACAATAGGAATTGGAATCGGAATCTGTAAATTTTGGAATCGACCCATCTCTTGCCTGAAAAATGTTTGCTTATTTTGTACCATTGAACTAACATTATGTTTCATGACAAATCCTTGCAAAGCGTAGATTATATAATGATGTCTTCTATTCCAAGGATTTTGACAAGACAAATCTGAATTAACTCTGACTGCAGCAAAACATTTTCAGCCAATCATAATCAGTTAAGTACAACAAGCTATTTCCAAACTCAAATTTTTCAGATTTTAGAGTTGTACTTTTAATTTTGTTGGCCAACATTTTTACTAAATTTCAGGAACATCTATAGGAACAAGAATGACACCACCATTTGCAAACATTTTTATTGTTGAACAAAAAAATACTAATCAAATTTCAAAATTCAGTTTATAAAAGATATTGATTATATTTTGTCATATTTTAAGGATTGTTTGAAGATCTGCAAGGCATTTTCAGTTTTATGAACAATATGCATGATTCTATCCAATTTACATTTAATTTTAAACATCATCAACTTTACAGACAGTATATAAGAATAACATAGGTGGAAAAAAGAAACAGCACTATTTATAAAATGCCTACAGATACTATGTGTTCTTTACAGAAAGACTTAAACCACCCTTTACAATTAAAATTCAACAACAACAAAATATTTTTTGATTTACAAGATCAAAAAGCATTTTTATCTTTTGAAGTTAAGTAGAAGCTGAAGGTATACAACCAGAATTATAAATCAGGTTATAGGTCTTTTAAAGTTAGTTAGAAGTTGAAGTCCAGAATTATAAATTAGGTTATAGGTCTTTTGAAGTTAATTAGAAGTTAAAGGTGTAAGTCCAGAATTAAAAATTAGGTTAGAGGTTTATGAGATTTTATTTTTTTTATAAAAAATGTTCATAATTATAGATTAGGTTAAATTTTTATATCTTCAATTTAACCTAATTTTGACTTAACTTAATACTATTTTATTGTACTGTATATATATATATATATATATATATATATATTGTACTGTATATATATATATATATATAATATATATATATATATATATATATATATATATATATATATATATATATATATATATATATATATGTATATATATATATATATATATATATATATATATATATATATATATATATATATATATATATATATATATATGTATATATGTATGTATATATATATATATATATATATATATATATATATATATATATATATACATATATATATATATATATATATATATATATATATATATATATATATATATATATATATATATATATATATATATATATATATATATCTATATCTATATCTATATCTATATCTATATCTATATATATATATATCTATATATCTATATATCTATATATCTATATATATATATATATATATATATATATATATATATATATATATATATATATATATATATATATATATATATATATATATATATATATATATATATATATATATATATATATATATATATATATATATATATATATATATATATATATATATATATATATATATATTAGGGTGGTGCTTAAAACAACTTTTTTGAGAAAAACCTGCTGGTACCCCCTAAATGTGTTTTATCTAATACAAAAACACTAGGTTTAAAATTTTTTTGAACAAAAAATATTTTTAGGGGTAGCTCAAGGCCCTCAAAAATTTGACGGGTCCCTAATATTTTGAAAAAAAAACTTTTTCTAAAGTATGTCAACCTGGTACTCAAAATAAGCAAAATTATATAAAAAATTTAAAAATGAAAATAATTTTTTATAAAAATAATTTTTTCAGGTATAAATGCATAAAAACTATTGTTTTTAAGCTGAAAATAAAAAAAGTCAATATTTTCAGGTTTTTTGAGAATAATTTTTTTTAGGCATGTTTTTTATGTAAAATTATTATTATTTTTGAAGTTTTTATATAATATCGCTTCTTTTGAGTACCAGGTTGACATACTTTAGAAAAAGTTTTTTTTTCAAAATATTAGGGACCCGTCAAATTTTTGAGGGCCTTGAGCTACCCCTAAAAATAATTTTTGTTCAAAAAAATTTTAAACCTAGTGTTTTTGTATTAGATAAAACACATTTAGGGGGTACCAGCAGGTTTTTCTCAAAAAAGTTGTTTTAAGCACCACCCTAATATATATATATATATATATATATGTATGTATGTATGTATGTATGTATGTATGTATGTATGTATGTATGTATGTATGTATGTATGTATGTATGTATGTATGTATATGTATATGTATATATCTATATCTATATCTATATCTATATCTATATCTATATATATATATATATATATATATATATATATATATATATAGATATATATATAGATATATATATATATATATATATATATATATATATATATATATATATATATATATATATATATATATATATATATATATATATATATATATATATATATGTATATATATATCTATATATATATATATATATATATATATATATATATATATATATATATATATATATATATATATATATATATATATATATATATATATATATATATATATATTTTAGGTTGTTTTAGTTAATTTTTTTATTCATTAAATTTTCTATTGTTAATTTACTATTCTAATTCTATTAACAATAAAATGCAAATAATAATATTGTAATGGAAAATTAAAATTTTTTAGGTATCAGCAGGTTTTTCTTGACTTTCCTCCTCTTGTACTGCTGTGTTGTAACATATTTTAAAAAGAACTAATGTTAATGTCTTTAAAGCGTTAACTATAAGCTATGACATTGCTAATAGAGAGCCAAACTTAAAATATTATTTATAGATGAATTTGTATTTTATTTTATTGTAATTGTTATTAATGATTTAAATACTAGTAACCCGTATTACGGATTGCTTACTGCTAGTAGGTAACTAGTTAACTAGAGTTGTTTAACAAATTTCATTTTTAAATAAATTTTATTTTTTCATTTTTATTTTTTCTATTGGTTTTTAGTTTGTTTGTTTATTCGTGGTTGTTTATTACAACTTTTTATTTTTAACAATTTTGATTACTATAATAAATAACTCTCTTCTAAAAATACATTTTTAGCCATACCACTATTTTTCTGTTTCGCGTGTTGATTTAGGTATGTCATCATAGGAACCTTTGTTGTATTAAATTTTTTACAATCACTTAATACTAAAAAAAATTATGTTTAAAAAAAAGGGCATGACTGAAAGATCCACCCCAAATATGGCAACAGTATTCCAGATTTGAGACTTATAGAGATAAAGAATAGAGATGAAGAATAGATAGAGATAAAAAAGTAAGAAAGTGACAAGCATGATAAAGAGATCCAACCTAAGCAGATGCTAAGTTGCAGGCCTTAACGCCTGCAGAGCCACTGATACTAAACCCAAGCCATTCAGTGTGATGAGCATTAAAGTCACCAATAACAACTATATTGGCTGAAGGATAATGAGAGAGGGCTTGGTCAATTGATATTTTACAGCTGTTGATGGAATCAGTCTCTCTGAGAGCTATCACAGAGTTCAAGAAACCTAATTACCAGCGGGCCTCAGAATTATAAAACTGAGTTTTAGAGCTGTACCCTCACTAGGAGATAATAGAATGAGTTGCCTTGTCATAAAAACAGAGACACAAGCAAAACCCATGCATTGAGTCAAGAAGATCCAGCATTCAACATCTTAAACTGGAAATAATGTATTATAAAAACATCTATGACAGCCTAATAGACAAAGGAAGAAGGAGTGCAAAGCAGATCAAAGTGATCAACAAATAAAAGGTGTTTACCCCTTAAGTCTTTGCCTATGAGGCCTTCTATAAGACATTTGCCAGATGTGTTTAATATCTGCCCAAGATGAGTATATTTATCAAGACACCATCTCTAGCCTTTACTCAACCAAAAGCCCTAATGCAGTTTGTTTTAAGTCGAAATTGGCATCTCCTAGCTTTTGCCTAAAAAAGCGTATTCTGCAAGGTAGCAGGACATGAAAAAGAAAGTAACCAAGCCCCTGTCCCCGCCCCAGCTAATTTTGTTGGGACCGACTTTTTGCAAACTTGGATTCAACAAAATTATAAAATTTAGCAGGGGTTGATTGCTGGGTTAAAAAAAAAACACATAATACTTCATATATTATAACTTTATTAATAGAGGAAAAAAGCTAGGAAATGTATAACAAAGACTTACACAAAGTTGTAGGTTGTATAAAAAAAAAAAACATAAATATGGGTAATAGTTATAAAGTTTTTTTGATGTGCAAGGAAAAAAACTGGATTAATAAAAGTTTTTACACTATAAAGGGAAATATACAGTAAAAGGATGCAACTTGTTGAATAAGAAGCCAAGAAAGAAACAGTTTTGGCTTATCATAATAGAGATAATAGCTCATTTGAGCATTGAACATAATTAGAGAATCAACATAAAAGAAGAAGGCTTAAGCTTGATGATGATCATGATGGTAATATGATTAGGTTGATCATAATTATGTTTATATATGCATATAGGGGCTGTTCAAATAATATGCGAGTCTTAGAGAGGGTCATCAGATATCAAATGGGGTAGGGGTGGTTTGCTACAGTGTGACGTTAAATTTTTTATTTTTTTTTGTAGTGGTTATGTTGTTTAACATAGCCATAACAAATAAAAATAAAAAATTTTAATTAGTTTTTTTATACATTGACCTTTAATGATCAGAAGAGATTTATTAAAATTTACGCCATAAAAAAAATTACTTGTGGTAATTGTACTCATAAAAAGAAATTTTGATTCTACAAACAGAAAAACCAGATAATGGGTGATTATTTAAAAGCAATTTATGTTACCATTTAAAATCTTATTCTATTTCTTTAACGATTATTATATTTGTATAAATATACTAAAAATTTTAGTATTAATAGTAGCTGAAAATTAGATCTTCAAACATAATACATAATCAATATTTTTCTTGATCGCCATCTGATCAATGAATATTTTAATTTTGCGATGTAATAATAACAACAACATTAAAAACAACTTTTATTTTTAATGTTATTTTTACTTTTACCTTTATTATTTTGTATTTTCTCTTTTTTTTATTATATTTAATATTATACTTAATTTGTCGAACTACTTTAATCAAGTTATTATTTTTTTTATATATTAAGTTATTTAGTTACAATGATATAAAATTTTAGTAATAGTAGTACTATTATTAATGCTATTATTAATACTATCTTTAAAATATACTTATTTAACGTAATAGTTGTAAGGAAAATAAATTTGTTGTTGTTGTTGTTGTTGTTGTTGTTGTTATAGATTAAAAATGTCTAGTGAAGAGGAACAAATTTACAAATCTATTTATGAAGGATATTTAAAAGCATTTGCAAACAAACCGAAGCAAGAAGACTACCAAATACAAAGGCAAAAATAAAAACTTTTGGTAGAAAAAAAAACAAGTACTTCATCAAAAAGTCACTGAATACCAAATAGCAACTAAAATTAAAAAAAGCAATAGAAGCATATTAGAAAAAGTTGTTCAAAACTAAAAATTCAGCATCAAAAGGTCGACTTGTGGTCAGAACAGTTTAATAAAAGCAATTGTAGATATTGCCATTGAAGTGTCTGTTTCTGATGATAGGAGAAGAACTGAAATGGTTCAAACTGTAAAAAACATTAAATGATTTAGTTGAAGAATTGAAAATCATGGTTACAGTATTTCCAGATCAGGTGGTCATGGTTACAATCTCTCCAGATCAGGAGTTTACTTAAAATTACTTCCAAGCAGATCATTGAGCATAGAAGGAAAAAGATGTTAAAACTGCACTATTTTGGTTAATAAGCGCACAAAATTCTAAGCATAAATATCATGCAGACACAAACTTTTCCAAATCATCCATCTGTGCCCTTGAAGAATTTGCAGCAGTCTTGTGCCCTAAAAAAGTGATGTTTCACTCCCAGGATAATAAAGCCAGGGTGCTGATTGGATTGACAGCTGCAAACAAACAAGCACAAAGGATGATACATATGTAGCACAAGGTGACTTTAGCTGATCATGATTTTGTAATTGCTCCTCAACACAAACTTGATTGCAGTCATAGAAAAAAGATTGCATGGAAAAACAAGCAGTCACATACTCTGGCCCAACATACATAGCAATCAGAAGTGCAAAACATGATTCATCAACAGCACTTAGTCACTTGGAAGACATGATCCGAATAAACCATCTTTCTACATTTAAAAGCAGCTTATTTACTGAAGATGGAGTTAGTGAACCAGTCATGATTGTATGATTGTTGATGGTGGGCAAGATGAAAATCCAAGATATGAAAAAACAATTCATTGTGCCAAAACTTATTTCAAAGAGTATGACATTGATGGAATATTTGTCGTCACTAATGCTTCTGGCAGAACTGCCTTTAACAGGGTAGAGAGAAGAATGGCTCCGTTAAGCCATGACCTAGGAGGAAATATACTTCCATTTGATCATTTTGGAAGCCATCTTAATTCAAGAGTAGAAATAACAGACAAAGTTATGGAAAAAGGCAAATTTTGTTAAAGCTGGTGAAGTTTTTGCACAAATTTGGTAAAGCACAGAAATGAATGGATTTGAATCTAAAGCCAAGTACATAAAACTAAACGGTGAAAAATGTGTACAGTTAAGACATTTTGGTGCAAAGTGTGATGATAAACATGTCAGAGAAAGTTAATACTTCCTTCAAATTGTAAAATGTAATGATCAAAACTGCTGCAAATAAGATGAAACAGTGAGCTACAACGATGTGGTCATTGTCGCAGCTCACTGTTTCATCTTATTCCAACTGGTTTTCTTCCACCACCAATTTCTTTGTTCCATGGAGAAGACAGTCTTGAATTCAATAATAAAAAGAACAATTTTGCATCCCTCTTTTTAAACCTATCACTTTGCAAAACAATTTTGCCCACGACAGTTACAAAACAGTATCCCTATGGATTGCCATTTGACAACTCATTTCCAAGCATTCAAATTTTCGTACCAAAAAGTATTTGTACCAATTTGTACCAATTGCAGTTTATATTTTGGCACTATCAAATCAATGAAACAACACAAAACAGTTTGTTCAAGTATTGGATATTCAAATGAGATTCAAAAAATTAGACCTCATCGCCTAGTTGCTCAACGTCTATCTGAACTCATGTGTATCTTTTTAAATTTGGACAAAGAAACAATTGAGTGGTATGATCAGGATGATGTTAATACCTCTGACCTTAACTGGCCTTCAAAAATTATTGAAGAACATGGAATTCTAATACTTCAAGGTCAATGTCCGATTTGAGAACAAATTTAGGTTTTAGACAGATATTCATCAATTGTATTTTTTTAAAACATACACTATTACAATAAAAATATTTATACATTTATAAAAAAAATTTTTTTGTCTTTGTCACATCACAGAGGAAGGGGAGGGTTCTTCAAAATGTCACATAATACGTTTTTTGCCATTATTATAAACCCCCCTCCAGGTTTATAATAATGGCAAAAAACATATTATTTGAACAGCCCCATATATACAAAATATAACATGAATTTTGAATAAAAAAAATACTTTCGGATGTATAAATGTTTATACAGCCCCAGTCAAATACCCGGTCTCTGCTACATTTTATCAAACTTAGCCCCGGTCAAATATCAATCCCAGTTGCTTACTAACATGAAGCAGTTTGTACTGGGTTACATGTTACCAGTTATATATATATATATATATATATATATATATATATATATATATATATATATATATATATATATATTATATATATATATATATATATATATATATATATATATATATATATATATATATATATATATATATATATAAGGTTATCCTGCAACTGCAAATATATATATATATATATATATATATATATATAATATATATATATATATATATATATACATGATGCAGGATAACCTGATATATATATATATATATATATATATATATATATATATATATATATATATATATATATATATATATATATATATAAGGTTATCCTGCAACTGCAAATATATATATATATATATATATATATAAATATATATATATATATATATATATACATGATGCAGGATAACCTGATATATATATATATATATATATATATATATATATATATATATATATATATATATATATATATATATATATATATATATATATATATATATATACATACATGATGCAGGATAACCTGATATATATATATATATATATATATATATATATATCAGGTTATCCTGATATATATCATCATCATCATATGTATATATATATACATATATATATATATATATATATATATATATATATATATATATATATATATATATATATATATATATATATATATACATGTATATATGATATATTATCACTATCATCATTATCATCATCATCATTAAAACTATTTAAAAAGTTAAATTATGCTTATAATCAAAATTTTAAAAAAAGAAATTAGATTAAATTACATTAAATAACAGAAATTGTTATAAATAAATCATATACCGATATAAAAGACATCAATAGCTAACTGATGACAAACATTCTGGACATCCTAAAAAAATAATTTGAATGCTGACACATATTTAGATTACAAATATGTAACTATTTATGATATGATTATTTTATTATACTGAATGAATATTTTCTTTGAAAATTTTTTACTAAATATTACTACAATTAAAATAAAATTATTTTGTTTAGTTATTAATAATAATTTACCACAGAACCATTGACATAAGATCTTAATGTAATGTAATATATATGTGACGAAGACAAAAATATATATTCATTTAAAAGTAGCCCAAATGAAAATATCGAACTAGAATTTTTTTAATTCAAATTTTAAATTCAAATATTTTATAGAATAATATTTTATTTATCTTTCTTTTTTGTTTTAAATTTATAATAGTACATTTTAACTGTTTTGTTTTGAATAGTAATGTAAAAATATTATAAAATAATTTTTGTTTTATAAAGATACAAAATAAAATAAACTCAAATCATAAAAATATGAAACAAAATGTATTTTTTTTGTTTTTATAAAGGCATTACAAACAAAAATTGTCATTTTGCACCTTGTCAAACTAAACTTATGATGCGATACAAGTTGACACATTTATGACTGATGATAAAAAGAATGATTGCAATTATCAACTAAATTAATTACTACTATAACAGTAGCGCCTATAACTTTTATACCTAAATTAGATGGTTCTTTATTCATAATTCATCATATATTGATAGCTTAAAGAGAACAAAAACTATGAGAATGCATATTGTTGCTCCAGCTTTGAGGGTATTAGGTATTGATATTGATGGCAGTGTACTACACTGTATAAATTTTACTGAATAAGTTGCTACTCATTGTTTAATCAAGTCCACAGATATCAACATTTGGAAGATTTAAAGTCGCCACTTTTGAACATAATTATATTTAAAAACTTGCTTTAAGTGACAATAACAAACTTATATTACATTAAAAATGTTACCTGCAAAAATGTAAAAATTTAAACATGTAGTGAAGGTTATAAGAAAATTTGCATTTGAGAAAACTAATAGATAATATATATATAAAACTGTTTGATAATAGTAATAATATGAAAACCAACAGATAAATAATATATTTAAAAATTTTTGTAATAAGACTAACAAAAATAACTGAAATAAGATAAATTTTAGCCAAATGATTGGTTAATAAGACAATGACAAAGAAAAAATACAGCTGGTAAAAAATCAAGAGTGTGTTGCTAAGTTTAGTACTGAACAACTAAAAACAAACAAGACAATTTTTTACAAATTACATTAGATATACTTCATGGAATAAAGATTAATATATTATAAACTTAAGTTTATATTAATATATATTTTAAATAAAACTTAATAAAGTCTCAAGAAACCTAATTGCATGAAGCTGTTGATCTTTAAGGAACAGTTTAAAATAAATGTTTATGACCTCTAGGCAATCAATTGCATCTGCCTTATTACAATTAAAATGTGTGCAAACATGTGGTTTACAGTTGCAATGTATGTGAATGTGTAACCACACATATACAGTTATAACGTATGTAAATGTGTGGTTTACAGTTACAATGTGTGTAAATGTGTAGTTTACAGTTACAATGTATGAGAATGTGTGATTTACAGTTAAAATATATGTGAATATGTGGTTTACAGAACCAATATGTGCAATGCTTCTTACAACAATTTGTGCCAAGGCCAGGGCAATGTGACTATTGTTAATCTTGCAATGTAAAAGCTGTTAATACAGTTTTAATATTACCGAGTTGAGTTATTTACAGTGTCTGTTGTGAACTATGGATGAGTGTGTTCATACTTTGTATGAACACACTGCTCATACATGATAATGCAAAACGGTTTTTATGTTGTTGTAAACGAATAGATACAACAACAAATAAAAGACATATCTGCTGAAATGTTCTCTTAAGACT
The DNA here is from genome assembly GCF_022113875.1 of Hydra vulgaris. Taxonomy (NCBI): domain Eukaryota; kingdom Metazoa; phylum Cnidaria; class Hydrozoa; order Anthoathecata; family Hydridae; genus Hydra; species Hydra vulgaris. The sequence goes on from NC_061168.1 coordinate 18,271,921, forward strand.
GTATTTAGTAACAGTAACTAATGCTAAATAAAATAAGATCATTAAACTACTATATAGTAATAAACCAATTTTTGTAAGAAAAATTCAAAATAATTTGAAACTCAGAAGTTTAAGGCTGTTGAGCAATCTGTAGACATATTGTATAGGTATGTTAGTATTACCAAATAAATTTGGAGGGCATGCTGAGTAAAAATGCAAAGGATTTCTTCCAAATACATCCAGAACATCCTGAACCAAAAAACTATACAATAAGTATGAATTAAATAAATTTAAAAATTTGTTTAACATAAAATTTTTTAAAAAGTTATTGAAAATTATTCTCACCAATATCATTTCTGATTTAGCTTCATAATAATGCATATAAACACAAAATAACAATATCAAATTTAATTTATTGCTCTTTTTAAATAAAAAATTTTTTTCAAATATTTCTTTAAAATCATATTTTATTATCTAAACATCAAAAAATTTAACTTTGATTAATTTAATTTAATTTTAAACTATTTGTATCTTACATAGATGAAAAAACTTTTTCTTTAGACTAAAAATTAAAAAAACCTAATTTCCTAAATGTGGTTCCTAATTTTAAAAGCCCCTTATTGAATACTTAACATTGTAAATCTGCTCTGATTCAATAAGTAGTATTCTAGTATAAAAGATTTTAAACTTTAATTTCTCATCATCTTTATCATATTATAATCATTTTCTTTAATTAATTACTTTGAATAATTTTTACGTTCTGCAGCAATTTACTTAATTTAATAAAATATATTATTCAGAAATATACTTACAAACTTTTCAATCTCTAAAAACCGCTCCAAAATTGTCGGTGTATTTGGAAAAAGATTAATTAAGTTTCTCAGATATTTTTCAAGAAGTATTCTTCTTTCATTAATAAAACCTGGATCTTGGTTTGAAATTAATTTCTTTGGAGGTATCAAGTCATTAGGTATTCCAAAGAACTGAACTAACTAAACAAAAGTTAATAGTTAGCTAATTCAAAATGTGACAATATAAATTATAATGCAAAAAAACAATGATAATTGAAAAAAAAATTCATATAAGCCTTTCAAAACACCAAATGATGAATCATTGTATATTAATAATAACTCAAATCATCTACCCCAAATTCTAAAATAAATCCTGATTTCAATTAATAACAGGCTAAACCAAAACTTCTCTAATAAAAATGTATTCAATTCCTCTAAACGAATATTTGAAGATCCCCTTAAAAAAAGTGGTTTTGAAAATTTTGAACTAAAATTTGACCCTGAAAAAAAGAATACAAAAAAGTGAAATAGAACTAGAAATATAATTTGGTTCAACCCCCCATATAAAAAAATGTTTCCACTAACATAGGAAAAGTGTTTTTAAAGTAAACATTTCCCGCCCTCTAATAAATTACATAAAATTTTTAATCGAAATACAATTAAGGTTAGCTACAAAAGTTGCACAAAAAATATGGAAAGAATTATAAAAGGTTACAATAATGCTTTGTTAAACAAAAAAGAAATCCTAAATGAAAAAACAACAGAAAATTATAATTGTAAACAAAAAACAATTGTTTAATGAGTGGAAGTTTTTTATCCAAAAATGTGGTATATAATAGTGTCCCAAATGATGAAAATTTGAAAACCAGGAGACTATACCCTCCAAACTATGTGATTTGGTCTATAAAGATAGAATATATAAAAAAATTTTGATCCAAAATTTGCAACTTTGCTAGATATGTAATTATAAATTCAGAGAGATTTATATTTTTTTACAATTTTACGCGCATATTACTGAGACAATTTTCCTTCAATAAATATAAAAAACCTGAACTTACAAGTTTATTTTGCAGAATTTAATAATG
>NC_061168.1:18286275-18308775 GCF_022113875.1 Hydra vulgaris
GAACTCGGAACTACTCGTTTATGAAGCGAGCGCTCTACCACTAGACCACTACCGCATATATATATATATATATATATATATATATATATATATATATAAAATATATATACATATATATCTAAAAAAATATATTTAAAAAATGTTTATATATTTAAAAAAAATATTTTTAACAGTTGGACTAAATAGACAAACATATGTTACAAAAAATTGTCTGAATTTTCTGAATACAAAAAATTGTCTGAATTTTCTGAATACAAAAAATTGTCTGAATAGACTAACATATGTCAAGTCAAACATTGCTTATGTCAAATTTTTAAATTAAATGGTTATATTAGGGAAAAAACTTTTAAAATGAGCTAATTTCTGGTGTTCAAACAGAAATGCATATACATAAACAAGAAATAGTTATGTTTATGAAATTATTTTAGGAAATCTACAATTTATTGATGAATATTAATTTAGTTAATATATTTAAAAAAATATTTTATCATCTTGTTGCTCTCACATTTGTGGCAAAGGTGTCTCAAATTTTAGGGTTTTTTTTGAATCAAGGCTTAAATCATCACAACTTTTTAAAAGCATATTTATTTGGCACAAGTATAAACATATAAATGTTTATAATTGTGCTAAAGTTTTCTCCATGTCTGGAAGTTTATACAATAAAATTTTCATAATAAAAGTCTTAAAAATTTGTTTTATTTTATTACAAGTTCTTTTAGATCATTCATAAATTATGCCCATTTAAAATGGGCATAATTTATGAATGACCTAAAAATAAAATTATTTTAAAAATAAAAGGTTTTTCCTCAAAGAGACCAGAATTTTAGCAAAAATTAAAATAACTTTCTAATTTCAATAAAAATCAGTGCGCAAAGTGAAATTGACCTATTACTACAAAGAGGTAAATTAGGTTTTGCATAAATATGGTATTTGTATCGTATTAAAAAAAACTAGAAATGAGATGGTGGAACAGTTGTATAAAAATATTGAAAAAAGCAGAAGGATTTCTTAATTTGTAGGCTAAGGAGGAACAGCGTTCCCCTGCGTTCCCCCGTACTTTAACCCCTGTATATATATATATATATATATATATATATATATATATATATATATATATATATATATATATAAACACAGTATATTTTATTACGTCAATGGACACTGGGAACTGGGAACAGGTCTGCTGCCCTATTGATTAATTCATCAGATCAAACACATGAGATTCTTCGACTTCTAATTTCACTTGAGTTATTTGAGAAAGCAACGTTTTACTCAGCATACCCAATGATTTTGAATCAGGTAAAATGTAAAAAAATTTTTTTACTTCCTAGTGTTTTTATGACATGTGATTCATTTGAGTCTTTTGATTATTTTTCTAAAAATAAAACAATAAAAATTGCTGATCTTATAAAAAAGAAAAAAATTGTAGAAACAAGAAACTTGCTTCTTTTCTTTTTTTTAATTGCATTGTCTATAGTAATAAATAAGCAGATTGTGCAATGAAGCCACTGATTGTTCTAATGTTCTCTTGTAATTAGATATATTAACTGTGATAACAGTGCTTGTTTTGACTTTCTGCAATTTATTGAATGTAAATCAAGTACAATTGGTCTTAGCCCAAAACTTTTCTGTGATTGATGATCTTGGTCTTGATATCCAAAAATGTAGAGGTCAAGGATATGATGGTGCAGGAGCAATGTCTGAAAAATTAAGAAGTGTATCAACTAGAATTAAACTTATAAACCTAAGGGCACTTTTTTTTCACTGTGCCTACTATAAACTAAACTTAGTTGTTAACAAATCATGCAATGTTCGGAGTCTTAGAAATGTTCTTGATCAAATCAAAGATATATCTTACTTTTTTAACTTATCTTGCAAGCGTGTAAGCTGTCTCAATTAGTTTATTATTACAGCTCAAATAAAATTGATTGATGCATGAAGAACTAGATGGACTCAGAAAATTAGAGGTCTAGATGTTTCTTTTTTGACAACTAAATTTCATTCAATGGAAGAAAGTTGCAGTATTACTAGTTAGGTTAGTAATACTAGTATTATATTATCTTTTGTTTTTGCGTATATTAAAAAAATAAAAAAAATATTTAAAAGAATTCTGCTTAACTGCCTACAAAATAAAAGAAATAATAATCCAGAAATGGAGGGCTAACCTAAGGCAACATGATAGTTACAGATGAAGTGCTAAGTCCTATGGCTTACCTTCTTGTTGGTGCACTTCGTTAAGTGAGTTAGACAAGTATTAAATATATAATTTATGAACAGAGAAGCCAAGGCAACATTTGCTATAAGTTTATGTTAGATAAGTAATTGAAAACAATAAATACTCTTGTGTGATTAATACAAGGGAGGAGACGTTTATTAATTATCGAAAAATTTTATCACCCACCCCAAGTTTAATAAGACTTATAACAAGCAAAAATTTATAAATGGGGGGTGTTTATTGATTTAATTTATTATCAACAAAAAAGCTCAAAACTACAAAAAATCAGTCCGGCTTTAAAAATTAGAAAAAATTTTATTTTCAATCAAATTATCTTTTAGTTTATTCCTCATTGTAGTATAAAACTAGAAGCATATTGAATCTTATAAAACAGCTGTTAAATAATGAGCATTTGACCAAAAGTTACACTAGAATCAAATTGTATCATTTGTGTTCTCTAAAAAATTCCCTACCACCCTTTTTTTTAAACCACCCTCTCCCCTATTTATTAAATCTTGACTAAAACTTCTTTTGTATTAAGCACGCAAAAGTGAAAAATAGACAGACTTTTTTAACCAGCAATAAATGTGAATATATTTTTTAGAAATACACAATATTTTTTAATCTTTACATGTTTCATAGTTAACATACTACATTTTCAAAAGATAAAATTGCAATTTAAAACTCTGGAATATAAAATCAAAATCTTAAGACATAACAGAGAAATAATAACAGACAATTTTCTATAAACATTTTTTTCTATAAACAGACGATTTTCTATATACGCTGTTGTTTGATTGATAGAACATACAAAAGCACCAACACATGGCTGGGATTTGATAAGAACATAAAAAATCTATCTGTTGTTTTAAAAAATAACCAGTATCCACCAAAAATAATTGACACTGAAATTAAATTCTTTTTGCGATAAAAAGTTAAATCCATCTGTTATAAATAGTATTGATAACCCTAATATAAGATAGAATTAACTTCCATTTATAGGATTTTACTCAAATTTTTTTAATCTAAAATTAATAAAATCATTAAAAAATATTGCAAAGATATCATAATTAATTTATTTTTCACTATGAACAAATTACAAAATAGTTTATGTATAAAAGATCCACTTCCTTAGCTGCTTAAATTCAACATTGTTTAAAAGTTTTCTTGCGCTGGATGTAATGCCAGTAGTAAGTGAATGGGGCCCCGACCCATTCACTTACTACTGGCATTACATGGTCTTGGCTGAAAATGAGACTTTTTGCAAACCCAGTTCCGGTCCCGACAAAATTTTAAGAATTAGCAGGGGTTGATAGATGAGGCTAGAAAAAAACTTTTAATACTTTATATATTATATTTTTATGCTTACATTAACTATTTAAATAATAATATTAAATACTGGGTTATATTTATATATTTTTAAACTCTAATTTACTTCCAACAAGATTGCAAGCAGCCACTATTAAGTTATGAGTTACTTAAATAGAGAATAAGTTAAAATACTAGCAAATGGTTAACTGAAGACTTAAAAAGTTGTAAGTTGTATAAAGAAGGAAAACATGAAGATAGGTAAGAGTTAGCTCATTTGAGCATTCACCATGATCGTATTTGTAGAAAAAAGAAAGAAATGCAACCTTACAACAATGGGAGAGTGGCTTGGTAGATAAAGCAGATTTAATTACATTTGTGCTTTGTCTGATAGTAAAATGTGCTTTGTCTGAGAGTAAAAGGGTTTTTATTCATCAATAAAGGAATGCCTTAAAGTTACTTGAAATAAAGAAAAGTGTAGGCCTTCAAGATTAATTTTAATACTGCTGTTAGAAAGAAATAAATTAATCTCAAAATCTTTATATAAAAAAATAAACAACAGAGTGATAATCTAATCATGGGATAGTTAAAGAGGTCAAAGTGTTTTCTAGAGTTTTGAAAAATTAGAACCACTTATTCAGCATTTTTTTTTTAATTTAGCAAAAATTGAAGAGTTCTGGAGGACACTTTTTAAAGACTATGATGGAAATTTTGTCTGGAGCACAAACTGTAGAAGTGTTTAATCGAGAATTAACTTTAGCATTGAAAGCCAGAGTGATTTGGATGTTTAACAATGGGTTAATCTGTTTAACTGGCAGTAAGAGTATAGCCATTAGATTCAAGAGTCAAATTAGAGTAAGGTTTCTTTGCAAATAACTCTGCTTTATTTTGGGGAGAAGAAAAAAGATCAGACCCATGAATTAGAGATTAAATGTTAGACTTACTTTAGTTAATGACACTAATGAAGACTAACCAAAAATCCCTAGAACCTAACATCTGAGATAAGATACAAGATTTAGTAAACTGAGAATAACATAGCTTAACATCAGACAGGACCTTTTTACATTTGGCTTTTTGTAATAATAAAAGGACATTTGTTCTTAAGAGAGATATTTTTGTAAAAAACATGTAAAAAATGATTAAAGTTTAATAAAGCAACTGGTGAAAAATGTGGAGTAGAATGAGACTTGACTTAAAATTGAAGAGAAGGAATAACAGCTTTTAAATTTTTATTTCAGAAGGAATAAAAGCTTCAGAGATGCGCTTTATGCATACATAATATGAATATAAACATACATGTTTGCTATTTATTCAGATGCTTGCATACAATATCCTTACATATTTATATAAACTTTAGTATTTATATGGTGTAGTATTTGCCAAAAGAAAAGATGATCAGATGATGATCATGATCATAATGATGATGGTAATGATGACTATGATGATCATGTGATCATAATGATGTTTATATATGCATATATATAAAAAATATAACATGAATTTTGAATAAAAAATATATACTTTAGGATGTATAAATGTTTATGCAACGCCGGTCACAAACCCAGCCCCTGCCCTGGCCTTGGCTATATTTTATCAAACCTAGCCTCGGCCCTTGTCAAATATTAACCCTGGTTGTTTACTAAATGCAAATTATATTGAAGAAACTTCCAGACACTTAACAACAAGGACTCATAACCACCTTAAAAGTGACAAACAATCTAATGTTTACAAGTATTTACTTTCATCTATTAATTGTAAAAATCTAAGTAATTATAATTGCTTTATATTTTTGAATACTGCTAACAAAAACAGGTTGAAAATCAAAGAAGCACTCCATATTCAATGAAAAAAACCCATCTTTAAATAAACAAACTGTTCATTGTAATATAAATTTGTCAATCTAGTTTTTTTTATTCACTTACTATTTTTATGTTATTTACGGTATCATAACTTGTATTATAATTTTTATTGGTTTGGAATAACTCTATTGTTAATATTTTTATGTAATGTCTTCAAATTTTTATTTTATATTCCAGAGATTTAAATTGTAATCTTATTTTTTGAAAATGTAGTATGTTAACTACAAAACATGTCAAAATATCATGTTTTTATTAAAAATATATTTTACACTTGGAATTCTGAAATCACAAATTTAACTTAATTACATAATGGTAAATATTTACATAATAGTAAACTATATATAAAACCAGGAAAATCAAAGGTGTCACAAACTATCAATTAAAATTTGATTTTACCCTTTTAATGCTCTAAATTAATTTTTGCTATTAGAAAAAATCTCTCCATCTTTTCTGTAAAATAACCTTTTTTGCGAACAAACTTAAATTACCTTTTCATGCAGCTTTGAAAATTCATTATACCTTCTGAATATGCACCAACTAAGCTCTGATATATGAACTTCAACTTTGTAAACCTAAATTATGTTTTAAAAAGATTTTAAAAGATTTAAAAAAAAAATTGTAAAATAATTTTTTTTAAACTAATTTTTTTTTTCTTTAACTTTGTTTAATAATTATTTTCTTAAGAAATTGTACCATTGTTTCATTTGTCAAATGAAGCCTTAAACATCAGATGGCCTTAAAAAAAATACTGGAATAAAAATATTTTTTTCAAAAAAATTTCAGTATTTTTTTATTATATAAAACACATTTAGAGAGTGAGAACAGAATTTTTTTAAAAGTTTTTTTAATAGCCACCCTAATGTGCTCGATTGAATTATGATGAATATGTTTACAGTTAACTAACCTAAACTCATCCACATTTAATAAAGACAATGTTTAATATGGTAGTAAAGTACTACTTTATCACACTGGTTGACAATCAAATTAAAGTCATTTTGGTAAACCTTGTACAAGTTTTATCACACTGGTTAACAATCAAATTAAAGTCATTTTGGTAAACCTTGTACAAGTTGGATGAGCAGGGGAAGAGGAGGCATCACTCTTAAATAAAATATCAAAAGCTAAAAAAATATCAAAGACAGGTGATCTGATAAACTGTTTGACTGAATTATACTGAAATTATTAACAAAGCATTGGAAACTCTAAAAAACAAGACAATGGTCAATTAAAGAAGAGATAACGCATGTCTCGCTTACAAAGATGAAGGAATTATGTGAAATGCAACTATCAGATTCATGTGTATTCATCAGCTTTAAAATCAAAATTATTCAAACATTATTCAATGAAAAATAACCAATATTATAAAAATGTTATCTATGTTCCTTCAATTCAGATTTTAAGCAAAAGAAACAAAAATATTATGACAATGGATCAATTCATGTAAGCCATAGCATGTACTGTGTTTTTTTTTTTTTTTTAAATCAACAGAAATCACATTAATAAATAGTAATAATATTGATATAGTTATTACCTCAGTAATGATTATCTCAGTAATGATTACTGATATTGATATAGTTATTATCTCAGTAATGATTACTGATATTGATATAGTTATTATCTCAGTAATGATTACTGATATTGAGTATTACTTATCAAGACTTAAACTATGTTGTAATTAGAAAGAAGGAATTCAATAACTTTGAACTTTCCTTCTGGATATGTTGTATAAGAAGTTATGGTTATGGTTATGGAGGCAATTTAAAGAATGCTTTTGCATCACCACACTATCTAATGGAAATAAAATCTTTTAGAAATAACTACTAAGTACCATTAAAACTTCAGACACCAGTGTAACTCCGGACAGAGTATTTCTCATTTTTCCTCTTCTATTTTTTTAATAATGCAGTGAAACTACAAATATAAATTAAACTTAAATGTGTTATGTGGAACAAGTTCTATAGAAGATTAAAAAAAAAAGATCATAGTAAAGGCATGAGTATTTGCTAGCCTGCATAAAGTTAAAATATTAATTTTATATGACCACATTAAAAACACCAATTTAAAGAAGGTTGAAAAACAACTGTTATAAGCAAACCAGATTAAGTTCTCATTGATAAAATGCTAAAAGTATTTGATTGGAGTTTCTGTCAAAAGCTATCATTCTAATTTACAATATTTCAGATTGAAAATTAAAATGAAAGCTTTTGATTTGATTGAGCTTTTGATTCATTTTGATTTCCTCAATAATCATTTTAAATTCTTTCAGGAATTTAACATATTGAGAAATATTTCTGGCAGAAATATTGTTTCTCAATCAAAATATTGTTTCAACAATCAAAATCAAAGTTATGAATTGAAATTATAATTTTTTTGATGAGTTTAAAAAAACAAATGAATCAATTGGTAATATTCTGTCTTCAAAGATTTACTTTCAATGAGACAAATTTTTCAGATGATCCTGAAGAAAAGTTTATTTTAGTTCAAAGGGGAAAACAACATTTTTGTAGAAAATTTTCAAGAATATATTAAAACTTCAATATCTATTATGTGGTTTGGCTCATATCTTATGTGGCTTCCTGAGTAATACAACCACCTATGGTTTATGGAACATGGAACGTTTATAAAGATTGGATGACAGGAGGGCCAAATGGAACAGCCTAAAGTTGCACAAAATATAGGTTTTTTTTTTTTTTTTTTTTTTACATCTTTACTTCCAACAAGGCTACAAGCAACCACTATAAGAGTTGGAAGTTACTGGAAGAGAAAATATGAAGTTTGTAGAGCAAGATAATGATTGACAGACGACTTAAAAGATTCCAAATTATATGAATTAGGAAAGCAAGATAAAGGAAGCAAATTCCAAAGAGCTGATGTTCAAGGAATAAAACTAGATGAATAAGAGTTTTTAGAGCACTTAGGAACAGTTACAAAAAAAGGATGAGACTTAATTAAATGTTGAGTAACACAAGAATGAATTTTAGTAGATGGCACAAAAGATGCTAGCTCTTTAGAGCATTGGAGCATTTGTAAAAAAGAGAAAGAGAAGCAACATTACAACAATGTGATAATGGTTGGAGGTTGGCTGCAAGAGCAGGTTCAACTATCTTTACAATGCATTTTTTCACCTTGTCTAAGAGAGAAAAGGAATCATTAAAAGATCCGCCCCAGATATGGCAACAATATTCCATTAAAGAACAGATTTGAGATTTATAGAGATAAAGAATAGAATCTGGAGTAAGAAAGTGTTGAGCACGATAAAGAGATACAACCTTAACAAATGCTAATTTTCCAATCAATTTGATATACGGTTTCCAAGAAAGATCAGAAGTGAGAGTTAATTCTAGAAGATGAAGGGTAGATGACTCATCACGAAGGAAATCACCGAAAGAATCTCAGTCAGCTTTAAGATAGTTGTAAGAAGTACAATGATAGGGGGATTCTGATGATGAAGAAGAATGAGATAATAGATTTAGAGAGATCAAAGCGTGATCAGAAGCACCAAAGGGTGAATGTGAACAAACTGAGTACTGACTAGGATCAGAAACTAGATACAAGTCAAGTAGAGAAGATAAATGATTCGTGTTGTCTAAAAAAGGAGATGGAAAGTTGAATATTTGAGTTAGATATTGAGAAAGGCAAAAGTTGAGGGCCTTGACACCAGCAGAGTCACTGACACTAGAGCCAAGCCATTCAGTGTGATGAGCATTAACAATGTCAACTAATTAAAATTAACTAATTAAAAACAATTAACTAATTAAAAAGTAATTAATGTTTGGTGAGTTCGGATTTTCTCCCAATTTTTCTTCCATTTCTAGTCTAAGTATTCTATCCAAGATATGATGTTGACATGGCACAAATTGAGGTTTTTGTAATCCTTTTTTTTGAAAAATGTCCTGAAGTTTTACAACAACACCATTTTTCTTTCCGGTATTGACATTTGTAGTATCTGTCACAATCATTTTAATTAAATTCCATAGTTTAAATTCATCTATAATATCATTAATAATAGTGATAGATTTTCCATCTATTAACTTCAGTGCGCCCAACTTTATTTCGCTCCTTTCATTTTTAAGAACAACAACCTGATACTCCCATTGGTCTATATGCTTTCCTTCGAAGTGTAGACTCCAATTCTCATTCTTTAAATCTTGAATTAAAGTTTCTTTAAATTGTTTTGCTTCATTAAAAAGAGCCTTGTATATTCCAGACTGTGATGGCGCTGGAACATGTATGCCTTCTGAGGACAGTATTTTACCTATTTTAGAAGCTTTCTTAGTTGATACCTTAGCACAAACCACTAACTTTGTTGCTATTTTACAACTACTATATTTTTTACGTCTTTTCTTCAAATTATTATATTCTTCATCTGTAATTTCATTATCTATCTCAAATTGTTCATCAGTTTCTTCAAATTCGGAATTTCTTCAAATTTCGGAATTCTAGAGTTGTCTCTTTCTATTTTACTACTTTCAGTAAATGAAGAAAAACTTTTAGATGCTGAAGGTTGGCTGGAAAGTTTTTGCACAATTGATGGATGAATAGTCTTCTTTCCTGCCAGCTTTGAAGTAGCATATCCAATTTCTCCTTTGCTTTGTAACTGAATTTCATAAAATCTTTTATCTTTCATATTTTTCTATAACATCATTAATCTTTCGCTTCGCTGACTGCTCTGTCAGACATGGGAAATTTAATTGTTCTTTCCACAAACTTATAACTTCTTCTGAAATAAGATCTATCCTTTGCTTTTTGGCTTTCACATCAGTACTAGACAAATACTTTTCACATCAGTACTAGACAAATACTTAAACCTGCTAACAATATCACTTTTTAATGGCATTTTGGAATATTCTTGACATATTCTTGACAAGATGTTTCTAACATTGGAAACTGTCTACTTTTATGCGAATCTTGAAATTTCACAAGATTTTTTTTATGTCTCTTTATTTTTTTCAACACTTGATTGGCAGTATTTGTATGCCATTTTAATTAAAAGCAGCACAAAAAAATCTGAAACTAATTAATAAACAATTAGGCACGGCAGTGAAAAACTAGAAATTATAAAGTGGTAATGCATTCGTCTGGTATGTATTTAAAATTATATATATAATATATATTAACCGTCTATATATATTTTATTATATATAATATAATAATATAATATAATAAAATATATATAGAGGTTTATGACTTCTTTAACTTATGTTTTCTGGCCCATATGTAATATGTATAGTATATTATATTCCTATCTATATTGTATTAAAAAACATTTCAGCCGAGGGGCGTGACATTTTTTTACACTTGAAGGAAAATAAACATTTCTTCATTGTTTTATAGCAAAAACTCATCCAAAAATAATATGGGGTTGTCCAAATTGTATAAAAAGTTAAAAAAGTCATATCCCTAATATATATATATATATATATATATATATATATATATATATATATATATATATATATATATATATATATATATATATATATATATATATATATATATATATATAAACTGAAATAAATAGATTAAATTTGAATTTAAAAATTTAAATTTAAGATCTTCCTGTTTTACTGCCTTAATTGGTTCTCTCTGAGACTTAAACAAAATAACCTTCTCTCTCTGCATAAATACAGAATACTTATCACAAAATCTACTCACCAACATAAGTTTAAAAATATTAAAATAAAAAAAGAATTCAGCATTTCTTTGTTTAATATTTTATTCTTTTTTTTTTTTAATTTGAAATTTAATGCTTATGTTAAAAAAAAGAAACCAAGTATTAGGAGTAATTGAGAGACAAATTGTGTACATTCTTGCTGTTTTTGAACCCCTTTGTATGCAAAAATAAAATCACATACATATATTAGTCACTTGTACAAATAAAAACTTCCATTATAATCAGGCTTTAACAATTGTCCACCTTAAAAAACCTCCTAAACTTTGATTTGTCAAAAAAAAGGTTTTCATTTTTCTCCATTTTTCAAGCCACACTAGAATGGAATTCTATTCTAATTCAATCATTTTCTGTAAAAAAATTCTCACCTAACCTTTTATTATGACTGCATCCCCCCCCCTCCTGTTTATTAGATCAGGAATAAAATTTCATTTCCACCCCCATTGTATTAGGCACGCAAGAGTACTAATGCAAGACCTATTATTATATTAAAAAATCCCATTATTTAGGGATATTTTTTGAAAAAAAAACACACTGTCTTTATGCCAATTTTCTATAGATACCATCATAAATCACAAATAATGCTTTTAAAATTTTGTGATTATAAAAATAACCTTTTAATTTTTTTTTATTTGTCATCAAGTGTAGTTTATAGAAAGTGAGCAATATAAGTAGTAGCGCTCAATATTAGTCTCTATTTTGAATGTCTTTGACCTATTTTTTTTCTTTTTGGTAAAGGAATATTTTCAATATCCATAACATTACTGTCATTACATTGAACATTACCACTAGTTGGACGAACTGAAAACTGTGACTTGATTGTATTGTCATTAAAGCCAATATCTCTGATCAACAGATTATCTTTTCTGTGACCAATCGCACGTTGCCTTCCAAAGTAGTTTTCAAGATCATCTTGGCAGAATCTTTTAGAGAAAATAAATTTAACACCATTTTTAAGTAAAAATTTTACAACTTCTTTAAATGAATGCACTGTAATTTGCAAACCTTCATAAGTTTGTGAAGAAACAAACAATTTTGATTTTGAGGTCTCGTCAAAACTTCCTTCTTGCTGATCTATGGATACCTTCCACAATTTAAAGTAAAGGAGAAAGTTATCTAACCAAGCAAATCTTGAATCATCTACTGATTCATAAGGCTTTAAAAATGGCTTTCTCTTTGTTATATATTCAACACTGTTTTTTACATTTAAGCAAAAAAGCATATCCATCATTAAACTAAATTCTGTTGTTCCAGCTGCTTCTGGTGGTCCAAACTGTTTTAAAACATTTCCTACTGTTTCACTCAATACTTGGCATGCAAGATGTACTCTCATAACAGAATATGGTGTTACGTTTATATGATCACTTGTTAATTTGGGAACAAGTTTTAAAACTCTCTTTAAATTGGAACAATAAAATTTGGAAATATGACTCCAAAAAAGAAAAAATCCACTATTCCACATATAGCGTGATTTACACCCAGAACCAGAATTAATTAAACAATTTCGAGAAGTTTTGATTAGATGAGGTACATCTACAAAGAAATAAATGAATCTGTTATCATTACTAAACAAGTTTTTAGGGCAATATATAACGCCTTTCCCTGAACCTCCATATAATTTCTTATGTATTTTAAAGAACTTTCTATTAGGAGATGCACCATCTGCAGTTGCAGCAATGACTTTTAAATTTATACTTTCTAAATAACGAACTGCTTTCCAAAATATTGGCATAAGTTGTGATGATGTCACTCCAGTTGTGGCAAATGTAGCTAAACTATAGGAAAGTGGATTTACTATACTTTTAACATGAAATACTAAGACATAAGATGCTATCTCTCTCACATTTTTTAGTGTTGCATAGTTAGTTTTAATATCTCCTAAATCTACAAACCCAATTAACTCATCTGAGTATTTATCCCAAACTAAATCTTCTTGAACTTTCACTTTAGCAAAACAAAGCATTCAGAGCTCGAGAAATCAACAGTTTTATTTGCAAGATCATTTATGACTTGAGGATTAAAACCTATTGAAGGATGTATATAATTTTTGTAGTCTCATAAGATGCGTAAACTTAGAAGAACTAAAAGTTTTGAGCCAGTTTTACTATCAAAACCCAAATCAGAATATGCTGATGAAGATTTAGCTGCTAGATTAAGACAAAATGTTATTATCATTGGATGGTGCTTAACACTACACGGACTAGAAGCTTTAATATACTTTTGCTGCTCATTCCAAAATAGCTTCATGAAGTCTGGAACATTTTTCTGATCAAAACTAGAATACAATGTTTTTAGGTCTTGGTCCAGTTCTAAGTTCACTTTTTCACATTCTGTATTTAAAACAGCTTTCATATCTTTTATGCGATTTTCCAGCTGTATGCATTTTAAACGCTGTTTTTGCAAACTTAATTTAATTCGTTCTGTGGAGGTAAATCTAAGAGGAACATTCAGCTTTGCAGGTTGATTTAAATTTTTTTTTTAATATTTACTTCATAAGTGGTTTAAAGATGCAAAGAATGACATGAAGTACAACAGCTCTGGGATTGTAACAAAATACTACAACTAAGTGAACAATAAAACTCATCTTGATTTAAACTAAGTTTATAAGAAAGCAGCTTAAAAGTCAAGTAATTAAATTTTTTAGGTATAACATGTTTTTCAAATTTAAATTTCTGGTTGATTAAGTCTAAATTTTTTACATTAATACCTTGACAATGAACAAGAGTTTTAATATGAATAATAAATTTTGATAAAGAAACATTTAAAAAAAGACCCTTCGTATTGAAGGTACATAAATTTCATACTAAGGTAAAACGTGTTTTGGCAAATCACAAGTAATTATTACTAATTTATCATCTAAATATATTTACCAATTATCTCTAAGAGAGAGATTTAAAATATGCTTAGTAAAATCATCAAAAGATCTGTAACATGGCATTGTAGTTTGAGAAATCAACTCTTGATTTAATTAAAATTCCTCGCGTTTTGTAATGGATAGCAAACTTCGCTGCAATGGATTACTTTTCTTAGGAAGGTTTAATTTTGGCAATGCTTCATCCTTTTTCGTGAAAGATATTCCCTTTTCATCTTCGGTAAAGTGGAGTTTGCAAATATATAGGTTGAAAGAATTAATTCGTTTTTTCAAAAAATCATCAATAAGTCTGTCTCAAATAATTACTTTAATAATGTCATTACTCCACTTTTTATTTGCATCATTAGTTGGAGTAGGTACTTTAAAAACGCTGATACTTTTGTGTCTTCTAGAAGTTGAACAACCAAATATTGCACAATTTTTACCAGGCATATCAATAAAAAAAGCAACTTTAATTGAAAACACAAAAACAACTTGATAGAGTAATAGGCAAACAGTTACAACAGTCCCGAATTGAGAAAAATAGTATGAAAGAGTTAAAACAATGCGCTATTGTTCGCTTCCAAACTATATCTTTCTTATAACTATGGTGGATTCAAACCTAGTTTCCCAACAAATGGGTAGACTATTATGAATGTAAGGTCAAGCTTTTTATTTGCATCATTAGTTGGTAAAGACTCCAACAGTCACATGACTGTTGGAGTCTTTACGAATTAAAGGAAGATAATCATCAAAACTTAGATCACAAGAAGAGACAGCTGAACTCAAATTAGTCTCACATAGAGCAATAGGTCTAGTGAACTTTGCAAGATATAAGACTTAACAGAACTTACTGAATGCTCAGAGAACTTGGTTTTTTGTGTTTTTAAGTTTTTGGCACTTATGCCATTTTAAATTTTTTAAAGAACTTGACTCAAAGCATAGATAGTACTCAGTAAACTATTTAATAGTCCAAGCAATTGCCTCATTACTATTATTAAACCCTAAGTCGTAAAAAAGGGCTCCAAATGTGGCCTCAACAATACACACCAAAAGTACGAACAGGGACACCATCCATGCGCAACATGGCACTGCTAGTAGTCTAGTACTTTTCAGCTGTTGATGGAATCAAATTCTCTGAGAGCTTGATTCCATCAACAGAGGAATCAAGCTCTCAGAGAATTTGATTCTGGCTGAGGTAGTCAGTTTTCTCAAACAGAGCAGTTTGATAAAACTGACTACCAGCCAGCCTCAGAACCATAAAACTGAGTTTTAGAGCTGTACCCTCATTAGGAGATAATAGAATGAGTTGCTTAATCATAAAAATAGAGATACAAGCAAAACCCATGCATTGAGTCAAGAAGATCCAGCGTTCAATATCCTAAACTGGAAACAATGTATTGAAATTACATCTGTGCCAGCCTAATAGATGAAGAAGGGATCTGAGGCTGGTCAACAAATAGAATCTGTTTACTCTTTAAGTCTTTACCTAGGAGGCCTTCTATAAGACAGTAGCTGGATGCGTTTAACATCTGCTTAAGATGAGTATTTTTATCGAGACACCATCTCTAGCCTTTACTCAACCAAGAGCCCCAAGGCAGGGGGTGTTTTAAGTTGGAGTTGGCTTCTCCTAGCCTTTGTCTAAAAAAGCAAATCCTACAAGACAGCAGGACATGAAGTAGGTTTGATATGCATATGTTTGAAAAGTGATTTAAAATATGCTTTTTGTCCAATGCTCAACATTTGAATAGAATTAAATTTCTTTTAGGAGATAACCTGGCCTCTCATTTTAATGCAAACATTATAAAAATAGCTAAGGAGCACAATATTTACTTCTTTATGTAGCCACCTAACACCATGCATTTAATGCAACCATTAAATATATCTATCTACAGTCCAATGAAGTGTTGTCGGAAGCATGTAATAAACGAGTTGAGAAAACAAAGCAGGAAATCTGGATGTTTTCTCAAAGAATATTTTTTTGGCTCTATTAAAAAATTTAACTATAAAGTTGCAAGCCACTGCGTCAGAATTTGATTTTGTATATGTACTATATTCCATAAACCTTATAAAGTTTTATGCCATAAACTTATAAAAGTTTTTTGTAAAGCTCCTAGTTGACAAAAGTTGACAAAACCCATTTTAAAGGGATCCCCAACTGCCGAGACAAGTTGTATTTATGTTAAAGAAAATGTTTAAAAAAAACATTTGGGCTGAATTTTTTTGATTAAAACTATATAATGAATGCACACCATTAAATTTAAATTTAACGTTTTAGTCGAAGCTCGCTGTCTCCATTTTTTTTTTTGGTTCTCGGAGTCTGTATAATGTTAGCCACAATCTGTAGACTTGATAAATCATTTCATGCGTGTTTAATTCATAACAGTTTTGGTATATGATGTCATCGTATAAATTTTTTCTTTCAAGATGTTGTATTAGTTTTTTGCCACAATCACCAAATCATCTTAATTGTATAACTTTTTACTAAACTCCAAAAAAAGTTTATGATGCAATTAAAAATTGAATTTATAAAATTTATAAAAATAAAAATTAATATATAACGAATATTTACAGTAAAACGTACTAGTTTAAACTAAATATAAATTAGTTACTAAAAGAATAATTTTACTAAAGCCTATAAATTAATTTAAAGTATAAACTGAATAAAAAACGAGTGACTTGAATAAAACATATAAACTGAATCAAGTAGAAAATAAATATTAAACAACTTATTTTACTAATAACTGTTCAAATCAAACTAAATTAAAGTTAAAACAAATATTTGTGCTAAAATATACAAAAAATAGTTACAATATAAATATAAAAACAAAGAATCACATTAAATTGTTCGCTACCAGCCAAACAAAAATCTTTTTGTAGCAACTGCACACTTTTTTGAATAACATTTGAATAGCATAACATCGACAATTATTTAAAATTCGATAATACTATTGTTTAATGATGCGAGTTTTTAACACGCATCATTAAACAATAAGAAATACAAACTTAAAACTATTGTTTTTATAAGTAGTAACTAAAATATAAAGTCCAAAACAAACTTCATTTAATGAATAAAAATAATATTTTATCTTCAATATACTATGGTAATTACTTAACTAAATACTTAACACTTCTACAAGTTAAGTTTTACAGTGTTATCGCTGTTTTATTTTATAACTAAATTTAAAGTTTTTTTTATGAAGGATTATTCAAGATTTTTTAACTTTGTGAACTTTTTTATAATTACACAATATAGCTCTTATTTTTTCTTGATTATGCAGAGAATTAATTAAACCTTTAAAACAAACAAATTCTATGTGTCTAGAATGGAAATTTATGGTCAAAACAAGATAAACTGTAAAGCATACTGGAAAGCCGCCACCAGTGGCTTGCGGTAGTGAAAGAATTAAACCATAACTAAATGTAAATTAAACATAAAACGAACAACTCTATTAAACCATATGAACTAAATATAAAACGAGAAACCCCAACATACTGCCTTTATTTTTTCTCTGCCTGCAAACTCTAATAATCACAAAATATGTATAATTGCGTCATAATTTTGGCTAGCTTCTAAAACAAAGTAATAATAAAGCAAGTAAAAAAAAAATTATAAATATAAAAATATCTATATTTGTATAATTTTTCACTAAATCACAAATATTTTTTGTGATTTAGTTAAATTTTTTATCTTTTGAGATGAGTTACCGACACCCAGAAGGATTCTGGGTGTCGGTAACTTGGATTCTGCAAGGAAGCAGTTGCAACAAGCCTTTTAACAGTGCCACCTATTCCGTCACATGGAGATTTGCCATGGCTTGTTGCAAGAAATTCCAACAAACATTTCCAATGAACAGAAAAATTTTGAGTATGGTGACATTTGTATTTTGAGTATGGTGACAATTGTAAAAATGTTTGCCATTTTTATACTACCCTGCACAGCCATCCAAAAAATTACGACCTTTTGTAATTGTGGGACAAAGATGAGTTTTACTATGATTAATGGTTTTATGAATAACATCATTGATAAATCCAAAATCATGATTCAAATCATCTGAAATTAGACATAAAGAAGATATTTCCAATTTCACTTTTTTTTAGGACGAAGAGAACATTGACTCTTGCTTCAATGGTAACTCTGTATCTCCTCCTTGTACTACAAAATTGTAATTCTCTGCAAAATCTGCCAGTACAATAGCCTCATCAATACTAATTGTTTCTTTGAGATGCTTCAGATAGCTGATTATTTCAAGGTCTACAGCACTTAACATTATTTAAACATTTTGGTGTATTGTACACACACAAACAGAATGTGTACCTTTTAGACCAGTAAGAATGCACCATTTAGGCTGAAGACTGCAAAGTTTAGAAAACCCAATTTTATGGTACAGGGATTTTTAGGGTCAATGTCAAAATTGTTGCTGGCTTCTGTTAGAAACTTTAAGTTTTTCTTTCATGCATTTAAGAAGAAAGTCTAGATCATCAGCTTTGGTTTGAATTTCCTTTAGAACTTCATTTTTGTTTGGTGCAACTAAATTAGTTTCAGTGACATCCACATCAGTTGCAAATTTCTTAATAACTACTTCTTCAACTTGCTTTATCTTTCTCTTTTCAAATGAGGGCTTGTTAGAGGTTTTAGGTAAATGAAGTTTTAGAGGAGACACTTCAAGTTCACATAAAGTACTTTTAATCAATGATCTTGCTGATTCCAGTATTATTTCTTTATCCATATTCTCTTCAGGTAACTTTATCTCCAACTTGTTTTCTTCTGATTTTTCAATTGATGCTAATTTATATCTGCATTTTTTGACAAAGCTTTTCACCTAGAAAATTTGCCTTTACTGGATATGTACTATTAAACAATCAGGACTCGGCCCCAGCTAAAAATGAGACTTTTTGCAAATTGGACCCTGGCCCTGGCAAAATTGTAAGATTTAGCAGGGGTTGATAGCCCGGGCTAGAAATAAATTTATAATTCTTTATATATTATAATTTTATACTTACATTTATTATTTATTAAATTCTGGCATATATTTATGCCAATATTTAATAAATAGGGACAGATACAGTAAA
The DNA here is from genome assembly GCF_022113875.1 of Hydra vulgaris. NCBI lineage: Eukaryota > Metazoa > Cnidaria > Hydrozoa > Anthoathecata > Hydridae > Hydra > Hydra vulgaris. The sequence continues at coordinate 18,305,253 of NC_061168.1, forward strand.
AGGATGCAACCCATTAAAGAAGCTAAGCAAGAATGAGATAATCGGTCCTTTGAGCATTGACCATGATTGGGGAAACACCATAAAAGAGGAAGGCTAAAGCCTGCTGCTGATGATGATGATCATGATGATGATCATGATGATGATCATGATGATGATCATGATGATGATCATGATGATGATCATGATGATGATCATGATGATGATCATGATGATGATCATGATGATGATCATGATGATGATCATGATGATGATCATGATGATGATCATGTTGATCATGTTGATCATAATGTTTATAAATGCATATATATACAAAATCAATCAGAAATTTTGAAAAAAAAAAGTACTTTAGGATGTATAAATGTTTATGCAGCCCAAAAATAATATCAAATATAGCTAAAATAGAATTTGGCTGCCAAGAATTTCATTATTGTACCTCGCAACACTTTCACAAAACTAAAAGTTGTGATTACTATAAATACCTTTTATAACTTTCATAAACAGATTGTGTTAAATTAGTTGCCTAACACTTTAAATAAACATGCTTATGATGTAGACAAGTTGTTGATTTAACATTGATTATTGATAGCCCAGTCCTTCACATTAATACTTTTCTTTCATATTCAGAAATATCTTTAAAAAATTTAATTCCAAGCAATGATGTGTATGCTGCAAGATGACATTCACTTTCTAGCTTGATTCCAATGAAACACTGTTGGCTGTTTGCTATTACTGAGAAACTGAATTAGCAAATAAGACTCATTAATTATTTAATCTAAATTTAAAATATTTTTTATGTTTATACTACTGGTGTTTCAAAATTTTTATATGACATAATTGGCGTTACAAAACTAAATTTATAGATCACAGCAGATGTCGCAAAACTATATTTTTACATGACATATCACTTCACAAAACTTTATTTATGTGTCAAAACCAACCTTAAAAAACTGTTTTTACACATCACAACTGAACCAGAAAAGTCAGGAAACTCCAGGAATTAGAGAAAACGTTAACTCGTTTTATGGTAAAGTAATTTTTGACCATTTTGAAATAAAAAATAGTTATCAAACTTTTTGAATTAGGTTATTTTCTTTTCTACTTTGAATTAAGCATCTTCAAAAATGGTACCAATTTTCAGTCAGTTTCTTCCACTAAAATGTAAACTATTTACACATAAATTATTGCTAAAAAATCTTTGATAGAGAATTTGAGTCCGAATAAGGAATTTTTTGTATAAGTCTAAAATGACATATTTAAATTATTCTTCAAGAAACCAAAACCATCTACTTTATAAAGATAGCTTTGGATCATCTACTTTATTGGGAAAAAAAAATTGAATCCATGAGACTTAATGGACAACTCTGAGAGTTAATGAAAGCAACCCATGGTAACAGAACAAAAAGTTTGACCGACCATTTTAAAATTAAAAAATAATCATCAAAAAATTTCGTTATTTTCTCTACATTTGTGAATTCAGCACCCTCAAAAATGGTCAGGTACCAATTTTTAGCCACACTCTTCCATAAGATCTTAAATTATTCATTAAAAGGTACTACTACAAAGTCCATAATGGCAGATGTGGAAAAAAATAAGGCATTTTAGGCTGATTTCAAAATGTCACAACTTTTGAAGCATTTTGGATTTGTGAGCTCAAACTTTACATTTTTTCATGTTACACTGATAGGTACCACTGGTTAAAATTTGAAAGAAATCTGAGAGACTAAAAAATTTCAGTAACCCTCTCTTTTTTTTATTGAATAAAAAAAAAGAGTAATCTGAGAGAGCAATTTTATTAGGTTTTAAAACTGAATGAAATCTTTTTTACATGTCTGACAAAAAGTAATTATGAGATGGGATCGACATAGTGTAAAAAGGTTGATAGAAAGTTTGAGACAACCAAATTCAAATTCTACTGTTTTACTCCCAATTTAAACATATTAGAAAAAAACTATCTGTTCCAACTATAAGTTATAGTATAAACTATAAGTTCTTGTTCCGGTAGAAACTTATGTTTGAAAAAGCGGAAATAAAAGAATTACAAAATGGAAAAAGTATTGTGTACAATATTTTCATCATTTTGTATAAAATATAAATACATTCAAATTAACTTACATCTTCAATACCTTGAATATATTTTTTCAGTGACTTTTTAAATTACAGTTAATTTATCTTTAATGTGTATGAAAATATTTTTTATTTTATTAATTGTAGTTTATTATTGCATTATTTTATTATTGTATTTGCAAATATTTCTTAGGTTGAAAAAGTAATGTTTTTGAAATCTATGTTACTGTTGTTTTTCAGGTAGATTTTTTGTAACTTTCAAGATGATAACCAAAATCGTAAAATCAATGATAACAATATTAAACACTAAAAAAAAATTTAACAGGGATGTTTTGAGATATTGGGCCCAAAGTTAAGTCATATAAATAAGTTATTTTATTAATTTTTAAGCGTGTTCCCTTCATATTTCAGTATTTTAAGTAAATTTATTGAATTCCGCATCATAAATGCATTATAAAATTTTGTTCCTTATTTTATTTAAAAAGTTTTTTTTTTTAATGTCATGAAAACTGGGTAGTTTTAAGAAACTAAGTTAATTTTAAAATCGCCATATCTATTTAATTGCTCGAAATTTTAAGTTGAAATTTTCCACACAATGTTTTTTTTATAAATAAAAATCATATACCAAAAGATGAAAAAAAAAGGAAGATATATAGTTTAATGGACTGGGTGATTTGATGTAGAATTACCATGTTGTTATTAGGAATAAAACTGTTCTTTTTAAACAAAACAGCTTTTTATCATAAAAAGATACATGTTAAACTTCCTGATGTTGAAAATTAAATTTTTATCTTCAAGTATACCAGAGTTACCCCATTTTCCAATATTTATTTTTCAATGCTAAGATTGCTTATTTAGAGTAATAATATACTGGGAAAACTTCTAAAATTCCACTCAAAAATATAAGTTTTGCATTAATTTTATGCTAACAGAATATATTATTTAAAAATCATTAAAAACTTTTTTTTTCTCGATTTTACAAAAATAGCTTAAAGTTTACTCACAATGTATTCGTCTTTTTTTGACCATTCAGATATAAATATGTCTTTAATTTTCTGTCTAGAGCCCTGAAGATTTTGTGTTAATATTTTTTTCTCATCACTAGTATTTTCTTGATAATTTTTTTTCGTTGATATTGAGTTGAAGTAGAGTTCTGGTGATGGGCATACTGCTTCTGCTATTGACACCATGTTATGATGAAAATTCAATGGATAACTATCCCATTCAAGTAAGTGTTCTTTTATATTTAAATTATTCATAAAATTATAATTTATTAAATCTATACACTAGATATGTCCAAAACATTACCGTGTATAGTGACATGCCATAAACAAATACTATTTACTTTGTGTATTTTCAATGTTTTTTTATTATGCGGACCATGTGTAAAGCTCAGAATTTAAGTCACTATATTAAGCATGGACATAATTTTTTCATTTATTTCGTTCTTAATATTAAG
>NC_061168.1:18313775-18329290 GCF_022113875.1 Hydra vulgaris
ATACCAAAAAAAAAAATAACAATTAAACATTTTATCTTAATTTAAAAAAACAATCGGACTAACGTTAAGTATATATTTCAAATAATATATTAAAACAATAATTTACCAAAGAAAAACCATAAAAAAAAGCATTTCAATATTTTGCAAATCCACCTTTCTTAAATAAGGATTGAAGAAGGCAATTATCTAAAATTTCAATGTTTCTATCAGCATTAAGTCAACCTTCAAATAATTAATAGCATTTAAGTCCTGCATAATTCATGTAGGCCCAAAATTCTACACTGCCATTACCTTGCTTGGTTGGTTTTCATGTACAATTCAAATCAAATTACTCTTGAGGTGATCGCCATAGCAGAACATGAAGCAATAATATATTTTTGCAAATCTACCTCAACATTTATTTTGTCTGAGAATATAACATTTCACCACTTGCTGTCGTGTTTCATCTAGCAAATTAATTTTATTAATTAAAAACATTTATCTCATTGTGTTGCCCACCAGATTATCCAGATCCATAATGTCATCTGTTTCAGTATAAGGTTTTCAAATATGTGAATATTCAATATTTAACTTATTGGCTATTTGACGAGGAGATAATACTTGGTTTTAAATAAAAATAGATTTGTAACATGTTTTTTCAGAGAATCTCAACCATGATTTTGGAGTTTCATGCTGTATTACTTCACTCGTTATGAGGCTTTTTCAATATCTAATTGCTTTGTGTTTTCATCAGTACTATTTCAAAATTAGAAATTTAGAGTTAATAAATGCTAATGAAAATCAAATTAAATTATTAAAAAAAATATTACATTAATTTTAAAAATAAAGCAGTAAGCATTAATTTTTAACGAACAAAAAAAATTTAAAAAAATATAGTCGATGTTATAAAGTTACATATAATTAGGGATAAAAACGAAATTTTATGGTAACAACTTGTCCATTAAATAAAAAACATGATACTTATTAATTAGAAATAATAAAATATTTAAAAAGCTAACTAGTTTTTAAAGTAATTTTAAGTAAACAGGATATATAAGTAAGAATGCTCTAATTTATGGCCATTGGTGTATGTTTCATATATTATATATATATATATATATATATATATATATATATATATATATATATATATATATATATATATACGTTTATATACATATATATATATATATATATATATATATATATATATATATATATATATATATATATATATATATATATATATATATATATACTGTATTGTATTACATAGTATACTATGCTTGGACATATATTACTATTTTTAATATTTTTTATTTTTCAGAGTTTGATTTGTATGCATTAATTGTGTTTGCATATAATTGTTGTAATCGTATTGTAATATAATATGCACACAAATTAATTGGATACAAATTGTATATAATATATAGTTAAATGATTATGATATATTATAAAAACTATATTTTATAGTTTATATTACCTATATTATAAAAACAAATATAAATCAAATGTTATATAAACTATGTAACATAATACATTTATATTTAACTTATATATAAATATTTTATCTTACATACTTTATAAGTAACTTGTGAACTTTTTAGCCTTTTTTTTTTTGCATTTATAGTATAGTCATTCACATATAATTATATATTATAATTTATATTATAATCATTCACATATAATTATATATATATATATATATATATATATATATATATATATATATATATATATATATATATATATATATATATATATATATATATATATATATATATATATGTATATATATATATATATACATATATATATATATATATATATATATATATATATATATATATATATATATTTAAACATCATATTTATATATTTAAACATCTTTATATTGTTTTTATCATTTTTGAATCAACAATTCAATTATCTTTATTATTATTTCATTCTATCAAAAATATGCAAATAATAACTACTAAGTAAAACTTTAAAAATATTGTTGCTACTCAGAAAAAATTTTGGTATCTAAAGGCCGTCACCATCTTTAAAATTATAATATTTGAATTTGACACTGCGCTTGCGTATAATAACTTTCCACATCTAAACGACCGTGCTTTGTTTTATGTTTAAATGTAAAACCAACTCACCTCCAGCTTCCTTTTTTTGATTTATATTATTTAAAAGAAAAAAATAAGCATTCTTTAAGAAGTGATAATTTTATTAAACAACCAAAATTTCAAACAAACTTTGGTAACTTTTGCATTTCTTTTCGTGAAGCTTTTTTATGGAACCAAATAATTTTAAAAAATTTTGATTTTTCTCATGAATGGAATTAATATATGTTCAAAAGAAAACTAAAAAAAGTAATCTTCTTAATTGAAAATATATTTATATACTTTTAATTATACCCAGTTTTGTCATCACTCATTTATATTTTACTTTTGTACAATATTGATTTAAACTTTATGTGAGAAACTATATTTAAATACCATTATTTGAATTTTAATAAAAGTTGCACTGACATTATTTGTACAGTAGTCATTTATTATTTACTTGTTTACTTTAATTTTTATTTTAATTCGTAATATTTGTAAATAATTTGTCTTACGAACGGTATATACTTTTAATATTGAATTTAATTTTGTAATAAAAAAAAATAATAAAAAATATTTATGTATTTATTATAAAAAAAAAAAAAAAAAAAAATTTGGTATATGTGAATGGATGTATCTGCAAATATTGTATGTATGATACTTTTGGAAGTCCTTTTGACAGTGGTTAAACATTTTTGTCGGTGGAAGCGTAAACGTAAACACACCAATATTTGATAATTTTGGCTTCACACAAAGTGACACCATCATTTGGCTTTCTAAATTCGTCTACACAATCTTTTGGACAACCTTGAAGTGCATTTGGATGTACCTAGTGCAATCATATTCTTATTATTTTCGTTTATTTATTAATTAATTAACAATTAAGATTAGTGTAATTGTAAGATTTGAGTAACAAGATTCAGTGATCGTATAGATGTGAGTAAGATGCGAGACGTATTTGTTTATCAAGAATATTATGATATTATTGTTTTCGCTGGAGTCAGGCAATTCAGAAGAATTAGTATTTTAATTTAAGTCATAAACACCATAACTAAAGAAAAGTTTAAACTTTGTATTTATTTATATATTTTTGTTTTTTCTAAAATCTAAATTAAGTTTTAATTAAAACCATAAAGTTCTTCAACAGCGGTTCTTGGTGATAAAACCTGTATGGTCTTCTTTGAGTATCCGCTTTCTTTATCTTTATTCATTATTTTTTAACGATTTCTTTGTATGTAGTTTTACTTATTGATATATTTTTAAATATTGTATTAAATATTATATTAAAAAATATAAAAAAAAAAAGGTATTAAAGATTTGGATTAAATCGCATCGAATCTTAACTGATGGTAGATTTAATCTTTTTAGCTTTTAGTAGAGCTTCTTAGGTATTGTTTTATTCCTTGGTTGTTTTACAGAAAGTAATTGTAATGAGGGTTGGTTTGACCGTAATGAATAACACAACATTTCGAAATGTTTAACTAAAGTAATCAAGTTTTTGACCACTAGTATACCAAGCGTAGACAATTCTGCAGACCAACAAGTTTAATATGCAAAAAGGTTTTAGAAAAAAGTTAAGTATCATCGGCAAATATCTCAGAAACATCAGTAAGTTTTGCGAGATCATTTGTGTCTATACAAATGAATGAAATGGAGTGGGCCGAGAACAGAACCTTGAGTAATACAACTGAGAACATCAGGTCTCTAGTCTTGTTACGCATTATTTATGATGAAGGAAGCCATGTTGATTTGTAGAGAGCATTTTATTACTGTTAACGTGCTTTAAATTATTGTTCTTTACAAGTTTTTTGAAGATTTTACAGGCAGCAGAGGATAATGAAATAGGCCGATAGTTTTCAGCAGGTAATTTATCTCCTTTTTTTTTAGAGACCGGACTTTTAATTTGTTTTCACATAGTGGCTACTATTCTAGAATTAAAGGATTCATAAAAGATTTTTGTTAGTGGAATTGCAAAGCTTTTAGCATATATCTTAAGTATTAAGGAATGCAAGCTGGCAGATCTGAAAGATTTATAATGGTTTCGATCGGTATGTTCCTTAATAATGTTTGAGACAGAGAAGTCCAAGTTTTTATTATAAGTGCATTCAGATTTAATATCACTTTTATTTAGCGAAAAAAAATATTCAGAGTTTTCAAGTATAAAAGTTCGCTTTGAATAATTCAGCTAAATAAACGATTTTTTTTTTTAACGATTTACAAGACAATTGTAATTTTTTTTAAGCTCATTACTCTTTCATTTGATAGAGCAGTTGATATGTAATTTGATATGTAATTTTTAATTATGGGTCGTATGAAGGATTTGCTGTTTTAGACCTAACTTGCACGTCATTTTTTTTATACTATCCCATAGGCAGTTTGCTATAATGACATGGTGATAAATCAGGCAATAATACATATCTACTATTATATGAATTAATAGAAGGTAAAAAACGTTTTTGTAAACACTCTTTAACATGTATTTTACCAGAAAGTATGGAATCAGAAATGTAGGGTGTTGATTTTATGTCATACCTGTAAATAGCTTGCCAAATTAAAGCATTTTTAGCAAACCTATCATGTTTTGTGAATATAAGTTTCTGATCTGCTTTTCCTCTATATTTGTGCATTATAATAGACAGCACCAGGAATTTGCTGATGGTCGTACTCTATATAAGTTTTATCATCTTCAATAATTTAAAAATTTTTAGAAATATACTTGTCTTAAAACATTCTTCGGCGGGTTCTTGCACTTTTATTTTGAGTTTCAGAACGGCTAAGCCCTTTTTTTGTGATTTTAAAGGTTTAAAAACATGTTTATTTTGAACTTTTACAACCAAACTATGAGAAAGTTCTTATCTTTTTGCCCGTACCTTTAGTAAAAAGATTATAATGAGAGGGTTATTCATAAAACTGTTGACCAATATCCTAACCAGTATTATATCTTGAAATACCCTCTTTCCATCATTACCAGATTTGCATTTAATTAATTGTGTTTAGGAAAAACGTTAATTAACATGACTAACGGTGTAAAGATTTATTTGCAACTTTTCTGCTATTGAATTGAATCCTATTCGGATTTTCCAAATATTTGTGCAAAATATTTTTTCTAACGCCTTCTTTTTCTTTCATTTTTAAAACTTATTTTGAGTAAAATGGAAAAACTAAAATATTTTTTTGAAATTGTTATATGTTGTCAACAAAATGCAAATACAATTAAAAATATATTAATACAATCTTTGAAAAAAGATGACGTGTTCACTCTTTCACATTTATTTCGTGTACACCCTTTAGATTAACTTCATAAGAGTTAAATACCTCAATAATGTAGATATCTACACCGCCACCTCGACGTTATACCCATCAATATATGGTACTGAATCATTTTGAAACCATGTTTCGAAGACAGCAATAACATAATAGTCAAACGTTCTAGATATTGCAATTAAATTAAATTTTATTATCAAGAGATGTTGCATAAGTATAATAACAATTGACGCTTGTTTTTAATCATGAAGATTTTTACTTTTGTTTTTAATCATGAAGATTTTTACTTTTGTTTTTAATCATGAAGATTTTTACTTTTGTTTTTAATCATGAAGATTTTTACTTTTGTTTTTAATCATGAAGATTTTTACTTTTGTTTTTAATCATGAAGATTTTTACTTTTGTTTTTAATCATGAAGATTTTTACTTTTGTTTTTAATCATGAAGATTTTTACTTTTGTTTTTAATCATGAAGATTTTTACTTTTGTTTTTAATCATGAAGATTTTTACTTTTGTTTTTAATCATGAAGATTTTTACTTTTGTTTTTAATCATGAAGATTTTTACTTTTGTTTTTAATCATGAAGATTTTTACTTTTGTTTTTAATCATGAAGATTTTTACTTTTGTTTTTAATCATGAAGATTTTTACTTTTGTTTTTAATCATGAAGATTTTTACTTTTGTTTTTAATCATGAAGATTTTTACTTTTGTTTTTAATCATGAAGATTTTTACTTTTGTTTTTAATCATGAAGATTTTTACTTTTGTTTTTAATCATGAAGATTTTTACTTTTGTTTTTAATCATGAAGATTTTTACTTTTGTATTTTAAGTTTGTTGGTAAAAGTGTGGAAAAAGTGTAGTAATGTTGATGTAGTGGTTTGCATATTTTTGAGTTTGGCGCTGTTTGTATACCATATCTAAATGTATACCATACCTTTGTATATCATATCTAAATTTTTTATAAATTGTTCTTACTATTTAATTCATTACACTTCATTCTTAACTGATAGTTTAAATATCTTTCAGCCTCAGTCAAATCTGATAGTATAAATATCTTTCTCCTTTAGTCAAATCTGATAGTTTAAACATTTTTCAGCCTCAGTCAAATCTAGGCTAAAAATAATTTTGTAATCATTTAAAATTTTCAATTTTTTTGCTGCATTTAGTAATGGGTTTCTTTCAGAAACATCAGATAGTTCGACGATACTTGGTCCTGGTTTAGAGGGCATAGATTTAATATGTTGGACAAATTTTAGTTTTGAATCAGATGCAATAGTAACTAAGATGTTCTGAACCGTTTCCTTATTGTCGAATTGCTTATCTGCATCTGATAACTTTGCAGGTTCATTAAAAATAAAAACATTTTTTTCACGCTTTTTATTTTTACTGTTCCTCAATGGCAAGTTTGTTGAAAACTGATAGTTGTTGATTAGGTTGGTTTATTTTATGTTCTTGCAAGCAACTGTAATCCAACTGGAATCGATACAATTAGTTTTTGTATTAGTTGGCTCATTAGGATTTTATATGAGCTTATCTATATCTTATCATTTATGGTTATGAATAATATAATTAGTTTAATAACTGTTATATGTTATAACTGCGTATTTGTTTTTATGCATATTTTTTACAATTTTATTATTAACTTAAATTATGTATGCATTGTTGTTTATCACTTTACAAATTTCCATTATTGTGTCATAGTTATTAGTGTTTGTACCCTGCTATTGTTAAATGAAATTTAATAATAGCAGGTACAAAAAACAAAATTGAAATCGTCAATATATAAGTTTTTAGAGTTTAGTTAAAAATTACTTTTTAATTTAGACAAAATTTTTTCATGTTTTAAAAATAGACTTGTTATTTACATTTTCAAATAATCCTAATCTTTTTAATAGAAAAACATGTTGTTTATATGCGTTAAAAGAAAGTTGTCCTAACAGAACGAAATTCTTTACGGGCTTCTAATTTTGCTTGTCATTCTTATGGTTACATATATGTATGTAACCATAAGAATGACATATGATTGTGAGCTGATAGTTCTACTAATAGCCTACTACCACTTTTTTTCATCCTTAAAAAATGATTTTGTTAATACTAATATCGTTTAAATAATAGTTTGGTTTTCCTCACAATATTTGCATTGTTTATTTAGTATTGTTTTCTGTGTTTCTGATTTTCTATACAATATTTGCATTGTTTATTTTGTTATGAATAAATTAGCTAAAGGATATTGTGAAAATTCAATTTATTTAAATAGTACCTGGACATAAATAAAAATTTAATACTTTTGGTATCGTTAAATATATTACTTTCATAAAAAAAAAAAAGAGAACCTGTATCTTTGATCTGTTTTTGCGTATGCGTTTACTAGCTGAGTCTATGAAACAAAAATACAATGAAGTAACGAAACATAAACAAAATTGTAAATTTTTTTGAATTTTCATGTGTTGTCAAAAATTTTATTTTTAAGTTTTACATAATTTTACTGAAAAATCATTTTTGAAGATTTGAAATAAACAATGACAAGAAATCAAAACTTGTTTCTTGATGTGATAATAGGGGTTGTCCATTAATTACGTCAACAAAATAGGGGGTAGGGGGGTCTGAACTTTTTTGACGATTTTGACAATTGTTGACACGGGGGAGGGGGAAGTTAATTAAAGTTGACGTCAACAATTTTTTTTTTTTTTGAGCTTAATTGCTTAAATTACGGAAAATTAGGCTGAGTTTGTCGCGTAATTTTTTTGTATAGGGATGGGGGGGAGGTTAATCAAAAATTGACGTAACTTTATAGGGGGGGGGGGGGGACCTCTGGAAATTTGACAAATCGTTGACAAGGGTGAGGGGGGGAGGTAAAAATTTCAAAAAATTTGTTGACGTAATTAATGGACAGCCCCATAGCAGGGTTCCTTGATTTTTACTATTTAAAAGTTGTTCATATATGTCATATTTTTACTGTTTTTTGAGTTGAATCTTTAACTGACAAAATTCATCCGTAAAGTAAAAATATTTTTATAAATAAAATTTTATATTTAATATCACTTAGTCTAAAGATTTTTTTTTACAATACAGTAATCCAATATTGTAATGTTTAACGATTTTAATTTACAATACTGTAATTTTTAATGAAGCTTTATGTTAAAAACGACAAAACTTACAAAACAGAATTGGAAACACTTAACGCAGTACAGAAGTGAGTTGATTGAGATTTCAAATGAACTTTACAAAATGCTAGACTTGAACTAAATAAAAATGTTTCATATCAAAATCTAACATCTAATGAACAGATAAATTTTTCTTTCTGACTTATCTTGAACTATGTTTATGTTCTGCAATAGTTTCAAAAATTTTAGAATAACAGTGCTTATTCTTACTGTTAGAGCTGCCAATCAGCAGCCGTATCCATATCTCTCCGTTAAACTAACGGAGAATTTGAGTGTCCGTTATGACAAAAACTCTTAACGGTCGGTTTTAAAACGAAGGAAAGTAAATGGTATTCTAATCCTACCGTTTAGGCTCCATTTATAAACCGCTCCGATAATTTTTTCAGTTAAAATTCCTCCCATTGCTTGATTCTAACAGTTTTAGTTTGAATTTCATAAGACATGAGGTTTTTCTTCAGTTTCTATAGGAACGAGCTGAAGTGTGTTGAAAACAAAATCCTAAGCGTTCCTTCTTTCTCCAAAATTAATATTTTCCGATATCTAGAAAATTGTGTTAAAAAGTTTTCTCTTTTTCTAGATATCATAGAAACCCACATGATATTTCATTGTCTTTATCTTCAAAATGCGGTTAACTTAATTTATAATAATACCTTTAATAGTTACACTAATAAAGCTCTTAAGGTTTAGAAATAATAACAGTTAAAATTTGTAACTATAATAGTTTTATACCTACATTTTACAACATTTTTATTTAATAAATATTTATTTTTATTAATAAAAAATATAATATTATTTTAATAATCTACCCAAGTTAAATATTACATATAAAATGGATCATCTTTTAAGGAAAAAAAATCATAATGAATCTAGAGATTCAGTTTTGTTGCTGTAACAAGACGGATAACTACTCTCTTAGAAGTATGCCATCATTGGTGACACGAAGAATTCAGTTTTGATATAAATGCACTTCCGACTGGACTTTGCTGCCGTTACAAAAATCCTCTCTTTGTCAAAAAGATCATTAAATTTTTTAAATATTTTATTAACTTATTAAATTTTTTTTTTAAATATCTTACTAAAAATACAAATAATCTTGTTCACAGAAAGGAAAGCCTATGAAAATGATTGAAGAAGTTTGGAAGAGTGGAAAAGAGTTACTTATAAAGATTGGAGGGGTTATTCCAACTGACGATCAATGTCTATGTCCAATATGTTGTACGGTATCAGACTAGTGCAGCCAAAAGATTTTTAACTTAAAATAATTAATCACTTAGCCAAATGAAAATTTCAAGAAAATTTTAAGAATTAAAAATTTTGTTAACGTTACAATAAGAACGCGTATACTCGCAGAAGATCGTAAGATCTTGTCACCGAGAACTGCCTAAACAAATTTTAAATAAAAAAAAAGCCTTTAATAATTCATATATAAATATTCACACATAAATGCAAATATAATTATTTACACATATTTAAACATACAAACATATAAATATATATATATACACAAACACACATACATGCATACCAGTGGCTGATTAAGACTTCTTGGGGCCCAGGGTTATTTTTGTTTTTAGAGGCTTTTTTATGGGCCAGAGCCAAAAATGATAAAAAAAAAAGGTCCTCTAAAGTTTTTGCTCCCTTCCTTGATCCGGCACTGATACATATATACATACATACATTACATGCATAAATACATACAATATTATAATGATTAATATAATATAATTATAAAATTATATTATCTTAATCATATATATTATAATATATATATATATATATATATATATATATATATATATATATATATATATATATATATATATATATATACATATATATATATATATATATATATATATATATATATATATATATATATATATATATATATATATACATATATATATATATATATATATATATATATATATATATATATATATATATATATATATATATATATATATATATATATATATATATATATATATATATATATATATATATATATATATATATATATATATATATATATATATATATATATATATATATATATATATATATATATAGCTAAGATAAAAGATTTCGTATATATAAATTACGATAAAAGATTTCTTAAGAGTATTAATAAAAAACAACTTTAAAATATGTAATAATGCTTTTTCAGTCGAGAAAATAATTTTTTTCAATTTTCTTTTTATTTCTATTTTATTTCTATTTTCTTCTTAAATTAGAAAAAGTTCGTATTTTGAGAAAAAACAAAAAGTTTTAAAACTACTTTGTGACATAAAAATGCTCCTCTAAATGAAATACAAAATTTACCAAAATTTGTTTTGAAAACTGGTTGAAGAATAAAATTTTTATTACGCAAATTATACTTAATTTTAACATTTATAGAATATAAATTGTGAAAAGAAATGGGAGATGTGCGAGTTTTACATTTAAATATAAAATACAATACATTAAAAATATTAAGTTTATATATATTAAAAATATTCATTTCATTTTAAAGAGGCTTAGCATGATAAAAACGATGTTTAAAATTAATAACTCGTGCAACATGTTTATGTTAGCAATAAAGTGGTTTTAATTTAGTTTTGCTAACACCAGAGGCTGTACATAAAAATCTAACAAAAACATTGAAGTGCTATGCCATCGCAGGGACAAACAAAAACCACGAATTGAAACTTAAAAAAGCAGCTTCCACCTACAGCTCTATGAATATTTAAACTAGTTAAATAAATATATCCATTTTTTAACTTTTTTATATTATATAAATGATTTCATTGTTTAATTAAAAAAAAATTGTTTTCTATGCATTTTATTTCGCTTTGAAAAACTAAAAAGTAAAAAGTTATAGTATGTTAGCCATAAAGTTATCAAACCATTGAAATTATTATTATAAATTAACCTAATTTTGAAGACAAAGACAATGGATGGTCATATGGGTTTCTATGATATTTATAATAAGAGGTAGCTAAAAGAATAAAAATGATATTGTTTTTAAAACATATTTTTCTGGATTTCGGAAAATATTAGTTTTGTACTAAGAAGGAATGCTTAGGATTTTATTTTTCACATATAGCAGCTTGTAAATATACATGTGAAAAGAATTTGAAGAAAAACCTTATGTTGTTGCGATGCCAATAGACGATGATTTCATTTATTTAAAATCATCGTCTTTTTTCTATTTTGTAAATTCAATCCAGTTATTTTTAAAATAATGGTTGCTAAGTTCAAAAAGACTCCTTACATGATCTATATTTCTATTTAATCAACATAAGAATACATTTTATCTGAATTTAAAGTACCCATATCAGTGCTCGTAAGCTATTAGTGAAACATGGCGCTTATTTACTTCTTTAGTAACTCGTAAGTAACAATACTTCTCATTGTTATTGAACCTTATAATACAATTCTTAAAATCTGACATATTTATTTGAAAACTACTGACAATAAAATGCATCTTCATTATCTTGGTAGGGAAGATGGGGGCGCATTGATCGCCGGGGCAGTATGATCTTTTAGCTTTTACTCGTTTACTTTTGCCTTAATTTAACAGAAATTGCAATTTGATTAACCATTATACTACCCTTCATTGCTTAATCGTAGTAATTTTTGATAAGATCAACTTCAGCGTTAAGAAAATTGAAAAGACAGTTTTTCATCATGAAAAGTGATTTTTGAAAGTTGTAAACAAATTCAAATAAATTTTTAATTGAATTTCCGTAGGGGTCGTCCATAAATTACGTCACGCAATTTTTGACCATTTTTGAACTCCCCCCCCCCTCGTCACAAAATCGTAACATTTAAGAAGCGAGTTTTGAATGAGTCGTCACAAAACCACCAACCCTTCTCCCTCTTATAGCGTGACGTAATTTATGGACGACCCCGTATGACTTTACAACCAATTTATTGTAAACTCATATGTGTTAAGTTTAGAATAAATTTGTTTTTTTGAGTTGGCTACTGTATTTATAGAAGTTATTGGCATCAATATATCAATTGTACCTAATGGGGCACATTAATCGTTGACTATGCGGGGCTCATAGATCGGAGGAGCATAGTGCCCTTTATAAATTATATTATAAGACTTAAATTTTTGGTTTAAATTTTATACATTTAAACTTATGACGAATAAAAAATCTTTATATAAATTTTTAAAGTTTCATTTTTAAAATGTAATAGTATTAAAAACTAATATTACTAACATTAGTTTTTAGTTGTACATAAGTTTCACAACTAGTTTACATAATATTATTATATAAAATATTTTTTTTAAACAATCATTTAATTTTATTTTTTTTATAATTTTCAGATCTTTAAATGGTTAGGTATAGAAAAAAAAAACAGACAGAGTTGCTATATCATGTGATACAATGAAAGCAGCTGTTAATGAAGTTTTAGAGGGCAGACCAGTGAATGTTGTAGCTCGCAAGTTTAGCATAAACCGAATGACTTTAAAAAGATATTGTAATAAAAAGAAGCTCAATCCAAATGAATCTTTTAAGTCTAATTGCAACAATAAACAAGTTTTTACTGCAGAAGATGAAAAAAGTTTGTCAAGTTATTTACTAGTTGCATCAAAAATGAACTATAGACTTTCAAGTTAACACGATTATTGGCATACGAGTTTGCTGTAAAAAATAATAAGATCTGCCTTTTATCATGGATTAAGAATAAAATTGCAGGGATTGATTGGCTGCAAGGTTTTATGAAAAGACAACCAGAGTTGTCTTTACGAACACCTGAAGCAACTAGCTTTGCTCGATCAACTGCCTTTAACCGACACACTGTAGGAGAATTTTTCCAAAATCTAAAAACAGTAAGAAATTGATATAAGTTTGATCTTTATTGCATATATAATGTTGATGAAACTGGTTTAACAACGGTACAAAAGCCAGTAAAAGTGTTAGCAGGTAAAGGAAGTAAACAAGTGGTAAGAATCACATCTGCAGAACGAGGAACATTAGTAACTGTATGTTGTGCTTCAAATGCAATAGGAAACTTTATTCCTCCACTATTTGTTTTTCCTAGGGTCAAATTTCATGATTGCATGATAAAGGAGGATGCGTGGGATTTGCAAACCCTTCTGGTTGAATGATTTTAGACATTTTTATAGAACGGACATTTTGTAAGGTATTCAAACTGTTCTCATGAATCTCTAGTTTTGTTACTTCTGGACAGCCATAAAAGTCATATTTCTGTTAGAGCTTTAGATTTTGCAATTCAACATGGAATTACAATGCTAAGTTTTCCTCCCCATTGTACCCATAAATTACAACCATTGAAAAGAAATGTTTTTGGACCATTGAAAAGGTTTTACAATGCTGCGTGTGATAATTGGATGGTCACAAATCCTATGACCATTTATGATATTGTTTCAATAGTTCGCGAACCATATACAAAAGCTTTCTCACCATCTAATATACAGAGATGATTTCAAGTAGCTGGCATTGAGCCATTTAATCCAGAAAGTTTTAAAGGTGATAAATATTTACCATCATTAGTTACAGATCGTGCTGCTCTTTGCAGCACTTTGTAAAACTTAACACATATTTATGTTAGTAGTATATAACGGGCTTATTTTCATAAATAGAATTGTGCTCATTCTTCTAATTAAAACTTTATACACTGGTGTGTATTAGGTTGTAATGATATGTTTATATATATATATATATATATATATATATATATATATATATATATATATATATATATATATATATATATATATATATATATACATACATATCTACTATAGCATATTTATATGGGCAATTGCTCACTTTTTTTGCTAGCCTAAATTAAGTGAGCATTTTTAGAAAACGATGAGGAAAAACGAAGAATAATGAATGAAAAGGTTGCTGACCCATACCAAACCCTCAGTCGATGTAGCAGCACTTCACTGCGAGTCAGGCTATTTGTCAGTCGATGTACTGAAGCCCCCAGCAGCAGGATATGGAGAATTAGGAGAATTAAGAATACGAATTTATTTTATCATTGGCGTTAAAAACTGCTGTTTTACTTTTATCGCAAGGTTTATCGGAGAGATGTGAATACAGCTGCCGATTGTTTGGCAGATCAGGTAACAATAAGGAGTTGTGTTTTATAAAAACTTTAAAGACTGTGATTGTTTTATTGATTGTACTGAAGTTTTTATTGAAAAACCAAAAGGTTTAACTTTAAGATTACAAACTTAATTTAATGACAAATATATAACATTACTATTAATTATCGAATCGATAAAGCACCAGCTGGAGCAATAAGTTTCTTCATCACCTGGCTGAGGTAGTTGTGTATCCAGAAAATAGATAACCGAACTTGAAATTTATATATATTACTAATAATATCTTTATATACTACTTATCATATCACGGAAATAAATTTTTAAATTTGGTGCTTGGTGATAAGAATAAGTTTATTTTCCTCTAGCATTTTATAATAGCTAATATCGTAAATTTTTCTTTATGGTGATCTGTTTGGAGCTTTATTGTAAAAAATCTTGTTTTGTTGATTAATAATTGATGTGATTTATATCCCACGCATGTAAAAGGTTCTGACGATAAGATCAGTACAACTTTTTTGTTTTGTGAAAGTAATTTATTTAATAATTATTTAGTTTGAATTTCTTAATTTATTAATAAATGTAAACTAAAAAAAATAAAGATAAAATAATCACTATAATATGTTGAGAATTCATTGTTTTATTTTAAGAGAAAAAAGTAGTGTACCTCTGTCCTGTTTGCCACTAAAGCAACCCTATATATATATATATATATATATATATATATATATATATATATATATATATATATATATATATATATATATATATATATGTATTATCAATGCGATGCAAAAATATGCATCAAAGGACTACATCGAGCTTGTAAAGCCCAAGTGAAACAAGGAAATAATTAGGAAGAGAACTATAAAAAATGTTCTCATAAATTTTTTTTAAATAAACTTAAGAATGAGCTTAATGAAAGCATGAACTTTAGAAGTA
>NC_061168.1:18332789-18335289 GCF_022113875.1 Hydra vulgaris
ATATATATATATATATATATATATATATATATATATATATATATATATATATATATATATATATGTATGTATGTATGTATGTATGTATGTATGTATGTATGTATGTATGTATGTATGTATGTATATATATATATATATATATATATATATATATATATATATATATATATATATATATATATATATATATATATATATATATATATATATATATATATATATATATATATATATATATATAAAAGGTTAGATGAGAAAAAACAACTTTTTTACGGTACTTAAAGTTTCATGCCGTTTTCGGCATTCATCAGCCATATATTTAAATCAAGAAAAAACCGTTCAAAAATACAATTAAAAAACCGTTACAAATTTCAAAAAAAACAATGGAATGAGTTCTGACGTCAAATAATTATAATACAAATAATAGCAATAATAATAATGATAATAATAATAATAATATTAATAGTAATAATAATAATAATAATAGCAATAATAATAACAACAATAATAATAATAATATGGAAAAAACATCTTTTCTAATCGCCAGTGTCAAATTGAGAAAAGAGGAATCTGTTTCTATGTCTGCACTTAGAAACAATCTCACTCCTTTTATTTAGTAGATTAGTATTTTTATAATTTAGGATTTCATATTTTTCGGTGAGACATAATTTACAAGATTTGGATGTGGGATTATATGCTTTACATCGCCTGAGAATTTTCCACTTAACTATAGGAACTAAATTGGCTTCTTTTATTTTCCATACCTGCTTTGACAGCTCAGTATCATTTTTGTATTTTGGGATGTTAAAAGATTTAACGTGGTTAGCGTATCTCAATTTAAAAGAAGTCTCACTTACACCGATGTAGGATTTTTCGTTAGGAGATGAATCACTAGTGGTGGTTACAGTTGCTTGGTATACAATGTTGCTTGTTAAACATCTATTGGACAACGGGCAGAAATTTTTATCTAAGCAGTTACAGTTTTCTTGATTAGAATTTGTATCGTTGTATAAAATGTATTTGTTGTGCGAATTTATGACTGATTTCACACTTGGCATACAACTGTAGCTAACTTTGACTGTGTTCGTGTTAAAGATTTTATGTAGTTTGTTATTATTAGGAAAATGTTTGCCAATTAATATCAAAAAACATTTTCCCACGTTGGTGCTAACATTTTTGCTAAATGGAGGATTAAACCAAATGATGTTGCGTGCTCTGTTCCGTTTTTTAGTTGATATTGCTTTAGGATTATATGTTAGATTACATTTAAAACCAGACTTTAATAAAGCCTCATTATATAGAGGAACAGCCTGTTGAAATATTTCTTTGGTAAAAGAATTTGTAGATAATCTAAGTTCAACCGAGTGTGGTATTTGTTTTAGTATACTTGGAGGGTGATTTGAATCAGCATGGATATAATTTAATGTATTATCAGGTTTGAGATAAGGTTTAAAGGTGCACTCACTAAGATTTAGAGTGACGTCGAGGTAGTTGACAATTTTCATGTTGCATTGTATAGAAATCCGTAAGCCATTGTATTTAAATATTTCGGAAAGATGCTTTTTTATTTTTTCCATTTGAGGGCCGCTTTTATTCCTAAAAACTGCTAATCCATCGTCACGGTATAAACCAACCTCAAACTTGTTATAAAATTTTGAAAATTCGAAAAAAAAGAAATATTCCTACAAGCTCACAAACCTCCGCGCTGTCAAAAGCTCCCATGAAAACATCAAATAAACCACTTGATTGCTTTATCCAAACCTGATTATTATTGAAAAGCAAAGACTTTCTTGCATGAAAAATTAACGATATATTTTCTTTATTTAGTGTTAAGTGTTGCTCTGCAAATTTGATAGAGTTTTTTAGAAGTGTTTCACAAATAGAAGGGTAGAAGTCAATGATATCAAAAATTAAAAATTTACAAAGGTGTTTATCTTTTATGGCTTTAAACCAATCGATAACATTTCGAGTGTTTTTCCATTGGTTTAATTGTAATATACTTCTTAGGTCTGTATTAATATTAGAAAGAATATCCTTGCTAATTCTACCAACCTCATTTTTAGCTGGATTCAATAAACGGACAGTCGGATTGTTTTCAAAATTATCTTTATGGTCTTTTAAGGTGATAAAACAATTGGAAGCTGTATTAATATCAATTTTATCGAAAACTTCATGATTTTTCAAAAGACGTTTACCTTCTATGTTTACTTTATTTATTATATTTGAGTTAGATAATTTGTAATTTGAAGTGATGGCATTTCTTAACAAGTGGTTGTAATCATTTTTAGATAATTTGTAAAGATTAGATGTTTTATCAGCATATGTATAAGTTTGATTAGATTTTCGAATAATAAACTCTAATCAAGAAAACTGTAACTGCTTAGATAAAAATTTCTGCCCGTTGTCCAATAGATGTTTAACAAGCAACATTGTATACCAAGCAACTGTAACCACCACTAGTGATTCATCTCCTAACGAAAAATCCTACATCGGTGTAAGT
>NC_061168.1:18345289-18407789 GCF_022113875.1 Hydra vulgaris
TGTAGCTGAAGCATTAGGTCACAATTTAGATGAAATATCTATCTCAAAAAGCACAGCGTACAGATCAGGTAATAAAATTCGACAGCAAGTTTCAAATGATCTTAAGAAAACATTCATTTCACCCATGTACTCTTCCATTCACTGGGATTCAAAGCTGGTATCTGAGGTCGATGGTAAAGTGGAACGTTTGGCTATTGTTGTAACAGGAAAACCAAGTGCACCTGAAGGGAAATTGTTGTGTGTATCCAGGATTCCTGATACAACTGGGCGAAGTCAGGCAACAGCTACCATAGATGCTGTAAAGACATGGAAACTGGAAAAAACACTTGTGGCAATGATTTTTGACACAACTCCATCAAATTCAGGTTGGATAAATGGTTCTGCAAAGTTAATTGAAGAACACTTTAACAAAAAGTTACTTTGGTGCGCCTGCCGACACCATATTTTTGAAAGAGTTTTGTCATCTGTTTACTTCAAAGTTTTTGGAGAATGCAGATCTCCAAATTATGAGCCATTTAGACACTTTAAAAATGAGGTATGGCCTAAGCTTTCATTAACTTCAGATACTACTTTTAGAAAAATAAAGATCGAAGAACCAGTATTAAAGACCAAAAAAGCAGAAGTAATAATTTTTTTGTCTGGTTTACTTAACCGGAAATCTCGAAAAATATTAAGAGATGATTATCGAGAATGTTGTCAACTTGCTTTGCAATTACTCAATCCAAAACAAATAAATATACAGTGGCACAAACCTGGAGCCTTCCATCATGCTAGATGGATGTGTACAATCTTGTACACATCAAAGATGTTTGCTTTTGCTGACCTGGCAGAGTATGAAGAAAGTTTTATAGAGAAATTGTCAAGGTTTTGTAAATTTACTTTACTATTTTATGTGAAAATATGGCTTACGTGCACAAGCACAGTCGATGCTCCATTTAATGACCTGGAATTCTACAAAGAAATGCTTATTTATAAAAAAATTGACAATGATGTTGCTGTTGCTGCCCTGGAAACATTTAATCGGCATCTTTGGTATTTAACTGAAGAAATGTCCCCTCTTTCATTATTTTCTGATAAGGTATCTGATCGAGATAAAACTAAAATGGCTAAAATAATTCTGAAAAATATAAAAGAAAACTGTGAACATGATATAGGCTTTCCACAATTTCCTCTTCTGAAGCAGAGTACTTGTTTGACTGATTTAATTGGACCAAAATCAAGTAACATTCTAAATTTATTCGGATATTCAAATGAGGATGGCGGTTGGTTGGTAGAATCCCCAAAGTTTTGGAAAACTAACACAAATTTTAATCACATGTTTGAGCATATCAAATCACTGAAATCTGTAAACGATACAGCAGAACGAGCTGTAAAACTAATTCAAGACTATGCAACATCTATTACAAAAGATGATGAGCAGAAAGAATTTCTTTTACGTGCAGTAGAACACCACCGAAAAGTTCTTCCTCACATAAATAAACAAGCAATTCAAAAACTTAATTTTTGAAAATATGCTTTAAAAAATCTCTTTTTTATTATACCTTTAAAATATTGTTATTTTGTTGTTATAATTTAAAAAAAATGAGATTTTGAACTTCTTAGTACTTATTCCCATTGTGCTTTAATATTGTTAACTTATACCAATCATTTCTATCCTTCTTTGTTTAATAATTGAGTATTTATCAAATTTTTTGTTTTAATTAAAAATTATAATTTATAAAATTCCTTATTTAGGCAGAAAAAAATCATACGACAAAGGTAATATTAGAAAGGATGGGGGGGGGGGGAGGGTCATAAACCAGGTGAAAATTTATTTTTAATAAATTTTCATTTTTATTTATTACAAAACTATTTGAAATTATAATAACAGTTAATTATATTGGATATAAATAATAGATATATAAAAGGAGTATATTAAGGATTGTTTTAGGGCAAAAACACATTAAAGGGGTTATGAGGGGGGAGGGGTCAAATATGAATTTTTTTTTGAAAATAACTATTGATTATGTTTTATCAAACAAAATTACACAAGAAAATTATATAAAATACGAACATAGTTGATTATCAAAAATAATTTTAGTCCTTTGTGTCATTTTTTTAGAAAAAAAACACAAAAAAAAGAGCGGCGGGGGGGTCAAATATGAAAATTTTTTGATTTTTTTTTTTTTTTTTGCTTTTAGTAAATAAAAATACATATGAAACTGTTTGAAAATCTAGAAATAGTTAAAAACTAAAAAAATTCATGTCATTTTGGGACACCCTAATATATATATATATATATGTGTGTATTTTCTCGAAACAAAAAATCCTGAAAATTTAATGAAAGTTACTAAAACTTATGTTATAATACATTTTTCTTTTTAGATTTAGTAAGAAATAGTAAAAATACATTAAGTTTCACAGTACATAAACTTAAAATATTTCAATGGAAATAAATAAAAAAAAAAAACATAGCCAAAAAGTGTTAGTCTTCGTTTAATTAAAATTTTTATTTTATCAAAAGCCAGTTACTAAAAAGCTTTGGTAGCACAAACATTTTTTTATAAAGGAGAAAACCCAATTTAGTTGTGTAGTTGTAAGGACATTTAAATCCCTTTAAGAAAATCAACCATTAACAAGTGTCCCCTCATTTAAAAAAAATAACCATAAAACGAATGTTTTAAAGAAAAAAAAATAAGTTTAAATAAGTATAAGATTTTAAAATAAGGAAATTTTTTTTTAATCGACATTTAAATTTTATTTATAATTTTTTTTATAACAATATTGTTTAATTTAAAGATATATTATTTTAATTTAAAGATATATTAAGACTTACAACAATTTTTAATGTGGTTCTATATTTAATTACAATGAGTTATTTTAAAATAGGCAACTAATGTGATTAAACTTTTAACGATGTAAATATCTTTATTGATTAAAGTTACATTAATTCGAATTGCGCTTTTCCGTTACACAACAAAATCTCATAACAAGGCCTGTAATATATACATATATAAGCAAATACATATACATATATATATATATATATATATATATATATATATATATATATATATATATATATTAAATTATTCACCTTCCCAAGACCCGAGGGGGCCACTACAGTCGAGGAGGCTACTTTTTTTTTTTCTTTTTTGTTGTAAATCGTGGTACAACCCTCTCTCAACTCTTCAACTCCGAAACACGAACCTTGACAAGCTCCGCTGCGCGGAGAAATTAAGTTGATATAGGGTTATATATATATAACCCTCAGAATTAGGGTCGCCATTCGGCAATGCCAACCTAACTGTCGACCTGAAAGTGTTTGAGGTTGGCAAAAAATTGCCAACCTCATTTCTATGTTTTATGATCAGACTTTTGTATCTAATAATTTTTGCCAACCTCAAATATATATATATATATATATATATATATATATATATATATATATATATATATATATATACATAGCACTTTAAATAGCTTCAAAAACAGAAAGTTAAATTTATTGAGGTAGCAACTAAATGTTTTTGATTATTGGAATAAGCAAAGTTTTGGAGACCGTAACAATCTTTACTTACAATATAAAAAAAGCATGAATGTTTTATTGAATAAGCAAAAATACAGAATGATAAAAGTTATCAAATGTTTTTGATCAGTTGTAAAACTCAATATGAGATAACAAATTTGCTCCCAACATTAGTTCAAAAATTCATCAACTGTTAAATGAGTTTTTACAAATGAACTTAATTTTTTTGAATGAAATGAATTAGAAATAATAAGTAGAAATGATAATTTTTTTTTTAAAGTCCTAATAATAAATACAGTGAGCTTTTGATTTGCAAGAAAAACATTGCTTAGAAAAATTATAACAATTTAAGTAATTTAAAGAGATCCTGAAGTGCCAAGACAAGTTGTATTCATATAAAGTTTTATACAGTCAAGTCAGCCAAGTTGTATTCATATAAAGCTTTATACAGTCAGTCAGTCAAGTTGTATTCATTTAAAGTTTTAAACAGTCAAAAATGGTAAAAAAACTGCAATAACGATAATAAAATAGATGAAAAATATATTTTATTCATTTTATAAATTTTTTACTTTTCCTTCATCATTACGACCCCATGCCATAATGTTGTCATCTGCATCAAATGCCACTGAAAACTCAGCACCCACTGCTACACCAATAATAGCTCTTCGAATTAGGGCTTTCACTAATCTTGGTGCAGACTGTAATATAAAATGTTTATCTTTATTTTTATACAACATTTTGACAAAAATTCAAATCATTAAAAATCATTACCTGATCT
Organism: Hydra vulgaris; assembly: GCF_022113875.1. NCBI lineage: Eukaryota > Metazoa > Cnidaria > Hydrozoa > Anthoathecata > Hydridae > Hydra > Hydra vulgaris. The sequence continues at coordinate 18,349,576 of NC_061168.1, forward strand.
ATTTTGTTGTAATGCCCAAGTTGTCCACAATCATTATAGCCCCAAGTATATACTTGATTTACTGATGTTAGTATAATATAGTGCCAATTGCCACAGAAAATCTTTTATTCAAAGAATTAAATCATTTTATGTTTAAAGGTGACAACAATTAAAATATAATGATTTTGATTAAAACTATTTACTTGAGTTATTGGATGTTGAAGTTGAAACTGGAGTGTTTCAGGATAAAAGCGATGATTCAAATCTTTAGTATTGCTTGCCATTTTTCGCCCATACTTTGAGCTCTCTGCCTTCTGCAAAAAAAAAATTATATAATAATTGAAAGTTTTATTTTTCTAAAAAGATTTTATATAGAAATATAACAAGCTAATTAAAAAAACTTTAATATAAAGATGATGTAAATGTAAAGGGTGTTTCAAAATAATCTGAAAAACAAATAAAATTTTCTTACAATTTATACATGAAAGGTGTTAAGCCTTTTTTTTTAAATAATGTTTATTAATAGATAATGAATCTTATTTCAAAGTAAACTGCAAGCTATTTTTTAAACAGTATATTTCATAGATTACAATTGAACAAGAATTTTTAGATTATGGAGTAAAGATCAAAATGTGATTTGTAAGATTTATGTTAAAAAAAAGAAATTACAATAAGGAACAAAAAATTTAGAGAAAGTATAACGACAAAGTATAACAACTTTGATGCATCAAACTAAAAATGATTGTTAGATATAAAAATAAACAAGTAGTTTAATGTTTATTGCAGTACACCCTTTAAAATGCTCTTGTGTTTTTTTAAAAGCTGTTTTATATATTTTTTTAAAATTAAAAATAGTATTACTGCACAAATATAAAACTGATGGTAGTTTCTTCCCCAACAAAATATAGTTTGATCCTCTGAGATGGCAATCTAAAACAAATTTTATAACTTTATTTGAACCTGTCTTTTTTAAAAGCAGCATTATTTAGGCCAACATTTAACTTAATGTATATAGTCTTAAAAAAATCATACGGTTTCAAATGGTCCACATGATATTAAATATATTGAGTCCAGAGTTAATGAGTCAACTAACTGAGGTATGACTTGTTTGTAATGGCTTCCAATACCTAATTGACCATACAAATCTGAAAAATTTTATAAAAAGAAACTCATAACTTGATTAAAAAAACAACATGTTATTTAAACAAAAAGTCTTTAAAATAATTTTTTTTTTACCTGCTCCAAAAGTGTATACATATCTCTGAAAAAACAATATGAAATAAATAAACAAGAAAAACTTGTGAATTATTTATAACTTTGTAAATAACAAAAACAATTGCTTTAAAAATATAGTTCATTATTTTATATATCTTACTTGACTTGTGAGAACAGCAGAATGAGCATAACCTGCAGCAGCCTGTATTACTTTATGAGAATCTAACAAATCAATCTGTTTTGGTGTTAGCTGATTTTCAACAGATTTCAATCCAAGTTGGCCATGAACTCCCCATCCCCAACTATAAACTTTGTAATCAGATGTTATTGCAAGAGTATGATATGCACCACATACAACTGAAACAATTTGTTTACTACTTATGTGAGTAATAAGCACAGGACGATATCTTGTTCTAGTATCACCAACTCCAAGCTTCATATGAAATGATTTATTATATAATAGGAACTTCATTATAAATTATGAAAGCTTATATAATTGTATAAATAAATTAAATGACATCAACTTTGAAAAAAAAAATTAAAATATACATATATATAAATTTACAATAATCTACAATTACAACAATAACAACAACAACAACAAAAAACTATTTTATTTTTGTGGTTATGTGCTCCAAGAAGTCGTTAAGGTCTTATTACAAAGCAGAAGAGTATTTAACTAGGAAGTTCATGCCTTCTTCCTTACCAATGTCGCTTATTGGTCTAGAGCCAGCATTGAACCATGACACTCTTGTTTCGGAGTAAGAACCAAGAGGTTTATAATAATAATAATAATATTAAATATATATACAAATCATTATTTAGAGTTTGACGGCCATGGTTCCGCACTTGCAGTTTGGATGAGTTTTCAAATGTCAATTTCTTATATAAACATGCCTTATATAAATATCATGGAAAAATTGAAGCAATTTTTACTACTAGATGGTCTTCCTGACATCATAGATCATCCTAGTCATATTTTAAAAATCCGGAAAATTGTTTGGGTAAAATCTCCCAAAAAATCCAGAATATATTTTCGATTATTTTACTCTTAATTTTACTTTTGGCTGACAATATTTTTCAAACTTCTTTTAATTTTTGTATGAGTGATGAGTGAGCTTATAAAACAAAGATATTACAAAATTATATAACTAAACTTGTATATATTGAAAACCTTTTGGATATCCAGAAAAACTTAAAGTTAAGAAAAATATCTGAAATTCCGAAAATATCTGGAAAAAGATAATCCCTGTGAATTAACCAGATTTACAGCCTGAGACATACCGGGAGTATTCTTATTGCAATAATACCATTAGGAGGAATACCATTTAAGGTTTTTGAGCTCCTCCTAACTTTACTCATAACTAAATTGAAAGTTTTATATAGGAGTTTTCCTTCTCTTATGTAAGTTACTTTTACAATGGCAAAGTAGCCTTATTTACCCAAATATAGGATCAGTCATTATGATCAGATTATGATTATCATTACACAAAATAATAATATATATTAAATTTAAATGTTAAATATAATAAATTGCATATGTGTTTTATAGACTTACTTGACCATATTCATTTGATCCCCATGAATAAACCTAAAAAATAAACTACATAACTGTATATGTATGTATGTACAAATAATATATATATATATATATATATATATATATATATATATATATATATATATATATATATATATATATATATATATATATATATATAAATTAAATAAGAATAAGAATAGAATAAAAAGTGAAACCTAATCACCTAAAGACTAACCAGATAATCTTAACAAAATTGCCTAAAGACTAACCAGATAGACATATTTATATATTTGATTATTATATAAATGTAATGGATAAATTATATTTATATTAGATAAATTAGATAAAAGAGAACATTAAACAAGAGGTTTATTTCATACAAGTCATAATAATTAGTCTCAAATACAAGTATCTAGCTAAATAAGTAATACTAAGAAATCAATAAACCCTGTTAAAATACTGGCATTTTGAGATTTTTAAATAATTTTTTTTATTTATATAATGTGTAATAATAATGCTTTTACTTTTTAAGCTAGATTTTGTAATACTTTTATTATTATATAGAACATTTATTGTGTTTCCAACTTTGTAGAAATCACAGCACATTTTAAATAATTTTTAATAATTTTGAAAAAGATTTAGATAATTTTTGAACATCATTTTTTTTTTTAGAGAATAAAAAATTAATGCAACAAGCTATATAAATGTAATTTAACAAACTTTTTGAAATGATTTAATTTTTTTTTAAAAACCAAAATTTTTGAGGCCTTATGTTTACCTTGACCACAATATCATAACACTTTATAAAAAAATGTAATTACCCCTTCTTCGCATAGTGCTATTGTATGAAACTCACCACAGGCAACTGAAACTACCTGAATGCTATAAATTGATTTTAAGAACAAATAAAAAAATATAATCAACAATTTTTCTTCCTCATTTAAAAGGTTACTTCTTTATTTTCTATCATTAAAACAAAGGTTATAATAAAAATTACCCTTGGTTGTGTAAATTTTCCATTCTCATAGGCAGACAAGTATTCTGTACATTATCTTTTCTAAAAATAAAAAAAATAAAAAATTTATAGCTGTATTTTGTTTGCACATTTTTGAAGATAAAAATTTGTTTACAAAATCTGAACAAAAAACTACCGTCCACCACATTCCTTTCCCCAAGTGTATAATTCTTTATTATTTGTGACAAATGCAATATGGTTCCTTCCACAAGCAATTCTTGCTCTAGGTGTACTGGTAAAGAGAAGATCATTGCTACTGATACTATCTGACTAAGTAAAAAAAAAAAATATGATCATCATCATCATCATCATCATGATTATCATCATCATTACTATTATTGTAATCATTGCCATCATCATCAATATTATAATTATATACCTTAATTAATGAATTTGTTAAACTCAACTGACCAGACATATGAAGTGAAACCAAAGTTCTAAAAGATAATAAACATGATAAAACAACAACAACATTTTAACTTAATCTTTTAAAATTCAACTAAATCTTTTTTAAAGAATGGTTTTTCAGATAATCTTGCTAAGTTAATAATATTTCAATGTAATACATACTTTTTTTAAAAACGATTTCCAAAAATAAATCAAAATAAACAGATTTTTTAAAATATTAACTTTACAAAAAACCTTTAAGTTTAACTTAACATTTTTATTATTTACATACACCAACTGATATAGGGATAGACGCAGTGAGTGTACATACATCCACTGATTTAGGGATAGGTGAAGTGGAACGCACATACATCGATTAAGGGTTTTGGTTTAGGCATGCATTCTTTAAATAAAAGAAAAAAAAATCAACCAATCAGAAATCACTACCATGACTTTAAGAAAAAACTTAAAGCGATGGTACCGTTGCGCGAGCAACAGCGTAAACTTAAAAGCAACACATGTTTTAGACTAACTTTTAAAAAATTTTATCTATAATGAAAAAAATTGCCATAAGCATATTGCAAAAAAACATTTAAACTTTTAAAAATGTAAATACAGAATTAGAAAAAAAAAATAGAATTAGAAAAAAATATATGCATAATTAGAAAATTTTCTTACATATCCGGTAAATTGTTTATTTTTCGACAAGCATTCAATGCAATAATGGATTTCAAGAAAACAACAATTATATCAGATACAGAAAGCTCTTTATTCTACATACAAAAATATTATAAAACGAAAATTTATTTTATTATAATAAAAATTATTAAACACTTTAAAAAATACTTGCCGTTTCTGATGACTTAGAGTAACTGGAATCAGAACCTGTTCTAAATACAAAATGTTTTTATAAAATTTAACATTCTTGTTTTTGCATTAATAAATTATTGCAATATTAAATATTAAACTAATAATAATAATGTTAAATATTAAACTAATAATAATAATGTTAATCTCTACTAAATCTGATAGATAAAATAAATTATTTTATAATTTTATGTATTTTTATTTTATAACTACATAAAATAATAAAATAAACTTGCTTCTTGAGTTAGAAGTACCAGGATGATCCCCACCACTTCCCTGGTAGCACCTTGGTCAACTTTTTTCCTCCCACAACACTCTTGTTTTATCGTTATAAGAATAAAAGAGGGTTTAAATAATCAAAAAAAAAAAAAGAGTAGCCTCCTCAACTGATCCCCTCTACCTTGGTTTTGTGTCTGTAAAAATTGCATTAGACGCAAAACTACTTTTATCTAAGCAACAGGCAATTACACAATTCACTCTTACAAGTTCCACTATAAAACATAAGATATTATAATCTGGTAGAGCAGTAAACTATGTAACTGTTTAAATATTATTATTATTTTTTTGTTTATACTTCAAATTTGTTCAGAAATCATTTTCTCTCTCTAACATATTTAGATTTTGTTTTTATCAAATTTAACAACTAAAATTTCAACAAAGCATATATAAGATATATAGATAATATAAAACAGCAGTCCAAAATAAACTATTTATAAGTGCCATAAATGAAAAAGAATAAGTGTAAAAAGTAAAAATCTTCATCCGGTATATTATCACCAAAACATAAATCTCTCTTTTTAAACTGCTTTACTCTTTTAGCTTTTTTTTGAACTTTTTTATTTTTGAGATTTTATTGATAACACTAATTCTTTACAATTCATAAAAAAAATGTTTTTATCTGTTGTATAGTTAATCTTTGTCAATAGCTGCACACTTTTTATTTGCAGGAAATTTCATAATAAGCTTTTGACCAACCAACAACATTAGAACTATTTAAGGATAGTTTTTCTGAGTTTTACTTAAGTGAAACTATTTTCTTAATATTTGAAAAGTATGCAAGATACATCATATTTTAAAATAATAAGATTTTAAAAACTTTCAGTATCTGGTTGCGTTTTCTTTTTAAGCAAACAGTCAAATAATCCTTATTCAAGTTTGCTCTAATAATATAATTCAAAATTATAGTACCAAAAAATATTAAACATAAAAAACCATCATGACGACCAAATTATATGTATCTATTCAAACCTTAAGTTTACCTTGAGTCAAACTACCCAAAGGTCAATTTATAATTGTAAGAAATTGATGCTTAAAAAGTTTTTTTAATGTTTAATGATCTCATTTATTTTTGCCTTAAAAAAAATAAAAAATTGTCTTATGGTCCATTATTCTTAAATTACTAACTCATCTATCTAAAGTTCTAAAAACCTTGAAAAATCAGCATCATTAATAAAAGCAAGTCTAACATATCTTTCATACATCTGATTATTTTACTGAAGAATGAAAAACTTAAAGAACTTTTCCTCTTATTTTTCTCGTATATGTAATGACAACACTCCTGACATTCCAGAGAAACAGCCCATTGTTAGACATGCTCCAATCTTCTTACAAATTCACAAATCAGCAAAGTCACAAATTTTTAATTAATTTTAATTCAAAAAATCAAAAATGCAAGAAACTTAATAAACTCCTAATATCATATCTTAAGTCTAAACGATTTTAAAACTATTGAATAAATGCTCAACTTATAAAAATGTTTTATAAAGATAAGACACTAAAGATATTAGAATAATATCAAGAAATTTGACACTTTACTTATGATAATGGTATCATAAGGAAATGAAACTCAACTAATGAGTTTTTATAAAGATATGACACTCAAATTAAAGGAATGTTTTTATAAAGATATGACACTTAACTTATAATATGAAACATAACTTATGAAAATAAAGATATAAAATATAACTTATGAGAGTGTTTTTATAAAGATTTGATAACAATCTTATATGAAAGCTATCATAAAAATATGAGATTATGAAGATTTGATAAAAATCTTATACGAAATCATAAAAATATGTCATATAAATAAAAGTTATGATACTTAACTTATGAGTTTTTATTTTTTGCACTTATTTTGCTACAAAATATTTTAAATTACTAAAATAAACATTTTTATCATATATCATATTTATATTATCATATTTAAGTGAGAAGTTTTGTAAACAAAAAAAAATTATTTATACCTCTTTCTTAACTTCAACTCACTCTGCTCTATAAGAGGTCGCATAAATTGTCTTGATGGATCAAACATTCTAGCTAAGTAGAGTAATGAAGTTTCTGACAAATTAAGTAATTGGTCAGAGATAACAGAAATGAATTCTTTAGAAACAGATGGCTGAAAAAAATATATTATTTAATATCTAATTGTAAGAAAATTGATTATTGCAAAAAATTAAAAATATTTTTTCTCTTTCAAGATTTAAGAGAAAATTTAATAAAATTTAATAAATCAGAAATCTTTCTTTGCTTAAAATATCCAAAGCTTAAGTTTTGAACTTTATTTTTAATGCGTAAGTTTCTAATAATAAGAAAGCTATTTTTTCTCAACCACCAGATCAAGAACCAAGAGATTCACACTAAACTGTGAAAAAAACTATAACTTTTGTCAAATTTTTAAACTTTATTCACAGTTTAGTGTGAACCTCTTATTTTTACTCTATTACATTTCATTTTTTTTTTTTTTCTTTTTTAATCTAGTCAGCTGAACTTTTTAACTTTCTTCAGAAACAGTTATTTATTTAATTTAAATAAACCAATTTCCATAAATAAATAAATAATGATGATTTTTCTTTGAAAAGTTATCTTGAGCAACATAGTAAAAAATCTTTTATTTTTTCCTACAGTCAACTAAAGAACTTTATTTCAATTTTGTATTTATGTTCTTTAAAAACATGTTTCATTTTTTAATTTATCTGTTCAAAAGTCATCAAGGATTAATCTGAAAAATATTAAGATTAGGATATTGACAGTTTTTTATTAGGTTCAAATCAATATATCCAAAATATATTATATATTTGAAATATTTTCTTTAGTTTTCAAAACTTTTTGATTTTTTATTGTGTAAAGACCAAAGTATTACCTGTGAAAGTAGACATTTAACAGCTTCATCTGGTTCCATTTGTTTAATAAAGACTCCTTAAAATAAAATTCAAAACAATAATTTATTTATATAAATGTATTTTGTTTATATATATAAATATAATTTATTTACATATATGAATTTATTTTGCTTATATATATAAATATATTTCATTTACATATATAAATATATTATTACAAATTATTATTATAGTTTTATAAAAGGAAATTTTTTTTTTAAATCACTAAAGTACCATTAAAAACATTGCAAAAAATTTCTGCATGACCCCCATCTATCAACATGGTTTGCAATGATTGCGCTAATTGAAAATTTCCAAAACAAGCTAATTTTTCTAGAGCTGCTTGTATTAGCCCTCTTGCCTAAAATTTACACAATAAAAAAAAAATAATTTCTATTTAAACAATAAAATTGTATGAAAAAACAACTTAAATTTGTCAAACAAAATTTATAAAAGTTAAAAACCACAAAAATAAGACAATTAAAAATTGTTTGAAAAATGTTAAAAGTTTTTTTTAATGTTTTTATTTTTAATATTCATCTTTAAGTCTCTTCAAAAAAATGTTTGAAATATCAAATCGACACTGTCTATTTTAATTTTAAGAAATTATATATTAGCAAAAAATGTTTAAAATATCAAACCAACATTGTCTATTTTAATTTTAAGAAATTATATATTAGCAAAAATGTTGAAAATAAATACCTTGGCAACATCAAATAAATATTCTAATAAGCCATTTCTAACAAGTAAATCTATGGCTACCAAAGCATCATAATCTAAGTTGTTATATAGAAATGATCTAAAAATAATTGTCAAAAAAATGTTCTAAAAAAATTTGTTGAGACTTTAGTAGGTATTAAAATTTAAAATTTGTGTAAAAAATGTTCTTAAATTTTTAAATATAAAAAATAAAAATCATAATTATTACAATTATTACATAATTATTTGAAACATTTTACAACTACTTAAACCATGAGAAATAAATTTTTTAAACTTAGGGTTTAGGTTAGGCTTGTCAATCTCTAAATGCCAACCCTAAACATTACAGCAATGTATGTACACTCACTGCATGTTCTCTCTAACTGCATGTTCCTATTTAAGTCAGCCCATGTATGTTCACTCCCTGCATGTTCTCTCTAATTAAGTCAGTTGATGTATGCATTGTTGCAAAACCTTAATTAAAAATTGTCCATGATTTAAATTACTATTCTTGACCAAACATAACAAAGTTCACAATGTAAGTATCACCATAGAAATACCACAATGCAAATGCCACATGACAAAATATCAAAAATCACAATGCAAAATATCAAAATATCTTTGTGGTAAATCAAGGCAAAACAACCTTGTTTTAAATCTTTGTGATAAATCAAGGCAAAACAACATTGAGGCAAATCTTTGAGGTAAATCAAGGCAAATCAACCTTGTGGTAAATTTTTAGGTACATTTTACCTTGCGGTAAAATGTTTAATATTGCTTGCCATCTATTACAAGACAAAGCAAAAAATCAGCAAAATCAAGATTATTGTTGGCATTGTATAGTTAATTGAACCCACATGTTTATGCTATAATTTATAGTTTAGTATATAATTTTGACTTAATTTTTTAGTTTCCAATGATTTTTTAAAAATTGATTAACTAACTGATCATTCATTTAATAATAAAAATTCACTCAATAACCTATAATTAAATCAGATATTTTTGACAAAGGATAACATGTTACCACTTTTATTCTAAATCATTTTACTCTAAATCATTTTTGAACCCTGAGTCCTGGAGTTCTGACCACCAATAGCACATTCGGATTTTAATTAAGACAATAAAAATAAGGTTCAAATTTAAATAGACTTCAAAATTCTAGTAGATAAAATTCAAAATTCTACATTTTCTGCTTTTTCCATACAAAATGATAATATGTTATCTGATGTAAACCTAATTTAAATATTTAAACCTGACAGTAATCTTAATTTGTAATTATTTATTTTGTAATATGTAAATGAATCAATATTTAGCTCTTAACATTTATAACATTTAATTAAAAATAATTCTTATGATAATTATAGTCTGATAAAGAAAAGGACATGTTCAATTACAATTTAATGAGGTAACAATGTAGTGGTAGAGTGCTTGTTTTGTAAAGAATTTGATCCCTGTCATGCCCTTGGTTAAAGGGGAGCTCAATTTGTTTGCTGTGTGGAGAAACAAATTGAACCTCCCTGAGTGTAATGGCCCCCTTGACCTTGAGGAAGTGAATACAGCTTTAAAAAAAAATTACTACTAAAAAAAAAACATACTTGAAAGAATCACACAAGTTTCTAAAAAATGTTCCAGAGTTTAAAGCCTCCATAACCTAAATACACACACATATACTCAATAAACCCACACACAATTTTTTTTTTATTAATTGCAAATCTTAAAATGAGAATGCTTAAACTTTCAAGAGAATGTTAAAATTATTTAGAAAAACGTTTAAATAAAGATTTGTAAAAGTTTTTGCTGTGATCTATATAATATAACACAATAAAACTATATACAATTAATAGGACTCAAATAAATACTTGTTCAATATAACATAGCACAGCCAAATTTGATAGAGTGTTCCGTTCATTACCATTAGTAATTTTTTGCAAACTCTATAATGAAAATTATTTTTTTATAAAACTTTGTTTTAATTTTTTAAATTTATTTTACTTTTGTTTAATTTATTTTTAATTTGTGTATATTTTTACATTAACAAAACAAAAAAACAAAAACCATAACTAGAAGTATTGTAAAGAAGTTTTAGAAATAATCTATTTATTATATGTAACAGAGAACAACAAATGCCTTTGTAAAAATCCTAATATTATTTTTAAAAAGCCTATAAACAGCATTTAAAATAAATTTTTTAAACAACTTTAATTTTAAAATTAACTTTAAAATATTTTAAAAACACATCATCAAGTGTTTTACATAATATAATAGACTTGGTAATTCTACACATTTTCTTATTTCCTAATAACAATTTTACTGCTTATATTAAATTATTTACTAAGGTTATAACATTATTTACAGGGTTATAACATTGGTTACTATGGTTATAACATTATTTACTGGGGTTATAATATTATTTACTAGGATTGTAACTTTTATCTTTTTTCTGGATGAAACTTAGATTAACTTTGGTTTGAAAATAAATAAAAAATAATTGGTTTTATTTACCTTAATGATTGATTTATAATTACTAGCTGAGCGGATCTGTAAAAGATATAAATGTAAAGTATACAAAGCTTTTGTAAGTCTATTCCATACTAACTTTTATACGTTTTCCTTATATAAATTTTCAAGTTGGATGAGACAGCATGTTTGATATTTTTTAAATCTTGTCAATATTTTTAAATACAATAGCATAAATGCAAAAACTCAAAACAAAGCAGTTTAAACAAAAAAGACTTATTAGAAAACATTTCTTATATTACACACGATCCTGTATATAATGTTAAATATAAGGATTTTTTACAATTGTATATAACATACTTGTTTATATATATTGTTTATATGTAAACGCAAATTTATTACTATGCAATAAAGCTGTACTTATTTAGAGAACCCGCTCGAAAAGTGTTGATTAATGGTATGAGAGATTTATAAAATGGTTTTTTTCTATTACATGCATAACTTTAATAGATCAGTAGTTGTCCTGTAATAGGTGTCATTTAGTAAGGGTTCAAATCCTTCAACACAATATATTTTTCAATCTGGTCTTATATATTTATAGCAATAAAATAAATATAGCAAAAAAGACTTTTCATTGTTAATATAAATTTTCAAAGTTTTTTTTTTAATTTTTTGCCACCACAGCAGCACTTTCTGGAGTAGCAGGATGGGCTTATCAAATTTTTTCTTTAATAAGTTTCAGACCATAACATTTTTTCAGACCATTATTAGCTTATTAGTTATGCACCAGCAATGTTCAACTTTTTTTAGAAAAATGAATTGCTTCAAGCGGGAGTACCTTTATTAGACATAAATTATTATGTGCAAAATTTGAAAGTTGCAAGTCTTCCCTACATAAAAGCCAAATAATTAGATGAATTTATGTAAATAAAACATTTATAAAAAAACATGTTTTTAAATGTTGCAACTTCTTTGGGTTTAGATAGACAGTTAACAAAAATTTTTTCATATATTTTTGTTTTTATGTTAGAAAAAAAAAATCATCTTTTTAGCTTGAAAATTTTAACTTTATGCAGAAAAAAAAAAAATCACTGGAATGTGTGAGTATTGTTTACGTTTTACTTATTTTTAATGACACACTTCGTTGTAATTCTACATCAAATGGCGTCTTTTAAGCAGTTATTTATGTTGATTTTTCAAAGTTATTTTTCAAATAAGATAGCTACTAGTTAACTTTTTATTTTTTTATTTTTGAGTTAACTCTTATTTTCTTATAAACTACTTACTATCTACTTCAGCTTGAAACAACTTAATACCAAAATCGCTAGTACCTATAATAAGCTAATTACCTGAGCACATTATAACATAAGTATCTCTATCATGACATATGCACAACAAAATTCTCCTGGTGTTTTGATATTTATAGAAATTTCAGGCTTTTTTAAAAATTCTCTCCCTTTCGTTTGTTATAGTATTTAATATCTTTATATATATTATGTATATAATATCTATACAACTTCAAAAAAGTTTTATTTTGTATTTGAAAAAATAAAAAAATTAAATTAAAAAAAAAAAGGAGCAAGCATAAGGATTTGAACCACTGAGATGCACTGTGAGCTAAACACTTTGGCCACAAAGGCGTATTCAATAATTTTTTTTAAAACTATTGAATAAACTAAAGATTTTATAAAATGGCAAAAAAAATGTTATAAATCAAAATTAAGAAGATGCTGCTGCAATACAATTTTAAGTAAAACTTTAAAGCTTTATATAATTTTTAACATTACATTAATTTAATGTTTACATAAGTTAGATATTTGCATACACTTTTGTTTACATTTTCTTATAAGAAAAAGTGCTGCGACTCTTTCTCATTATTAATTCTGGTGTAATGGTTGCCATGAGTTCCGTGCCAAACAAACACAAATGAGTAATGGCAGCAGCATCAAATTCAATATCAATATATTATAAGATTAGCAAGCCATATTAAATAACTTGATATCTCTTCAAAAATTAAAATTTAATAAAAAAGCTTAAGGTGGCTGAACTTTAAAAACAGTTTAAAACTTTTATTTAGTAAACAGTTTTTTCAGACATATTTTGTTGTTCCCTGTTTCTTATAATAATAGAACCATCCTAAACCTTTAAAATAATTTTTATTTATTTACATAAATATCTACCTGCTGAATAAATATGAGACCATCTTTAATTGAAGCAAAACGAATCAATTGAGCTGCTCTTCTAATAGGAGAACACTAAAATTAAATATATCTATCATACCAGTATTTAGTATTTAAAGTAAATGTCAATATTTATATATTTGAAGTAATGTCAATATATATATATATATATATATATATATATATATATATATATATATATATATATATATATATATATATATATATATATATATATATATTTATATATAAACATATATATATATATATATATATATATATATATATATATATATATATATATATATATATATATATATATATAACTTGTTCATTGCTAAATCATAAAGATTTTTGTGTGTGAAGAACAAAAAAATTTATAATCTGTAACAATTGTAATCTATTGTTCTGCATTAAGAATTAGAAGCTTGTCAAAAATAAAGAATTTATAAAAATGCTTTTTTGTTGATGTTTATGGACAAATTTATTATGTTTTTTGTTTTATTCCACTAATTTAATTGCAAAATTAGTGGAATAAAACAAAAAACAATTTCTCACATTGGTGTTAATATCAGATAAAATATGCTTACTTATTCTACCAATTTGATTCTTAGCTGGGTTAATAAGACGAACAGTAGGGTTATTTAAAAAGTTTGGTTTATGGTCTTTCAGTGTAATGAAACAATTAGAAGATCCATTTATATTGATTTTGTTAAAAACATCAAGATTCTTTAAAATAGTTTTTCCTTCTTTATTAATGTGGTCTTTCATTATTAGGTTAGTTTTTTAATAATTAGATGTTGTAGCGTTCATTAGCAACTTATTGTATTCATCTTTTGATAAATTATATAAATTTGTTTTATTGAACACGTTTATTGAAACATTGATGTGTGTGCTGAAAAACTTTAAGACTTGAGACAATTTAGAGAAAATGTTTTAATAATTACCTTAAGCTAATATGCAACTCATTGATAAGAAACTCTGGACTTGCCAAACTGTTGTGTTTTGTGGACAAAGGTTTTGTTTAACATGTTTAGGATTTAGTCTTAACATTACGCCAGTTATAATAAGAGCAGTGGAACTGGAAGTTCCACTGCTCACACAGTTACCACTCTGAGTCTCTGACACAGTTACAATAAGAGCAGTGGAAGAGAAGTGGATCTGGAGAGGAACACTGATACAAAGATACAACTCAATTTTTAAAATGACTTTTTCCATGACTTTTTCATGAATGTTCCATGATTTTTCCATGACTCTTTTGTAAATGCAATGCATTTTAGTGAAGCTGCACCGAGCAGTGTACGCCTTAGGGATGAATAATAAGTTAAAAAGAGTTTAGCAGAGTGAGATAAAAGTACAAAAGGACAGATGTCCAGAGGAAAACAAAGAGCCTCAAAGTGGAAAAATATTAAAAACTAATATGTGTAAAGTGTAGTAAAAAGTAAATAAGAATAATAAACAACAGTCAAGGAAAGTCATTAGTTGTAGTGCTACTAAATTGTTGTTGGAGACCAGCGTAAATGTGATTTGTAGATAGAATTGGTAATGGAGTAGAATTATTCGTTTTATAAGTAGTCATCGTGTGGTTTGTATTCTTAGGGTGATAAACATTCATTATAGATGTAAGTGTCATGAACGTCTCGAGTACAGTATGGATTCGAGCCCTATGGTGCAGTGTGAACGCATAAAGACCTCCAGCTTTCATCCGAAACTGGCATCCCAAAAGAAGTTCCACTCTGGGTCTACACCAGGGTATCTTTTTAAAGGTATCCCATTGTGTTATCCCAAAAGGACTATTCTCAGAGTATCCAGTCAGGAAGACTGCCACAGACTCCTGAATTGACACTGGGACCAGAGGACTCTTAGTGGGGTTCAGTACAACTTGCAAACAGTAGTAAGTAGTTTTTTGACATGAGTGTCTATTGGGTGCAGTGGTTTGTCAGAGTCAATGACAGTTGTGAGCTGTTTTGAGTTCTTATAACTGTGTGTGTAATGTTAGCAGATAATGCCGTGTACGTGTGTTTGATTACTTTTGTAGCATGTCTTGATAATGAGAGTTATCAGTGTGAAAATAGTTGAAAGTCTTTTTAGTTGGTGTTACAAAAGGTAGATGTGAGTACTATAAGTCTAATAAACGTGTATCGATAAAAAATAGCATAAATAAATAACAAATTATTAGATGTTGATAAATTAGAAATGAAAATGAAAAGTTCCATGAATTTTATGACTTTCAATTAAAATTTAGGAATTCCATAACTTTTTCCATGACCAAATATAATTCCATGACATTTCCATAATTTCAATGATTTCCATGACCAGTGGCCACCCTGTGGTAGTATTGTAAATAAAGACACAATAACTGTTTGTTACGTACTTGACCATTTGGAAATCTATGAACTACATTGTAACCCAGTGGTTCTTGTATCCAAAGAAACTAGAGTTTTAGGGTTACAAGTTAGAATTAAAAATACAAAGTTGTATTGGAGAAGAGATGATGATTTTGGTTAGGAAAAGATGACACAACGCATATAAACATGTCTGAACTTGATGCAGTAATTGAAAGATTAAACATGGGCCTCAACTGGAAAATGGAAATTTTGCCTTAGAAAATGGAAAATCTGCACTGATTCGAAAGTGGTATTTCATTGGGTTACCAACGCACTAACCAGAAGTATTAGATTGAGGACAAAAGCTTTAAACTATTGCAAATATAGTGGAAAAATACAGATTCAGACTAAATATTAGGCTTGTGGCTTTGGAGTTTAACTTCTTAAAGGGATCCCTAAGTGCTCCTAACATATGATCTCATATGAAAAAGCATAAAAAAAAAATATGTAAGTTTTTTTTCTTTTTCACTAAATTGTAATAATAAATGCATGCTAACAAAAAGCAATTGCCGAAATCACTGAAAAACAACTCCATTTTGATTTTATTTTTTCACCATTGAAACTCGATTTTTAGTCGTTAAAAATCACGTTAGTACGTCACAACAACTTTAAAATATCTACTTCGATTTTCAAGTAAAAAAAAGTCGTGATTAAATAGTTAAGTTTTAATCAAGTTTTTTTAATTAGTTTTGCAAAAACAGTATAATATCATTCGGTTGAAAGACGTCGTTAAAAAAAAGTTATTAAGTAATAGTTTTTAATAGTTTAGAACTTATAAAAAAGTCTTACAGGGCTCGTATTAAGCGTATCGCGATCGCGATTGCTTTTCACACTTTTGTGATTAGTTTTTTCTTAAAAAAAATCTTTTCGCAATTTTTATTTTTTTTTTTGGTTGTTTAATTACTTTTTTTCTAGCTTAGCATTTTTTTTAGCAATCCTTAAAAGTAATGTTTTTATCATAAAGAACGTCACACAAAATTTATTATTCTGAATAGATAGATTTGCTATTTCGCGCGGAGATTTTCTTTCAACGTTAAACATTTTTGAATTTAAATTACTTTAAATCTCTGCGTGGAAAATTTTTACAAGGTCGTTAAAGCGAAAAGTTGAAAAGTTCGTTTTTATCTTTGTTTATCAAAACTTCATGTTTAAAATAAGGCTTAAAAACGTTAGAGCAAAAAAAATACTGACTTTTATTTGCATTTTTATACTGTTTGAAAAAAAAAACTAATAAAAAAGAATTAATTGTTATTATTATTAATTCTAATAATTATTAATTAATATATTATTAGTTAATTCTTTTTTATTATTATTTTTTTTCAAACAGTATAAAAAAGCTAATAAAAACCAGCAATTTTTTTTACTTTAGCCTTATTTTAAACGTGAAGTATATTTCGATTTATTTAACCAAATTTTTTTGTTTCATCTTTTATTGGAAAACTTGAAATAGAAAAATTGAAAAAAACATCAACCATTTAAATGAAAAACTTAATTATATTTAAACTTTTATTAGTCCTTTATTCAAGAAACAATAAATTATAAAAAACGTGGTATATAATTTTTTATTAAGTTTTTGACGATGTTTTTTGATTTATTGACGATAATTCTCCCCCCCCCCCCATTCACGCACATCGGCGCGACCTATAAGAGAGAGAGAGAGAGAGAGGGGGGGGGGGGGAGAGAGAGCAAAAAAAAAATTTTTTATCGCGATCAGATTTTTTTTTGCGTTAATTCGAGCCCTGTCTTAGTTTAATTTCTAACAAAATGTCTATTCAACCTTATTAATTTGAACCAAAAAAAATATAGCAAAATTAACATAAATGTTAATTTAAGTAAAACATTTTACAATAATTATTTTTTTTATCAAGCAAAAATGAGAGTAACCGTCACTTTTGAAACCATAAAAATGACTGAAATAAATTTATTTTTGTACTAAGGAAATATTTTAAATAAACTTTTATGTGTCTAAATCAATATTCATTTGTTAAAAAGAGTTTAAAATTTGACTTCTATTCATTTTTGGCCGTGGAATTGCCCTTATAACACAAATATATAAATTAAAATTATAAAAAAATTTTTAATATACAAATATATTTTCACAAAATGCTACAAAACTTATTCTTGTAAGTAATTGTGTTAGTTGAAATAAAATCGACTTTACTTTTAAATTTAATTACCAACTAATAAGTTTGCAATAATGACATTTTGTCTACTTTGTTTATTTTGACGTACAAACGTTGGTTTTTTGAGGCAGTAGAGTCAATAAACTTTGGACAAGACGCATTTTTTTTTAATCGAAGAAAAGCGTTTTTTTGAAAATTAAATTTGTTAGTGTGTGTTCATTATTACGTTTTAGAAAAAATAATATACATCAAACATTTTTTTTTTTAATGCTCTTTCATATGAGATCATATCTTTATAGCACTTAGGGATCCCTTTAAGCCAATCCTTACTTGAGTGGCTGACAGTTGGTTAAAAATGGTTGATAAACCCTCTGAAATGGCAGCAAGTAGAATTATTAGAACTTTGCTATCTTCAAAAGAAATTCAGCATGTTCATAGATCCACAGGACATTATATTAATGTGTATGATAATGATTTGAAATTAAATCATAGATAAGATAAAAAAATAAATGTTGCATTTGATCGGATGAAAAAAAAAAAAAAAACTGATTACATGAATTTAATTAAACTTAATTTATAGTCGATATATTATTTCTAAAATATATAAATTCTTTGTCACCAATTTTTGCAATTCTATCACGTCAATCTTTATCTTCAAATAATTCTGTAACTCTACTGAGAGGCCAATTTCCTCAGGGTGTATCTGGAGAAATTACTTATACAATATCATCTTATCTTTATTTGGTATTTTTCTAGATAATATATGCCAAAAGTTGAATTATAAATGTATTTTAATATAAAATTATTTTAAAATTACCAAAAAGTAACTAAAAGTAACAACTAACTTTCAATACTTGAAAAATTAGATGTAACAATTCTAGCAGACAAAAACTATCCAAAACCTTTAAACAGTATGCAGACTTTTATGGTTAAAAAAAATCTTTTAAGAATTTGATTACAATCTGTTATTTAAACTTTTATATTTCAACTAAGAATTATAAACATTACAATAATTGCATAAGTATATTAAACTTTATAATATTTAAAAAAGCACAAAATCAACAACTTGATAAATTTGATTTTATATATGAAATCATTAATAACGTTTAATCATGTTACATTGTTATTATTTATATATTTTATAAATTATTAAACTAATGAAATTAAATAAATGACATTTTATTTAAAACCTACGAGAATTCAATTACTCCTTTTCTATTTTTAAAACCCAACAGAGTTCCCAAATGATTAAAGTAAATTAAGATTTATATTACAAGAAATATATAACTTTTAAAATATTATTTAAAATCAATAATCAAACAAACCTTTGACAAGTTATAAAACTTGTTTGCATTTTGCAAATCCTTATTCAACAGACATTGGTCAGCAATAAACTAAAGAAAAAACAGAAAGATTTATAACATTTCAATAGTGGGAAATCATGTAAGATAATTGTCAATTTGAAAACTGTCACACTTTGTAATATTTGCCAAATTTTGCTTCAAAAATCAAGCTCCTAGCTCTATTGCTTCATATTATGCAAAACTATTTTTTTAAAGTTATGCAAGAAAACAGAGGTCAATCAATCAATCACTAAAACCAAACAGATTTTGGTGCAGCATGATACAACAGTCATAGCAACCTAAAATTTTGTGTGCAAGCTCCTTAAGGATATAGATGTCAGATTTAAAAAATTACACCTATGTATCTTGGGGAAAAGCCTCCCTACTCCCCCATGGGGAAGCAGTGCCCCAACTTGACTTCAGTACTAATAGGGTTATCAACTCAATGTTAGTCCCATGCATAATTAAAATGTATATTATTTTATTACAATTACAATCTTTCATTTTGGGAGGAAATGGGGATTACACACCTCTAAACACCTCTCCACTATCCCCCATGCCCACCCAATAATTTATGCATTGTAGGATACTAATTTTTTAATATTTGAGCCTAGTTGAACAAGATTGAGTTAAGGAATTACTCTTTCTCGCAATAATCTAAACAATTTATCCATAAATGAAGTGTACACAATAACCTTTTGGAAGTTATGAACTCTACTCAACTTTCAAATATTAACATGTTCTATCTAACCAATCAGTTTTGATTTGTTTAATCTTTTTTTTTATATCTCAATTATTTCATGCATTTATATTATAAACTATAAATTAAATTTGTTTAATTAATTAAAATTTCAAAATTATTTTTAGAAATGAAAACTCGAAACAAAGGTGAAATTCCTTTGGAAAATGAAAATGTGAAAATTCCAAAACATACAAGAAAAAGCAAAGAAAGTAATCACACAGAACAATACTTCTTAGTTGGCAAACCAGTCAAGATGTCCTCAGTTAGGCTGCCAACTAGGGCTGACGTTATCAAGCACTTTCTCTACCTGAAGGAAAAGAATGGTCCAACTTCTAAGACAAAGCGACTTGTTTCCTAACCTTTAAGTAAGAGCTTCAGGTATCTTTTTATAAAGAACCTAACACAAATAGAGTGTACTTTTTCAAATTTTTTTTTCATAGTAAGCAAATAGGGCAAATACTTTCCTTAAATATTATCCATTCAAAAACTGTAAAGACAAGTATTATTTTATTTTTGGTAATCCACAGAGGTACACTGCACACTAAAGCAAAAATAATTTTTTTTATAAAAAAAATTATTTTTGCTTTAGTGTTTACAAATTAGTAGTTTACAAATTATTGTTTTCTGAAAATATTTAAATATTTTTAAAATCAAGTTAATTTTCTTGGTAAATTTTAAAATAACTTTTTATGATTAGAACTGTTCTGGTTGTAAAAGCTATAAAATCATACAAGGATGAAACTTAACATCACAAACAATGAAAAACTTAACATCACAAACAATGAAAACTAATTTTTAAATGTTGTTTTATTATAAAATTATGATATAAATTCAGGTAATACAAGTAAATAAGGAGAGCGCCGCTTAAAAAAAAGAAGTCTTTTGTGGCACCAAAGAAAACAAGAAGGAGCCCATAAAAAAAGGTCTTTTTAAATATAAGTAATAGTTTTTTTAATTTTTATTGTAATTAGTCAACTATTTTATTACTTTAGCCTTATCATATTTGCTACGCCACTGGTTAATAAAATTAAATAATAAATTTTTCAATTAATTTAAACAGATTTTTTCAATTAACAAAAAAACACTACTTTACTTTAAATGAGCTTTGTATGTTTATTGGCAAATCTTGCATGTATTGTTGACCATAGAACAGCAAGATCTGCACAACCAATCGCCACAGGATTCGCAACACATTCATTATAGTCCTTGAGCTGTAATTTTAACTTCAAAAAAAAATGTCACAAGCTTGATATTTTTTAGAACTCAAAGTCAGTTAGTTTTGAAATTATGAACAAATTTTTTATTCAAAAAAATACCATGGTGTGTATCCATTCTAAAAATGTCAAAATTTACTGATAAATTTACAGGTAAAGTTACCAGTAAATTTTACATTCATCAACATTTAACAATATTACTGCTAACTGTCTCCTTTGTTGTTTATCCATGAATGACTGAAGTTATTAAATTAAGTTAAACTTTTATAAAAAAAATTTCAAAAATTAATAATTTTTTTTTGTAAAGATAATTTGGGATTCTTAATAATACTAAGATTAAATATGATCATTTATTTTAATAATTTGCTTATTTTAGATTTTAATGGTATGCATTTTTTCAAATTTTTTCAATTGTTGTTTTGCTAAAGATTTATTTCAGCAGGTTGCATATAAACATTATTACTTTTTTTATAGATTTATATTTACAAACTAATTACAAATATTATTTGATAAAAAAAAGTTTGTAAAATTTGAGTTTTGCATGCTTTTTTTATATTGTTTCTTAAATGACCAAAGTTACATGGTGACTTTAGTCATTTAAGAAACAATTAGGCGATTTTACGGTATGGTTTTAATTTTATTTTTTCAAACTTCTTAAAACATTGTACATTAAGTAACAACAGATGTTGTATATATTACAGTGTAGCGTCATTTTTAAAATTGTATATATTATTTACTAATAGCCATAGATTATATTATAACACAACAAATAAGCTAATACTGTATACTTCAACAAAGCAAGAGTTATATGCATAAAAATGCATACTTCATAAAGCAGAGTTATATTAAGATTAAAGATGAGACCAAATCTTTCAGAATATTCTACATCATGTTTCATACACAGTTCTGCAAAATAACTTTCAAGAAAAATTCTAGAAATAAAAAAGAGACTTTACATAATAAGAAATGTATTTCATAATGCATAAAAAAGAAAAACTGAAACAAAAGTAATATAAAAAAATTGATAACTTAATTTATATACTTCAAAAATTTATACTATACACTAAATCTGTTGTACCTAAATTTTTTGTACTAAATCTTTTTTTCTAAAAGTTTTGTACCAAATCTTTTTGTTTTTCTTTGATAGAAGTTAACTAAGTACAAAAAGAATGTTACCTTGGTTTACATTCTATAACTCCATTACTTGTTACAATTAGAAAACTTGAAAGTTCTTTACAACTTTTGTAACCAGCAGAACAAGGAAAAGCTGTATTCCACATTGAGGGAGGATTGAACTTGAAAACATAACTGTTTAAAACAGTTTCAGAATCATTAAGAAAAAAAC
This sequence comes from Hydra vulgaris, assembly GCF_022113875.1. NCBI lineage: Eukaryota > Metazoa > Cnidaria > Hydrozoa > Anthoathecata > Hydridae > Hydra > Hydra vulgaris. Next base: position 18,372,230 of record NC_061168.1, read on the forward strand.
TCTGAATACTACTTTCAACAAGCAAGTCTGTTTTCTACAATCAAATAAAACAAAAAAAATAAATAAATTAATGTTAAAACATTAAAAGGTTATAAACATTCTTTTATTTAAACAAAATTAAAATATAATTACTATTTAAAAAATCTATTTTATAACAATCTATTTTATAAGAAATATAAAAACTATTTAAAATTCATTTGTTTAATTTCTTTAGCTTTGAAATCATGACTATATGGTAGCTCCAACAACTACTTTTTTCAGAACAGTTTTATTTCGCGATATCTAAAGCCTTTTTTATAGGTATATTTACTTAATATTTACTTAATAAAACATATAAAATCAACTTTTCTAAAGTTAAATTATAATTTTTCTCTAAAAACAATACCCATCAAAATAGTAAACATAAATTGAAACACAAACCAGCTTGGGTGTATTTGACATCATTCATTAGCACCCTTAATTAGATACCTTTTATTAGACACCCTTTATATCATATGCATGTAAGTAAAACTTTAACAGTAAATAAAATTTGTGAATTTTTAAACAGCTAATTTTCAACAAAAATGCTTTTCTTTTTAATACAAATATGAACTTTTATAAAAGATAAAAATAATCAGATCATTGCAAGCAAAACATTGAGAAACTCCTGATTGTCATCAACTTATCTTGTCAGCTACCTTGTATGCATGTCTATTTAATAAGTCTTTAACTTAAAAATAACTTGTTTTTAAGTTGAGCCCTAAGGTAAAAATAGATATTGTAATAAATTATTTGATACTCTAGAAATGTATTAAAATATAAAACATCTTTTTAGATTACAAAAAGCATTTTTTTTTTTTAAAAAAAGTTTCATTCTCAATAACTTAAATAAAAAAATCATTTTATAGGTTAACATAGAACAAAAGAGTTCACAACTCATTCACAGAAAAGTATTAGTTTACATTATTATTGTCACTAATATTGTAATTACATTAGAAGCATGAGGTAAATTGCAACCAAATTTTTTGATTCCTTTATTAGCACAATATTCAAAAAATGATTTAAAACATGTTTCTGATCTCATAGAGGTTATATGAATTTTTAATAACATTATTGATAAAGCAATTGTTTGAGCATCTACTTCAGCAGATTACATATGTTGAGAGACTTGTTCTACAGCTGCAAACACATCATAAGCCAGGCAAAGCCCAAAATATAACTGAAATGATAATAGTTTATCAAGTAAATCTTCTGCTTTAGCTCTGTTAGAATCATTTGATTCAGAAATTTCTTGAAGTACTGAAACAATTACTTTAAAATTTGTCAGAATTCAACCATATGATTTAATCCTCAAGGTAAAACGAGTTGGACAAGGAGCAATTTAATGGATTTTTTTGACATTCTTGTCAATTATATCTCATTGTAATTTTTTAAACCTTACCAGTCTCTTTGGAGCTAAACAAATGAAATTATACATCAGCAGGCACACTTCCTATCAGTGGTGCATACAATTTACTTGTTTACAAGCATCTTGAAGTAACAATGTATAAAATCGCTTCATTGACATCATCTTGAAATAGTTTAGCAACACCACTTAGATGCCCTGACATTGAAGCGGCACTATCATAACTTTGCCTCTGCACCATTTTTTTGTCTAGTTCACATCTTAATAAAACATCACATATTGTATAAAAAAGCGACTTACTGTCAGTAGTATCAAGTGCATAGAGACCAAAAAAATCTTTGTATATTGTAAAATTTTCAGAAACCAATTGAACACATATAGACATTGTTCAATACTGAAAATGTCTTAAGTTTCATCGCATATTAGAGAAAAAGGACATTTCTTAGCACATAATTTGCCGTAGAGAAAAAGGACATTTCTTAGCACATAATTTGCCATAATTCCCATCATCTTTTTAAAAATATCATGAGGCATGTACTTATTGTTTGTCAGCCAGCTTGATAGAGGTGAATAATCTTCACTCCTTATTAAAAGTAACTGATTAAGATTGCCATCAATTTCTTTATTCTGTCGAATAGCTAAACCTTGTTGAGTAACACATTTTAATGTAGAGATTACACAAATTAAGCACTCGTAATGCTAACCGCATCGCTTATCATGCATTTCACTTATCATTTGATGTATGCTTTTAAACCTGCAGCACATAATGTAAATAATATTTCCTGTGCCTCCTAATGAAATGATGATAGGTGGTATTTTTTCAGTCTTTCTACAGCTTTTTTCCAATTGTCATAACTAATTGTTAAAAAGTTTTGTTCACCACATTTTGAAAAAGATACCAGATTTTTATTGACAGCATCAATGCAAATATAGCAAAATACTTTCTTTTTTGAATGATATAGATGAATCCAAGGGTAATCTATTATCCATTTTTCATTGAAAAATCTAAGTTGTTTGCCATACATTTTTTTGGTTGCTTCAATTTTGGCAGGATTTATTTGTTTTTTCTGCATTCCATTCACAGCAGGAACAAGCAGGAAAAGATTTTTCAATGTCATTTCCTCCTTGAATATTTTCTTCCGTTGGTAAAGTTGGACTTGAAAAATACTTGTCATGTACAAAGTAAGAAATCAGTGTTCGTTGTTTTATATGAGATGGGTCCGTCATGACGCTTTGTAGATGTAAGGAAAAACTAGTTGTAAGATTAGGAATTGTGAATTACATAAAATGTGCTTATGTATAGATTTATATAATATTCACAACCGTTAATTGCTTCCTTTTGAATTGTAAAACATTATTCAAAGCAAACACATAAAGTTATTATTTCAATTACAAAACGCTAATTACTTCCTAGAAGCTTATAAAACGTATTTCAAAACAAATACGTTAAGTATTTCAAAAACAAAATACTAATTGACCTCTAGCGGCTTTAAGTTGTGATTTAAAACAAGATAAAAACTTTTAAAATAATAATTTAACAGACTTAAAAAGTGTGTGGGGGGGGGGGGGAGAAGAGCTATAATCCCAAGCCACCTCTGTCAGAAACTGTTAAAATAAGTTTTAATTAATCTTATTATAACAAGTTATAGTAAGATTAATTAAAAAGTCTTTCTTAAGTATAACCCTACCAGATATTCACAATTGTAAACAGATATCTTATACGGTAGACATATGATCTTGTAACCTTTTTTACTATAAATTTTAAAAGGTGCGTGTGTAAAAAATTAAGTCAAATAAATTTAACCAAACTTTTAAAATAAAAAATACTTGATGCTTTAAAATTAATGAGCTCATATTTCATAAGAATAATTTTAAATAAAACCCTTTTTTAAACAAAAACTCACAAGTAAAGTAAACAACTAATGTTTAACTGCAAATGTCAATATTCTAAAATAACGTTCGCTTGCAGAGTTTTTATTAAACTAAAAACATCAAAATAAATTTAGAGGTTTCTAAAACTTTTTTAGAATTTTGTCAACTGTATTTTACTGAAAATATTAATTATAATATTCTATGCAAATGATTTGTAACTACTCATTATTTAATTCTCTTCCTGTTTTATTGAAAATTTTTCTCAAGCAGCAAATCTTAAAATAAATTTATTTAAAGATTATTCATTCAATAACATCGCAAATGACAAAACCTTCTATTTAACAGAACAAAGAAAAGAAAAAAAAACCAAAAGAAATTATTCTGAAAAATAGAATAGATTATAAAAAATGTAAAAATTAAAGGGAAAAAAAAACTGATTAAAGAAAAAAAATTAAATACAAAATACAAAGCAAATTAAAAAATCAAAAACAAAGAAAAGAACAAATAAGAACAAATGTTTCTAGTTAAATACAACATCAGAAAATAATGATAAAAAAAACTTTATTATAAAAGTATTATTCACCACATTTAATGTGTTATATGCAGTATTTGTCAATAATATGGAAGCAGACTAGTGGTGGATGCAGACTAGTGGTGGAAGCAGACTAGTGGTAGAATGCAGGAGACTAATAATACTTACTTCACAAGAAGAAAAAGTTTTTCATGAGGCTTATATCTAGTCAATGTTTGTTAAAGTACTGCACTCTGTTTTTCTACACAGCAGCCTTGTTTAACCATGCTTGTGTTTATGAGTTTAGTGTTGACAGAATTGCAAATAAAATTAAAAAAAAAGAGCAGCCTCTTCAACTGTAGTGGCTCCCCTCTGAAGAAAATAAAAAAAAAATAGCAGCCTCATCAACTGTAGTGGCCCACTATGGAGAAAAAATAAAGCCAACTAAAGTAGTGCATTAAAAACAAAAATATTTTTTCAAAAATTTCAACATTGTTATTTTTTAAGGCTTTCAAAAATATTAACATTGTTATGATTTTTTAGTGTATATATTTTTAAAATTGTTATTTTAAAATAGTTATTTAAAAAAGTAATTTGGAAAGTGGTGGTTAATTGCAAACTGCATTTATTATTCATCATGCTGACTTTTAAACTTTATTATAATATTTTTAAAAAAATTAGACTGAGGTTACTACAGAAAAACATTATGTGAAACTTGAAATGTTACCTTGATGTTTTGTTTTCCAAAAATACCATTACAAATTTCATGAGAAAAAAGTTGAATGCGAACCTAATAAAAAATATATTTTTAAACCTGCAATAACTCAATACAAAATTTGTTTTAAGTTTATAGAAATTAACAACTGAGAAGCAACATCATTACTTAATAATAAATTTTAAATTTAACACAAATATAAAAATATAATATACAATATAAATGCTATATTGTATATTATAAATATTGTATTATATAAAAGTTATAATACAATTTTTAAACTATATATATATAAAGTATATATAATATAAATTAGTTTAATTATAAACAAATCTTTGTGTACAAATTTCAAAACTACACACACATAATAATTTTGTTTTTTCTACTATAAATAGTTAAAAACAATTTTCTATCTTTTCATTAACTAAATAATTTTAAAATACAAGCTTAAAAAACAAATAACTTAAAATTACAAATTTTTAAATGCTTATGCTAAATATTAAACATAATAAGATTATCATTGATTTACTATAACATTTTGATAGGAATATTGTTTTTAAAATTTCTTTATTTTATTTTAAAGTATATGTAACAAATAAGTTCAATAAGTTCAAATCTTTGTAGTAGTTGCATTAATTCATAAGATACTTAGCGATTTCATTTGAGACAAAATGTAGGACCAAAAAGTTAACCAATTTTGAAGCTAGGTACTTACAATGTTTTGGGGAACTTTTGAATAAAGGATTTCAAGTTCAAAAATAATAGATAAGTTAAATCAGATCAGAATTCAGATCATTACAATCATCCTGCTACTGGTAACATGCAATCTGGTACAATCTGTCCTGCTGTCTTGTGGGACCTGCTTTTCAATGCAATTATTAGATTTGCATCCTTCAGATGTTGCTACTGATCAAATTGAACAAACAATTTCTCTTTATAATTCAGCCAATATTGTTGTTATTTATCACTTAACTGCTCTGCACACTGAATGGCACTAGCATTGCTGACCTTGCTGGCTCTCAGAATGTAAAATTCTAGTAAAATGCAAGTATATACACTCAAGTATATACACTCAAGTATATACACTCAAGTATATACATACAAGTATAAAGCACTTTGAAACACACTTATTATAACTATTTGGTTCTGTTGGTAAAGTTATTTCCCACTTAAACTCTTTTACAACTTATAGTTCAGACAACATTCATATCACAGTATTACCAAAGTGTGTTGCAGAATTCCAGAAGTACTTAAATGAACCTTGTTAGTGTTAACATTTCATTTTCTTACTCCTGATTACACTCTCAATATCTCTAGTCTCTTATTTGCCTTTTAATGCAAACATTGCAACAATTTTAATGCAGCAGCACTGTTGTCATATTATATCAATGAGGCCTTCACTCTAAAAACACATTGTAAATGTTGTTAGATTCCAGCTGTTAAACTTGAACTTCTCTCCCATCATTGTAACATACTCATTGTAACATTGCACCTATATCTCTCTCCTCCCACATTGCACCTTTTTTTCTTTTCTCACGCATTACACCTCTTTCTCTTTTAAAATTAATTGCTATTTTCATCTAAAATAAACATTCTGTGAGTCTAACAACTAAATTGTAGACTATTGTTATTCCCATGCATATTCCCATTTTTGTTTTGTTTTTTTTTTATTTATGAAGATTGTTTCTCACATCTATTTAAAGACAATATCCGCTTTAACAACTTCTTAAGGTACTTGATTCGAATTTGAAACAGTTCTATTAGAATATAATGTGCCTACTGATGCACTTAAGTTTAGCAAATCAGTTAAGATGTTCTTTTGAGAAGCATTTTAAGAAACTTATGAGAGTAATTCGTAGAAACTTGCTTTAGATTCGACAAGTATCATCTCAAATGGTTTCAGTGCTATTTGAACCCAATGACTAATTTATTATACTTTGACATCATTTATCTAGTTAAGCCAAAAACTTCATAGATTTTACCTTCTTCACAAACAGCTGTGTCATGCCTGACACTGTTTTGTTCTTTTTTTGAGATCCTAGTTTTGTTTATTAAATTATTCAGCCAGATGTCTAGGTTCAATGTATTACATTTTATCTTTGATTATGTAGCCATGTAAGAGTTATTGCAAGAGACACTTATTGTAAAGCTTATATTCATATTACACATAACTAAAAAGTTTAAGAAAATGTTTTTTTTTTTTCACACAAAAAAAATCATAATAAAATTTTTTTTTTTTTTTGATATAACTTTTTGACTATACTATTTATTTTAAATAGTTAAACTATTTATTTTAACTTTAATATTATCATAATTATAATTTATTAATTAAAACTTGCTATTACAACAAATTTATTAAATTAACAATGCAAATAATAAATATTATAAATTGAATTTATGAAAAAGATTTATAGATCTGTAAAATGTCTACAAAATTGCTAAAAAAAAGTAAAGTTAAAATAACTATATAATAAAATATTGTTGATAAAAAACTAAAGTTAAAATAACTGTATAATAAAATATTGTTGATAAAAAACTAAAGTTAAAATAACTGTATAATAAAATATTGTTGATAAAAAAAGATTTTTTAAACAGTTGATTAATATAAATTAAAAGAAAAAAATCACCTTATTTTCAATGGTGTTCGACAGTGTTAAAATAAGATTATTAGTGAATGAGAATGTTGCTGTGTTTTTCGGAAGATAGCAAATATGTTGTGGTACTTGATTAAACTCTCTATAAATTTCTAAAATATTATTTTTTGGATCTTGCTTGGAGATAAACACTTGATTTCCAATTTCATGCAAAGAATAAAAGAAGTCTTGAGGAAGTAGCTAGAATAAAATAATTTGCATAAAAATTAAAAATTTAAAATCAACATATTGCAAAATCTATTTTATATGATATTGACAAATTAAAAACATGTTGATTAAGTTATATACATTTAAAATGTTAATTTTTCATTTCTAACTCAATTATTCTAAAACTAAAAGACCACGTTAGAAATTTTTCACTCAATTCTAAAACATTTTTCACTCGATGCTAAAAAACCACATGAGTTAACATTTTTCACTTGTCTCTTAAACTCTAAAACACACCTATGTTATGTCATGACCTAACAAAACATAGTCTCTTTAGAAAAATAAGAAAAAAAGGCTAACAAAAAAAAGAGGTGCAACTTTATGGCAATCGGAGAGCAGCTCAAGCATGGCAGATAAAGCACATCTAAATACTTAAAACGCCTTTTCAAAACATTATCTAAAAGAGAAAGACCATGACTAGAATAACCAGCTCATAAATGACAACAGTATTCTATACAGGGACAAATAAGAGACTTGTAGAGGTAGTGAATGGAATCAGGAGTATGATAATAGTAAGCAGGATAAAGAGAAGCAACCATAACAGTTGCTAACTTTGCAACTAATTGTATGTATAGTTTCTATGAGAGGTCAGTAATAAATTGCAATAGCTGCTTTTTGTAAATAACTGAGTTTTGTTAGAGTAAAAATTCACAAGCTACTGCAAGATCAGATTCAAGATCAGCTGCCTGTTCTAAGCAATCAAAAAGAGAAGACTTTTTGTCCAGACAGGATTATAAAGTTGAGTCATCAGCAAATACAGCCACTTTTGGTGTAAGGTTGCCAGAAAAATCATTAATAAAGATAAAAAAATAAAACAGGACCAACGATAGAACCATTGTGTACCCTTGAAGTTACTGAAAATAAAGATGAGTGTTTAAGTTAATGACTCAAAATGGGATGTTAAAAATTTTTTGATCAAAGACTCAAAGACCTTGCTAATAATAGAGAGAAGGCAGTTTCAACAGTCAAAATGTTCTCCAGAATTTTTAAAAATTGGAATCACAGATGTCATTTTCCATTCAAGGAAAAGCAAGGCAGGAAGGCAAGAATCCAGCACTTATTAAATAGTTTAGAGAGAGTTCTGAAGAATACTTCTGTAAGACTATGACAGGATTGTTATTTGGACCACAAGTGGTAAAAGAGTTTACCGTTTGCGGTCCAAAGATGGTATGTTAGACCTACCTTAGCAGGCCTTGTGATGAATAAAAACTGCGCGACGAATAAGCACGACATGATTTTTGACGTCAGTAAATTCTTTTTATTTGCTTTTCATATTTATCAACATTAACTGCATTAATTTACTTAATTACCGCAAAACTACTTTATATCATTAATGTAGAAATGTTATTATCTTAAAACGTTTTGGAATGTTTCGTTTTTTAAAATGTAAAAACATTAGTTTATTTTCTTGACGTTTGTCGAGAAAATAAACCAATGTTGTTAAAAAAAACCGACATTTTGTCTACTAAACGAATAAAAAACATTAAAACTAGTGTGATTACAGGGTGGGTCTGAATACAAAGTATGAGATGAAAGATTTATATAAATTGTTGCATAATCTGACCCAACTCAAAAAGAACAAGGAAAAACTAAACACAAGCTAAGGTTAGAGACACAAATCAAGTAGTGAAGCTAAGTGATTAGGGTTGTGTGGAAAACCAGTCACAAAGTTAACTGAGTAAGATATTGAATATATGGAAGTTATGAACTTTAGTGCCAGTAAGGGTCAGTGGCATTAGAGCCATTCTATGGCCATTCTATGTATTAGAGCCATTCTAAGCCATTCTATGTGATGAGCATTAAAGTCACCAATAAAAACAATACAAGCATAGGGGTAAAGAGAAAGGGCATGGTCAATTTGATCAGAAATTACATCTAAAGCTTATATATGAGATAATAAAAAACAATAAAGAACAAAAAGAAAGATGATAGAGTAAAGAGGTGCTAAGTGGAAGCACATAAAAGAATGGTTAGAGGAATCAAACCGGACTTCTCAAAAAATAGGTGAATTGATGCATAAGTATACCACCCAGCCAGGTGACTACTCGAGTCTTTGCAAATTAAAGAATAGTGCCCATCAATACTGAGATCTGAAGAAAGAACAGCTGAATTTAAATTAGTCTCACAATTTTGCAAGAGGTAAGATCTAACTGATGGAAAGCTACTTCGAAGACCATAAATATTTTTGAACAATATATTAAAACAGTTAGGTGGTGGGGAAAGTTTTTTATGTTTAATATTTTTGGTTACTTTGGGCATGGTTTAAGTTTGAAGAGAACTTGACTCATTTATAGATAGAGCATGACATCCTAAGCAACAAGCTATGCAGTTGTCTCAGTTCCGCTAATTAGCCCAAAAGCTAATTAGCAGAACTTAAGGCTCTTTATGTGGCCTTTAAATTTCATTTTTTTAATGTAAAATAGTTCATTTTGCAAAATTGCTTTAATAGCAAAAAATATAACACGCGCATATCTAAAGCTTATAAGAGATTTATAATTAGGTTTGTTTTTCTCTTAAACGCATATCAGTGATAGCTCAGTGGTTTAGTGCACTGTCACCAGTGTCGTTTTGGGAGATTAAAGTCCTCCCCCTAATAAATTTTGAATATTTTTAATCTTTCTGTATTTATAGCAATATTTTTACCAAAATTTTTATTAAAGTATATCTATAATAATCATAGCAATATTTATAGCAAAAAAAATAATTGTATAGCAAAAAAGTTTTCTAATTGTTAAAGTAAAATTCAGAAGTTTAACTTTATTGTGTATAATAATCAATAAAAATGAGATTTTTATTGATTATTATACACAATTCTTCCATATACTACCTGCAAACTCAACATATGCTAAAGAGGTTTACACTTACAGACGTTTGTACGCAACGCTATACAAATGGCCGAACTAAGAAGATCTTAGACCATTAAAAACTATAGACTATAAAACGCTGATGAATCATCCCTAAAATATGCAACGCTTAATTTATTTTTAAAAAACAATGCACACCAAAAGCAATAACAGGGACACCATCTATGCAGCAACATGGCACTGTTGATACTCAGATATTTTACAGCTGTTGAGTCAAACTCAACTTGAGTTCCCAAACTCTGTAGTTGCTCTTCTCTGAGAGCAACTACAGAGTTTGGGAAACCTTACTATCAGTCGGCCTCATAACCATTAAACTGATTTTTTAAGCTAAACCTTGATTAGGAGATAAAAGAAAGAATTGCATAGCCACTATCAAAAGCACAAATAAAATTCTATGAGTAAAATTCGCGGATGAACAAGCACCGCGCCTGAGGTTACAACAAAACACAAATATATATAGCAAGTTATTAGATATAAAGAAAAGTTTCTAGATATTGGTTTACTAACTCTAATTTTTTTGCTTGAGTTGTAATTCTTAAAAACTCGTTATACTTTTTTCTGTTTTAAATACTAATTAAAATTGAAAATCCCACTCACTAAACATCATCAGCAATATTGTGAAGCAGTTTCGCTTCCTCGTCATGAAATATTTTTAACCTTTTTAGTTGATTTCTATCTTGTTAACTTAATTTCTATATTAATTCAATGATTTAATTATTTCATTTGTTTATCTTACTAAGAAGAATTGTTTCAAATATGTTAAACTTTTCAAACTACGCAAAACATAAAATAGGTATTAAAAAAATTAACTTTTTTATTTATAAAATAATTTAGCTTAGACAAAACTAAAACTTGCAAACTTTGTTAAATAAAGAACATTTGTTTCCTTTTTAAACAATTGTAAGATGTTACTTTATATAAAAAATGTCGCTTAATTTTTTAAAAAAATTATAAAAGAGCGATGTTTTGAAAATATTTGTTCTAAACGTAATTTATTTTGCTTAAAGTTTTTTCGCATTAAAAGATATTTTATTTACCTAATTTTTTTGTTGTTGTTATTTGTTTCTCATTGGTCCAAATAATCTTTTGCGCATTTTTTTTTTGCTTTTTGAAATGTTCTCAAAAGGATTAAAAAATCTGGCCAGCTTTTCGCAACTAAATATTATTTCCATGGTCAGCAATCGAGAGTGATCACTCCCGCTTTCCAACCAAGCCTGATATATATATATATATTATTTTTCTTAATTACATAAATAGTAGACACAATTCTATTTCTTTCACCATGGAACAAGAACTACAGTTGGACTACTACAGTTTTTCATAAAAAAACCTACTCTGGTCTACACACCAATTTTTATAGTTTCACTCCGCTTTTGTACAGAGTTAGTCTTATCAAATGCTTAATCAATAGGATATTTAAAATCAATAGTACTAATCAAGGGTTTAACTCCGACATAAATAACCTTTTCAAAGCATTTCAAAGAAACATGTATCCATTTTGGCTAATATCGAAAATATATAAATCTTATATAAACAAAATTAACACAAACAATCAAAAAATCAAAGAACCTTTGTCTTACTTTAAAGTACCGTTTTTAGGAAAAATATCTGATTTAACTAAAAAAGATTAAATTCAATTGTTAAAAAATATTGCTGTTCTGTAAATTTTAAACTAGTTTTTGTCTCACTAAAAGTTTCAAAAATTTTCTCCTCTAAAGATCCTATTCCTCTACAAATTTGCAGGATGTAACTCCTGTTACATCCTGCACATACTGTTGCAATCATATGAAAAGTGTTTTTCCGTTTTAGGTTCAGCATCTAATAAGTTCAAATTAAAACTTAAAGAAAGCATGTTCATAGAATGGTTAAAACCTGGTATGAACAAACAGGTCAACCATGTCCAAATGACACTTTCTGTTTAGTTATTACTTTCTATGTAATTTTTTATTAACCTATTCTTTCGTCACTTCCTATTTGTTTTTTAGTATGACTTGTTATTCTTATAATAGATTTTGTGGTATTTTTGTGATTAAATTAATGGTTTGTACACAGATAATTACATTTTGTATTGGTATTGTAAATATATATATGGCAAAATATATAGTTGGCAAAAAGTAATTAAAAACTTCATACAAACAAACAAAAGTGTTACTTCAAAGCGACTTTGTTTATTAAATTCCTCTTTATTATCTCTTTCATCATCTATAATTGACTCTATATTGCATTCTACTACAGTATCATAACCAAGATCACATGCTTGTGATAAACTAGAAGATGATCTGGATAAAAACTTTGAAGAAGGATTCTCTAACAAAAGTCGGTGAGTTAATTTCTTGAAAGTGTAAATCTTAAATAAAATATCATTAAAAATCATAACAATAAATAATAACAACAAAAATGATAACAACAAAAGATTTGTAAACTAACCTATTGTAAAGCTTATTACTAAAGAAGAAATAAAAAAATTATTTTATACTTGAAAAAATTATTTTATACTTTTTTTATCTTAAAGGTATAATTTTCTTTCTTAAAGGTATAATTTTTTACCTTGAAGGTATAATTTTCTACCTTAAAGGGGTAGGATAGGTGATATAGCCTTAAGGTAGAATTTTTTAAGTTTTCAATTTACTACACAAAGAAGTCGTAGTATAATTATGTTGTGTACATTTGTTTAATTGAAGGTTTATTTATTGAACAAAATTAAGTTGTGTACACTTGTTTAATTGAAAGTTTATTTATTGAACAAAATTGTAAAAAAAAATCTTGCTAAAAAATGTTTTCTTTTATTTAAAAACTTGCATAGTTTTAAATAAAAATTTTACTAATAAATTTATTTTCTTTTTATATAATATAAATATGCTTACTAATAAATATGATTTCTTTTCTTTAATAACTTGCATAATTTTAAGATCAACAATTCTCTCTTTAATGCAGATTCTATATAATTCTTTATGCAATAAAATATCAACAAACACAAGCTCCCCAACCTAAAATATTATTTATAGTTTTTATTTTTTTAAATTTTAAATGTTACATCAACTTTTTAAATATAATAACAACTTGTAATATGTTTATAATTACACATTACACAATCTTTTACATATTAATTTTTAATTATTTTAATTTTTTATATATAACTACATTTTTTTTTACAACAACTTTTTACATATTAAAAAAAGATATTAGAACAAATTTTAAATTACAACTTTTTACACAATACTACAACACATTACAACAACTTTTTACACAGTAAAACCACATTTTACTAATTAGAACCAACTTTTAACACATTACAACAACTTTTTACATATTAAAACAATGTTTTACTTATTAGAACTTTTAATAATAACCTGAGTTCCTACAATACCAATATTCTGATCACTTAATGTGCGCCACCAAACAATACATGAAGGTTCACCTAAATTTTTAAACTATTAATCTTTTCATAAAATTTTGTACTATTAAAGAATATTAATATACTAGCTGATCTGACCCGTAAAAATACGGGTCTTTGTAAGTTTATTCCACATTTACCTTTTCTATACTTTTTCCTTATTCTAGCTTTCTGGACCCAAAAAATACGGGTTTTTACCAAACCCACCATTTCTATACTTATCTATTCCACATTGATTATTTTTATACCTATTATTTGTTTACTTCATTATTTTTCCATAAAATAGTTCATTTTGCAAAATTGCTTTAAGAGCAAAAAATATAACATGCGCATATCTAGAGCTTATAAGAGATTTATAATTAAGTTTGTTTTTCTCTTAAACGCATATCAGTAGGGGGGTTAGTAGGGTCTCTTAAATGCATATCAGTAGAATATAAAAAATCTAAAAAAAGACGATTATGGAAATCGTCTTTTTTTAGATTTTTTATAGTTTAACCAATTTTTCTTAATTAGTTTTTCATGCTGATTCTGAAACTCATAATCATTTTTTTTCATTTTAATTATTCAGCCTTCTACTTCAATTTTAATAAAAGTGAATATATTGACAAAAAAAGGCATTGTTAAAAATAGATATTTATTAAAAATTGTTAAAAATATATTATTATCATTAAATATAAGAAAAGTAGAAAACTAGAAATCTTTTTCTGTTTAATTTACCAAGAATATACCTTATCATTTATAAGTAGCAAAAAAAATTAAGCATCATATATGAAAATAATTCATACAGTTTGTTATTTACTATTTAAAATGGAAAATAACTATAAAAGTCATATGTGATAGAGATTGCTGCGTGAACTTTCCTTATAGAACATCTAAGTTATATGCGTGTTCTTCGGTAGACATAAGATGGAGGTTTGTATTTTTATATCAACAATCATGTATTTAAACAGAATAGACCTTCGCGACAATGACCTACATTGTATCCCTAAAATAAAGAACCTCATTTTTCGAACTTTTTTTTCATTTTAACATATCTTTATCTATTTCAATAATGTCTAGTTCACAGCTAAATGGGCTGCCTTGTAACTTTAATCAAGCTAAAATAGAACCATCTTGCACACCTGATGTAAAGTTTGCTGCTCTTCCATTGTTATCCATTTGTTTTTGTAGCTAGTTTCAACTATATTCCATAGTTTCAACTTTTTGGACAAGTAACTGGACAATAATTCTCCAAAATATTTTCAAACTGCGCGAACCTTTATTTTTTATATGGTTTAAATAATTAAGTAAACATCTACTCTTGAAATTAAATGGATTTTTTCCAAAGCTTTCCAACTGCAACAACTTAATTAGAAAGTTAATACTAATCATATTGCATCGTTAACCAAACACATAATACTTTTCTCTTTTTTGAAGTCCTGAGGCTAACTTTTGCCAAAATACTCTAGCAAGAATGATTCAATCATTCAACCTCTTTGAGTTATATTTATTAACTGCTTCTAGAATTTTATTTAACTAGCTATTCACTGCATTTTAGATTAAAGCAGAAAATTTTAAAATTTGATCACCCAGTTTGTTTTTTATAAAGCCTTTTAGGTAGCGATGTTCCTTTAGCCTATTTATCTTTAGAATTGTTAAAACTTTAGAATTTAACTGAACTTCTACTGACTGGCACTTTAAAAGAAGATTTATTCTTGACTTCATTAAAGAAAAGTGAAATAAAAAATGAAATCTTGAATAGCCTTCTTGATAGCTTGAATAACGATTAAAAATAACTAAAAAAAAAGAAATTAAGATATTTTGAAGCAATCTGTCTTTTTGATTATTTAAAACGTTTTGTTTAGAAAGAGACTCCAGATAAATCTTTTTTTTTGAAGCAATCTGTCGTTTTACTTATTTAAAACGTTTTTTTAGAAAAAGACTTCAGATAAAACTTTTTTTTTTCTAAAACGCAACGATTAAAAATCAAATTTATCCAATCAAAATTTGAATTGCATAAATTTGAAAGAAAAGTTGCGTAACTTTATACGCAAAAAAACTTTTGCAAAGACTTTTATTTTTTATATCTTTAAATTTTTAAAATAGAAGTAGAAGTAGTAAACCATAAAAAATTAGCAAAAACTGAATTGTTTTTGAACTTTTCTCAAAAAATTAAGAATAACTGATTAAACAAGAAATATAGAATTTTGGACCCCCCCCCCCCCCCTAATATCAGTGATAGCTCAGTGGCTTAGTGCACTGTCACTAGTGTTGATTTGGAGGATTAAAGACCAGCCCCTAAAAAATTTTAAATATTTTTGATCTTTCTGTATTTATAGCAATATTTATACCAAAATTTTTATTAAAGTATATATTTATAATAATCATAGCAATAATTATAGCAAAAAAATAATTGTATAGCTAAAAAGTATTCTAATTGTTAAAATAAAATTCAAAAATTTTCTCATTTTTATTGATTATTATACACAATTCTTCGATATACTGCCTGCAAACTCAACATATGCTAAAGAGGTTTACACTTACAGACATTTGTACGCAATCCTATACAAATGGCCAAACTAAGAAGATCTTAGACCATTAAAAACTATAGACTATAAAACGCTGAGGGATCATCCCTAAATTACGCAACGCTAAATTTATTTTTTTTTTTAAAAAAAGGAGATCTTAGCTTCTTTTAGGTGGTGATTTTCATTAAACTATATGAGCTATTTTGATTTTTTATTTAACTTACGACTTTGCGAGAAAAAACTTTGAAAGGAATGCGAGAGAATTCTTTTTTGGTTTATTCATTAGTGAAACTTAGTGTTGCATAATTTATGGACAATCCCTAATCTAAAAATTAAGCAAAAAAATAATGGAGTAAATACTATTTTGATGGTTATCTAAATTCTATCATTGTACACTCGATTTAGAATGTTTATCGGGGGAGTGTTAAATTGGCTGTAATATTCTAAGTTTCCCTATTATATCAATATTAAATAATTTTAATTATTTTTAAAAATTTAACAAAATGGTTAAATTTAAATATAAAATAAGAATTTTAAATTATGTTCTTATTAAAAAAAAACTTTTTGAACCCCCTTACTGTTTAAAAAAATTTAAGGTCATCACAGTTCAAACCATCAGCTTGCTTTTTTAATTTTTGTTGTTTAAAAAGCAAATCAAAACAACTTCATAATTCTATATATTTTATGTTCTATATATAAACATGTTGCATACTCATTTGCACCAACTCAACTTAATTGTAAAAAAATTTGAAATGTAAAACTAAAATAACACAAGTTATTATAAAAATCTCAATCATGACATATACGCAACAAGATTTTAGAATTCTTAGCTTTTTTAAAAATCTTTTCGTTTGTAAAAGTGTATAATATTGTTACATATGTTTGTATATAATCTCTATAAAACTATATTTATTATATTTTATATAGTATTTTGTATTTAAAAATAACATGTATTTAAAAATAACATGTATTTAAAAAAATCTAAGCAGTTTCGTATAAAAAAAAATCTGTTTTTTACCCAATCAAAATCCACAAAAATTGATATGCAATGACATAAAAATCAACACAAAACAAATATTATCATACCTTTCAAGGTTTTCACATATGAAAATGGAGAAGAAATTTTTAAGAATTTTGCTTGATCCTAAAATTTATGTAATAATTAATAAAAAAGTTCACTAAAATTTGCAATGCATTTATGTAACTTGAATAAATCACCTCCAATGATGGAATTAAGTACAATGAAGAATCTTCACAAACACAAAAAACCCAAGAACATCGCAGAGGCTCTATACACAGTCCAACAATTTTCTTACATTTGTTCTAAGTAAAAAAAAAAAAACTTAATTATTTCAAACATATAAAATTTGACAACTCTTACTTTTCAATAAAAGGTTTATGCAGCCCTAGGAATTAGGGCGGACATTTAGCAATGCCAACCAAACTGCGAATCTATATGTGTAAGTTTGGCAAAAAATTGCTGATCTTGCTTCTATGTTTTATGGTGAAACCATTGTATCAATTTTTTTTTGCCGACCTCTAACAAATTAAAATCGGCAAGGTATTGCCAACCTAAATGTTCCTAATTCCGAGGGCTGTTTACATTTATTATATATGCATATATACTTTCTATCTATCTATCTATCTATTTATATATATATATATATATATATATATATATATATATATATATATATATATATATATATATATATATATATATATATATATATATATATAATAACTACTTATTAAACAAATAATTCCACTCTACAACTTTTCTAAGAAGAATATTTAATCTCAAATCAATATTCTGCAGACCTAAATTTGCAACCTTGTTAATATAGTCATGTTAATAATGCTGCACTATTTAAAAATTTTGTTTTTGATTATCTTAGTAAGCATTTTCGTAATTTATCTTTGAATTTGACTCTACATTAAAAACGTTTATCTGCAGGTTTAGACCATAGTTAAAAAAATATCTGGATATTAGAGTACTCCAAATCAACACATCCTTGGTTAAATTATCCTGATCAATTTTCCACATTAAAAGCTTATCCATTGGATTCAGGTCTGGAGAATCACACAGCAACAAAGACAGTTTTTGCCTTTAAGTATGTTGTCACAGTGCCACCTTTGTGTCTACAGCACCTTTAAGGATATGATTCAAAAATAATATTTATAATTCAAAACAAAAGTTAAAACAAAATATATCTACAGTAAAAACTAATTATAAGTTGTTTTCGTAAATTTATTAAAAGTTTTCTCTGTAATTTTTTGTCAGCAAAGTTATCAATGATACCAGTATAATCAATATTCAAAGTTAAATCACTTTCGTGATTTAACTTTGAATATTTACCCATCGATTGAATTAGAAAAAAGTTCACTTTTCACAATTTTTTTATCCGTTATACTTTTTGGGTTTAATGTATTTCGACGATAAAAAAAGTTTACGAGATTAAGCAAATACAAATATATAAATACATGGCTGGGGCAAGAAAAAGACAAATTTAGTCTTACCACTAAGTCCCTTAAAATAAAAGTGTCAAAAGTTTTGCCGACTTCAATTATGCACATACTTTTATCAGCCATTAATTTAATCAACTTCTTTGCGTGTCGAATACATTTAATTTTACCATTTAGGCTTCTCTTAGGTGTATTTTTCTTAAAAAAATGTTTTAATTCAAGCATTTTAAAAGAAAAACACACCTAAGTACATTTTAAGTACTTTTTTGATATATGAACGTGAAATCTTGAAGTTTCTTGCTAGATCTCGCTGTGACTTGTTTGGATTTCTTGCTATTGAACGTATAATCGACCTTTTTGGATTTATGGAAAGTTTTCTTTCTGCCTTGAACTTATTTATAATATCTATGACTGTAAATTTTGGGACTTTTGTACGTTTAGCAATCAAACAATATGTAGTCGATGGATTTTTGCAAAAAAAATTCACTTTTTTTTTACGCACTTTAATTTGTTTCCAAAACATTTTGCAAATGATTAATTTGTAAACAAAAGTTTATCAACACAAATAAATATAGTAATTATAAGGAAGTAAAGTTCAATTAAAAAAATTAAAGAAATAAAAAGCATTTGTGTTTTTAGAGAAATCTCAATTTAAAGTTGACAGGATTTTTCTGTGTTCACCCGATATATGCACAAAAATAAATATATATATATACACAAAAATTAATATATTTACACAAAAGTGTAATGTATCCAAAATTATATGAATACAAATAAAAAAGGCTTTTGATATAGTTTTTCTTTACTTATTTAACATTTATAAACCTTTTGAATTTATAAATTTAAAATGTTTGTAAATTTAAAACAAGTTGAACAAAATTGCATTAAAAACTTTTTGGATTTGTATTTATTCATTTGGATATATTACACTGTAATATTGCTTAGAATATGTTTCTTTCATTTTATTATTTAACTATTTATTTAATTATTTATTTTATTATGTTTCTTTCATTTTAATTTTTTGTTTTGTCTATTTGAGACAAAACAAAGAATTTTTTAATAATTTTTTTTATAAAAGTTAAATTTTTTTTTTAACCTATTTTGGCGAAAGAAAATTTGTTGCATTGTACACGCCTGAGATGAAACTATGTGCGAATCCAGAATGGACATACCCTATCCCCCTATATCTGTCACTGCTGTGTCACTTGTTGAGTCCATAAACCGAAACATGACGAACTGACATCTATTGAGGTGTCAGACTTTATTAGGAAAGGAAAAATGGTTTCTGAGATAATAATTTCAGGTCACCATGGATCAACTTGTAACTGAGATTGAGAGGTGAAAACAACTTTATGCTTCTCTTGTTTTGGATTCTTTGTCTGTCTTTTAGATATGGATTCTGTTGTGATCACAGCGTGCGCTAAAGAACTTTTTTAAATTTAAATAAACAATGCAGACATTTATATTCTGAATAAAAAACTGCATTTCAAGAATTTTGTTCCCAATTCAGTTGAAACTAATACTAGTGAATCCAAAAAAACAAATCATCTCAATTTACTTCTGGTTGTTTAATCAAAGAAACTTGAATCCAGTCTCAAACGTCAATGTTGTTCTAAGGATATTTTTCTCTGCTGCTGTTAAAAATTGTAACGAAGAATAGTCTTTTTTAAACTCCAAAAAAGGTATTGAAAAAAAGGAAATTGCTTCAATTCTAATAGTAGATAAAAAAAAATGCCTTTCAGCGCTAGCATTTACTTGTTCATTTTTGGAAAATGCAGTAGTTTTAATTTCTTTTTTTTTTTTAAACATCTTCGCTTCCAACAAGGCTGCAAGCAACCACTAATTAGAGTTGAAAGTTACTGGAAGAGAAAAAGATGAAGATTGTAGAGCAAGATAACGATTGACAGACAACTTAAAAGATTGCAAATTATATGAATCAGGAAAGCAAGATGAAGAAAGCAAATTCCAAAGAACTGATGTTCAAGGGAAAAAACTAGATGAATAAGAGTTTCTGGAGCACTTAGGAACAGCACAGAAAAAGGATGAGACTTTGAATGACGAGTAAAACGAGAATGAATTTTAGTAGATGGCACAAGAGATGCTAGCTCTTTAGAGCAGTGCCCATTATAGTATTTGTAGAAAAGAGAAAGAGAAGCAACATTATGACAATGTGATAATGGTTGAAAGTTGGCTGCAAGAGCAGGTCCAATTATGTTTACAATGCGTTTTTTTTTTTAATTTATTTAATTTACTGCATTTTTCAAAATTTTATTAGCACACAATAGTTAAATATAGTTTAAATAGTTTTTGTGAATAAATTGATATGCTTCAAGCCTTTTTTTTTAGCTCACCGCTAAGAGATACAATTATAATATTAAATATTTTGGATTTAAAATTCTGATTAGTATTTGATTCCAATTCATTAGTTTTATCATGAAATGCTTTTTTTTTTCCTCTTTCTTTTTTCAAATTCTTTAACTAATGATATGTTTTATAGATACACAGTATACTTATAAATTTGGCATTTTTTTACGAATTCAATTAATGATCTGTATTACTCAACAACAACTAAAAAATCAATTAGAAAAAAAAACAACAACTTTAAATCATTAGCATTAAAGCATTTAATGCTAATGATTTAAAGTTGTAAATTTCCAAAATGCTCATAAAAGCATTTCAAGACAACTCAATTGATTATTAATGCTTGGCTTCTACATTGAGATGATTTTTAATAATTTGTCATGAAGTCTTCTGATATATTTTTTTAATGCTTTATATATTCCCTCGCATTTTTTATACAAAGCTTCACAAGCATCTTACCAACAAGACCACCTTGTATCAAAAAGATTTTTAATTGTATTAAGATTTTAATGGTATTTAATGGTATTATACTTGTATCATAAATTAATTTAATCCTTTTAAAGCACTTGTTAACACCAACCAACAATTTGCTAATGTAGAAAAAAAATTTTAAAATTTATGCAAAAAATTGAAAGGATGCTGCATCTCTGCAACTATTTGCCTCAAAGTTTCAACTATCTTCTGTCCTTATCTTTCCAAAAATCTTTAATAACGCCACAAAGGTGCTCCGTCTGTCAAACTTGAGCCTCTTTTCCATCGTAAAGTTGCATCGCTTTCTTTTTTCTACAAATACTATCATGGTTGCTTTTCAAAGGAGCTATTATCTTCAGTTCCATTAACTAATACTCATTCTCCCTTGACTTGTCATTTAGCAAAGTCTCATTCTATTCCCTAGATGCTCTAAAAACTTTTATTTGTCTAGTCTTTTTCCCTGCACCTCAACCCTTTGGAACTCTCTCCCATCATATTTTCCTGAATCATACAACATTCAACTTTTTAAGTCTTTTGTCAACCATTTCCTTACTATATAACTCTATTATTTTTTTCTAGTAACTCCCAACTTAATAGTGGTTGCAGAGCCTCTTCTTATTGAAGGTGAATCAAACATGTTAGGTGTGAATCAAAATAAAAATAAAAATTTGTACATTGTATTTGTATTACTTAGGTCATTAGTAAAGTGCGTAGAACTCCCCTATAAAAAAAAAGAGTTTTTTTTTTAATTTTATATTACTTAATGTTCAAAATAATTTCCATTCTTATCTATACAAATTTGCATCCTTTCAAGCCATTGGCCAAAACATCTTTTTATACTCTTTGGATATACTTTGAAGTAGCTTCAATATGCAGTTTTTTTGACTTTTGATGTCAGTATCATCATCAAGAATTTTTTTTGATAAGTCAGTTAGCCAATAATTTCATGCCTAAACTCTATTCTAGCAACTTTGATTAGTTAACTTGTGGGGTATCCAACATGATGTTAATTATCTTTTTTAAAAGCATTGTGAATGATTTTCTTAGATAGTAAAATGATTAATCTATGTCAGGGTCTCAATTATATCATGTGTTACATGACTGTAACTTTACAGATCAAGTTCTAATGAGCCAACTAATAAATAATTAAACAGTTTTCTAATTTTAATATTCACTGTTTCACTCCTAAAAATCAACCCAGCAATTGTTTGTTACAAACTTTTTTTTTAAACGAATTCTCTACAAGAATTCAAGCAACCACAATTCAACAAAAAGCTTAGAAGAGAATTAAAGAACAAGAGATGTGATAGTGGTGTAGTGGCATTCGCTTCATAAGCGAATGCCACTACACCACTATCACATTCCAAAAAATTCCAAATTTGATCCCCACCACCCAGTAACCAAGCAGTAACGCACTCAACTTGTGTCTTTGTGCAGTGGCCTTGTTCTTCAAGGTTCATGTTTTGGTCAGGGTTGCAAAAAAAACCTTTTTTTTTTAAAAAAAACAACAAAAAAAACATGGTTTTTTAAGTTTAAATTAGGTTTTTACTAAAAAATGCAATGTTTAGTTTTCTTTTTAAATTAAAAAAAGCATAACGTATTTCATTTGAGTAAACTATATTCTTTATCAATATTATTGTTATATTTCATTAAAATTACTTAATATATCATTGTTTAATGTTCTATATATAAATACAAGCTTTGCTGCTTTTTCTACCCCCAATCGGTTTCTTAACTTAGAATGAACAAAACCAAAAGTTTTGTTCATTCTACGTTAAGAAACCGTTGAGAAAAAAAAAATTCTTTTGATTCCAGCACTAGAAGCTGGTGCATTTAATAAATCTTCAATATCCATTATGTTATAGTAGATTTGGCTTTTAAGTTGAATAATATTGGTAAAAAATTCTTGAACTCTTTATCTGCGAAATTCATGGCAGCTTCATTTTCATTTTCAGAAATATTAGATCCAAAATATCTAGGATCTAGTGTGTTTGCCAGGAAATGAGCATCACTGACAGTCTGAAGGTATCTAGATTCAATTTTTTTTTTTTTTTTTTTTTGTTTGATAAAAATGATAAACTACTCATCAAATCTTTAAAAATTTCAAGAGTCACTTATTTTTGTTTAATCTCTTTGCAACTTATCTAGAGCTACTGCAATTGGTTTCAATATTTTCAATAAATCTTCTGTGTTTCGCTTTATCTGTATACCACTTACTTTTTTACCAATCGCGGGATCCAAGTCTTTATTTTTTTCAAATATTGTAAAAATAATGTTCCATTTGTTGACATATTTTTCAAGCGAATCACATACAGAATTCCAGCGAGTTTCAGTAGGAAGTGGCAACTTTGTCCCTACGCTTAATTTATAAAGTGCTCCAGCTTGATGATTATTTCTTATATATTTTATTAGTGTAACATGCTTGCTTACATTTTCAATGTTAAGATCATTTGCTAAAAAATTCAGCATATGAGGAGCACACTCATAAGTTATGACAATATCTCTTTCAGATAACAATACTTGTCTCATTGATTTCACCTTAGCTGCATTGTCAGTCACAAAGCTTTTTACTGTGCATCCAAATTTACGTCTTGCAAAATCTATTGCTTCTCTTGCTAATTGTGTAAGATATTCACCAGGATGTGAATGACCAGAAATGTTGATTGTTTCTACTAAAATGTTAATTTTATCTGTAATTACAGAGATACAAACTATAGGTTCATTATGTATATTACTCCAGCCATCTAAAGACATGGCTACAATTTACCCATTCAATACATTACATTTTTCAATTTATTCTGTGTAAACCCTATTTAATATTTCTCCCCCAATTTCTGTTCTTTTAGGTAGAGTGTATCCTGGATGAAGCATATTGATAATATATATCTATATTGAAGATTAGTTATATTTGTGAACATAACACTGTCTTAGTTTCCTGTTGTAAGTACAAATCTTTTTAAAAAAACGTTAGTTTGGTTTAAACCAACATTTTTTTAATTGGTTTAAACCATGGTTTAAACCATGCAACCTTGGTTTTGGCATTAAAGAGTTAAGAGAAGTAGCCTTCTTGACTGTAGTGGCTCACTCGGCATTGGGAAGGTGAACAACATTAAAAAAAAGAAGTTGACAGAAAACTTGGGTATGACAAAAAATGGAAATTATGAGTGAGGAAAACACAAAGACAGTAGAGAATTCCAAAGTACACATGTTCAAGGAAAAAAATTAAATTTTTTAACATGAAGGAACAGTTATAGTGAAAGGATGCAACTTTGCTGAATGATGAGTCAGGTAAAATCAAATTTTGGTGTTTTCAATCACTTGCAAACAAGTGTTTGCAAGTGATTGAAGTGACCATCTACAAAAGTTGTAATTAGGAAAAAGAGTAAGGTTAGGAAAAAGTTAACTATATGAGAGATTGAGAAAAACCAAATTTTTTAGCTTTAAAGCATAACAAGTTCAGTGGTACTAAAGCAAAATAATTTAGGATGATGAACATTAAAGTTGTCAATAACAAAAATATTGAGTTATTTAGAGAAAGAGCTTGGTCAATTTAAAAAGAAACAACATCGAAAAAAGGGCTAGTCTTGAAAAGAAAAAAAGAAAGATGACTGATTGAAGAGGTGCTAAACAAAATCAATGAGAAATTTTAGAGGACTTCAACATGAGCAAAATGCTTTTTTTCTTTGTTTTTTTCTTTTTAACAATTTTTTGCAATTTTAAAGAGCTCAATCTTAAAAACTAGATTAAAACAAACTGTATGCTGATCTACACACAAAAGATAAACATTATTACAAAACAAACTGTATGCTGATCTACACACAAAAGATAAACATTATTACAAAACAAACTGTATGCTGATCTACACACAAAAGATAAACATTATTACAAAACAAACTGTATGCTGATCTACACACAAAAGATAAACATTATTACAAAACAAACTGTATGCTGATCTACACACAAAAGATAAACATTATTACAAAACAAACTGTATGCTGATCTACACACAAAAGATAAACATTATTACAAAACAAACTGTATGCTGATCTACACACAAAAGATAAACATTATTACAAAACAAACTGTATGCTGATCTACACACAAAAGATAAACATTATTACAAAACAAACTGTATGCTGATCTACACACAAAAGATAAACATTATTACAAAACAAACTGTATGCTGATCTACACACAAAAGATAAACATTATTACAAAACAAACTGTATGCTGATCTACACACAAAAGATAAACATTATTACAAAACAAACTGTATGCTGATCTACACACAAAAGATAAACATTATTAAAAAACTCATTTTATTAGATACCTGCATTCAAAATTTATAAGTCATCAAAGTGAGATAATGATTTTTATTACATACAGTTATCACAGCTATGCAGCATACAATCTACTTTCAATGCTACACACCATTAATTTCAATAAGTTTTTGTAATCAGCTTTTCCGTAAACTTTCTGTAAAAGAAGATTTACATTTTCATGGTACTGACAAACACAAACTGCATTAAGACCAGAAGCACAACCAACAGGAAAGCACCACTTGGGTCTTAACTCTTAAAATTTTAAAAATCCATCTTAAAGTTTTTGTTTTTTTTTTAACTCAATATGGTATATTAAAATATGATATTAAAATATTATATTTTATTAAAAATATTAAAAAACTCAATAGTTTAGTATATAGACTAAAAGTTGGATATATTTCTTTATATTATTTACTTTAACTGACACAAACTCTTTCTTTCCAAGACAAACCCTTGAATACACCTTGAACATTCATTCATAGAACTTAACAATCTCTGTATTTTACAGAGGTTGTTAAGTTCTATGAATTTATCTGCTTAGTTACCAACCCAATTTTGGAGGTTTTGATAATATGATACTATGTTTTCCTAATTTTCTGCCATGTATTAAAAATCTTTAGGAGGTTGAAAAATATTAAATTATCTCTATTGCCTAACTGTCTGAAGTGATTGAAAAAAGTTTTACTTTTTCTTATGGATTCTAACAACTTTTGTCAAATTTTGACTTGATTAGACTCATAATATAGTCTAAATTTTTTGTTTTACTTTCACCAAGTGCAGCTATTTCTACACCTAATATATAGGTGATAACCATTTTGTGTAAAAGTTCTTATGTTAATAACTTTACATTTTCCATATATTATCTTTTTTTTTTTGGAACAAGCTTAAGAGCATCCAAAACTTAAAATACTTAAATCTACTTTTAATGTAAGGTTGTTAAGATAAATGTCTTAAAATACTTAAATCTACTTTTAATGTTGTTAAGATAAATGTCTTATTCTTGGGATACATTTTCTTTTGTAAAAGTTTGTAATGCAGTTTTTCTGCAACTAGTGCAGATTTTTTTACCCGGAATTAAATTAGGTAAGCTAAAATCTTTCGCAACTAATAGACTAATGGTAACAAATAAATCTAAGAGAATGGTAAATAATATCTCCACAAGAGAATGGTAAATAATACCTCCACATGAGAATGGTAAATAATACCTCCACAAGAGAATGGTAAATAATACCTCCATATGAGAATGGTAAATAATACCTCCACAAGAGAATGGTAAATAATACCTCGACATGAGAATGGTAAATAATACCTCCACAAGAGAATGGTAAATAATACCTCCACATGAGAATGGTAAATAATACCTCCACAAGAGAATGGTAAATAATACCTCAACAAGAATCTATTGAACAAAAGTTAATAATTACTTAAATAAAACTTTTGATTTAATAAATTCAATATTCAAACTTACTTTTCACTTATTTTGTGTGCTTGTTCAAAGGATGACAACAATACTTTTATTATTTTGTATGATAGCACTGTTCATTTAAAAATAAAATAAGGAAAAAGCTCAGACATACTCATTAATAATCAGTTCTAAAAAACAATAACAGTTTATTTGGTTACATTAGTATTTTTTTAAATTGACATTTGACCAGTTTGTACAAATAATTTAAATTTATTTTTATGAATAATTTTCTTTTCTTTTAGAGATCTTTTTAGATTATAAATAAATTCCAATTATTCTTTGTTTTTGCTTTTATTAATAAACATTCTTTAGTTGATGGGTACACAAAATTTTAAGTAAAAAAAAAATGTCATCATAGGTAACAGATGTTTTGCATCAGAGATCAATTTTTAAAAATTCTTGAGTTGGGTCACTTTGATAACTTGTAACTTATTTAAAAAGTTTAAAAAAAAAAAGTCATCAATTGATTTGTATCGATTTTTAGTTTTTTATATTGAGCTCTTTAAAATCACAAAAAAATTCAATTTGAAAAGAAAAATATCAACTCTAGACCACCATTATGGAAAAAGTTGTGATATCTGATTTTAATTTTTTTTTTATGTGTCCATAAGATACTTGCTATTTTAAAAAGTATAAACTCGTTAAAAAGTGACTCGTTAAAAAGTTGTCACCTGTAATAGTATAAAACTAACTTGTTCAAAAGTTGTGTTAAAAACAATAAAAAAGTTGTGAGCTGTTAAAAACAATAAAAAATTTGTGAGCTGTTAAAAACAATAAAAAAGTTGTGAGCTGTTAAAAACAATAAAAAAGTTGTGAGCTGTTAAAAACAATAAAAAAGTTGTGAGCTGTTAAAAACAATAAAAAAGTTGTGAGCTGTTAAAAACAATAAAAAAGTTGTGAGCTGTTAAAAACAATAAAAAAAGTTGTGAGCTGTTAAAAACAATAAAAAAGTTGTGAGCTGTTAAAAACAATAAAAAAGTTGTGAGCTGTTAAAAACAATAAAAAAGTTGTGAGCTGTTAAAAACAATAAAAAAAGTTGTGAGCTGTTAAAAACAATAAAAAAAGTTGTGAGCTGTTAAAAACAATAAAAAAAAAGCATTTTGCTTTTAGAGGAAAATCTTATGCAAAATAACCCACTACTAAAAGTGTTTTCTCAAGAACTGTATTTGATATTTAACTGAAATCATGGATACTGTTTATGAAAACTGAAATCTGTCTTTGATGATTTTGGTAGAAGAATCTGCTTTGATAATTTAATGGAAGAATATGCAGAAGCAGTCTTTTTGTATCAGCGCTTAGTCAAGTTTCATAAAATATTATCCTAACAAACTAAAACTTTAAAAAAAAAAAAAAAAGACTTGAAAGTTATTTAAGTTGACAAATATGTCATTTTTATCTGCTGATTATCTAAACTTTTGGAAAGAATATAAGAGAAACATTATAAATAAAGCCAATAGGCATTGGCAAAACTTGCTTTAAACATGCTCTTTTACCTCCACTTGTAACATTTGATATGGAAATGTTAATTTTAAATACAGGAAACATCTAATGAAAAGTTTTTTTAACATTTTTTTGCCAAAAAACGATCATAAATGAGATAGATGTAAATAATAGTTTTCAAAACTTTATTTGTCCTTCCTTTTAATATTAACAAATTTAAATAGAAAGTTTTATATGAATGTTTTTAGGCTTACCTGATTATTAAAAAATACTTTTGTAGGACAATTACTTTAGTTAAAAAAAAAATGTTATGAATACGAGCCCTCATAATAACAATAGTTAAAATCTTATATGTAAAAAAATTATAGCAAAAAATAATGTACTGTATAAAAAATAGTGTTAGTTCATTGTCCAAAATCATTTCTAATTTTTAAAACCGTATTCTTGCTAATTTCAGTTTTTTGTTAGGAATGATACCCAGATTACTGTGCATTTTAGTAAGTAGGTTAACCCAAACATGATGCAATATGAAATAAAGATAGTTGAGGACTTCTTATACATAAATCAATTAATATGTAAAAGTGTGAACAAAAAAGTTATTGAAAAAGTTTTTTTTAATAACTTTATTTTATTAAATAAAAATATATATTATTTGTTATATGTTACCTGAAACCAATTTATTTGCTTTGTAAGAACTTTTCCATCAGAGTTTTTCAAATGTAAAAGTAAGGCTCCTAAACATTATTTATACATACATATATATATATATATATATATATATATATATATATATATATATATATATATATATATATATATATATGTATACATATATCCAGATATAATACATACATACAAACAAAAAAACTATTTTCTGATTGGTTTATAAAAATACCTCAAAACAATCAGAAAATTGTTTTTTTTTCTTTGTTTTATTGTAATAGAAATGATAAGAAAAAAAAAGATGATTTCTTTTTAAATTTTATATTAAATGAAAAAATGACTTATGTATACCTATAATATGTAATTGTGGGTATATATATATATATATATATATATATATATATATATATATATATATATATATATATATATATATATATATATATATATATATATATATATATATATATATATATATATATATATTTGAATAAGGACAGGATGTACCTGGATATGAAGGATTTTCATTATATTAAAAAAACATTTAAATATAACATTTTTTTAAAGTATGCTAAATATATTAAGATAGTGAAACAAAAGAAATCAGCCTAGGATTGTCATGAATAAAAAGAAACCCAGTTATGATAGTAGTTAGTAGTACAATGATAGGGTGAGTCTAAAGAAGTATGAGATAAAAGATTCAAAGTGATCATTGCATGGACTGTACCATCTGAAAGAGAACAAGGAGAAACTAAACAAGCTAGGGTCAGAGTCACAGATCAAGGAATGAAGGAAGTGATGAAGGTTGTCTGTTTTCTACTTTTGTCTCTTCACTTTAGTTTGCAATTTGTGTAGATTAAGACGGAACTGTTATTAGGAAAAAGTCCAAACCTTTATCTATTTTGTTGAGATTTAAAGTTTAAAAAAGAATTAATTACTCATCAAAGAAACTTTACAAACTATTAAACTTCTTTTACATAAACTTCACACTATTTCTATGGTGAAGTTCTTTTTTTTGAGAGTCATCTACCAAAAAAGGCTATGTGAAAAATAAAAAGTTTAATTTTAAAAATTACAGCAAAAAAGTTTTTATGAATGTTTCTAAAGTTTGTTTGTAAAATTCAACCTTATGATAAGTCATAATAAGTTTTATCAAATTAATATCATGAATTGATGTTTATGAAATACCATATAATGAATAATACAATGATATAATATAATAATATAATGAATTTCATATCATGAAATGATTTTCTTATTTTTAGCACTTCCAATTTTGCCACAAATTCTTTGTATTTCCTCTGAAATTTTTGGTACTGTTAAAATCTTCCAAGGTATTATAAGTCTTTACCAGCAGAGCAGCAAGCAAGTGTGCTACGTGTTAGTCTTATTATATTGTTTATTATAAAAAAGTGTTAGTAAATTATATTGTTTATTATAAAAAAGGAGGTCATCTGTCAAATAAAACACTTTGACTGTCCATCTTCATACTGCAGAGATGTCCTATTATTGTTCAACACATTCAAAAGCCATCTTATTTTTAACAACATTCTTTACTAATAAACTTGTTACAAAATCTTGTCAATAATGTAATCATATACATAGCAAAGAAAAATTGTTTGCTGTATATACAATTCAAAAATACAACTTGTGACTTTTGTTATAATTTAAGCATAATTATATAAAATTTTACAATTATAAAAAATGTGTGACTTTTGGCAATAATTAGCAAAGCTAATTAATGACGCAAATCAAAATCAAGAAGACTTGAAAACTTGTTGATTGTATGAGTCTGTAAAACATGAAAATGGAAGAAAGTTCCACTATTGATGTGTGAGAAAAAAAACTACACAAAAAGAATTTAAAGTGAAGGGAGTATAAGATTTTAAAGTGAAGGGAATTAAAGTGAAGATACAGTAAAAAAATAGGACTTTGCTGACTGAATGACAAGACAAACAAGATTGAGTTTGGTTGATGGAATTTAGTGAGACTATTCATCAATATAGAGTTATTAAAAGAAAAAATTATTAAAAATCAAGCAATATTTAGAGAAACTAACAGTCTTCAAACTCAACTCAAAATATTTGGTGTTGTTTTAGATCAACTTTTTTTTCAAAATTAAAGTTTTTATTACAAAGGAAGACTTTATAGAATAAAGGAAAAAAAATAAAAATTATGTTGATTAAATAAATAAAAAATTAAATATTTTCTAAATGCAAAATGACAGGTATCTCTTATCAGAATGGGTTGGGTTATGGCTCTCACTTAGTGAGACTGTTGCAATAATAGCAACAGTCTCACTAAATTTGACACAATTTAGTGAGACTGTTGCTATTCATCAATATAGGAATATCAACAATATTGCAATAAATGTTCACAGGGTCAGTGTTAGGGTTAGATTCAACTGATGAAAAGTTACTTCAAAGCCACAAATATTTGTAAAAATTGAATCGACACTATTAGGTGATGGTGATGGTTTTTTATGTTTAATATTTTTATGCACTTTATTCATGTTTTAAGTTAATAGAAAACTTGGTACTTGATAACCCAAGCAATGAGCTATGCATTTAGCTGAACCCTGTTAACCCAAAGTAATAACAAGAGGTTCCTAATGCAGCTTCAACATTGCACATCAAAAGCACTAACAGACATCATCTATAAAAAAAAATACTATCTCTTAAAATTCAAAAACTCAAATCACAGAAGAACTCTAGAAAATTGTAAATAAACTTTAGAAAATCAAGATGTGAAGGAGGCTTGTGATTTCCTAATATCTAAACATTCATTATCTAGTTGTATCAAAAATTCCCAAATATAAACTGTTACAGTTGTAACCAGGGGTGTGGAGTCGTAAACAAAAAGTAACGACTCTGACTCCAACTCCAGTTGTTGAAATTTTTTAAGTACAACTCCGACTCTGACTCCGACTCCAACTCCAACTCTGACTCCAAGCAAAATTTTTGAAAAATCCTTTGAATTTTTAAAAAAATATTATGCAATAAGTTAAAAAAAAGTTTTTTGACAAATTTATGAAACATTCTTTGAGGTTTAGTATAAATGTAAGGTTAATTGAATGTTTTATACATGCACGTGCAATACCGAGAAGTTTTACTATTGAAGTCGGAGTCGCGATTTTGTTTAGCGACTCCGACTCCGCTAAAAATGTCGCAACTCCGACTCCCACTCCACAGCCCTGGTTGTAACAGTTAACAGCCAACAATTTGTAACAGTTGTAACAGCTGCTGAAATCTGCTATGATTCCAGGCTTAACACCTGCATAACAATACCTGCCTAAAAAACCCAATAAAACCTGGCATTATGGGTTTTTTTGAGATATTTTATAACTTCATGATTTATTATATCCAATATTTCTGAAAACATAAACATATTGAAGTATAAAGGAAAAGATTTAATTCAAACACAATATTATTTTTAATAAAAAAAAATTTCACAGTGATATTTTTGGAAATCAAAAAAATTGAAAGATATATTGAATAAGCTTTTTTAGAATAATTACACTTTTGATATATTTTTTATAAAACCAACTATCTATTTTTGATATTGTCTATATATACTTGTACAAGCTTTTTAGCCTTTTCAATTTCTAATTTATTTCTAACTTCTGACTAAATAAAACCAAACAAGGAAAAATATTTTTTCTATTGATTCTGAGCAAGAAAGACATGTTTAAAATTTAGAAATAAATTTGTGAAACTTGTGATTTTTTCTGAATTGATTTTTTTTTTTCTCTAGTTAATAATAGACCACCAACCCCTGCACAATATTGTAGGAAATGTATCATAATCTTTTAATTTAAGCAAAATCAACTCAAAATCTGGATAATGATTATAAAGCTACTTTTCCGTCTCCTATTTATTTTCAACAATCAAGTTTTTAACTTGAGAACAAAAAAAATTATATTCCAATTATCATTATCTGTGAAAATCAATTTTTTTGATTTTTTATTTAAAAACAATTTTTACCGAAAGAACAAGGATTGGTCATGTATGTAAGATAATGAATAGACATCATAGCATCATTAAATTCCTTCCTGATGCTGTGTGGTAATGACTTAGTTTAGAATTGTTCAAAAGTGAGAGCCATAACCCGACCCATTCTGATAAGAGATACCTGTCATTTTGCATTTAGAAAATATTTAATTTTTTATTTATTTAATCAACATAATTTTTATTTTTTTTCCTTTATTCTATAAAGTCTTCCTTTGTAATAAAAACTTTAATTTTGAAAAAAAAGTTGATCTAAAACAACACCAAATATTTTGAGTTGAGTTTGAAGACTGTTAGTTTCTCTAAATATTGCTTGATTTTTAATAATTTTTTCTTTTAATAATTTTTAATAATTTTGATAGATATATCATGGTTATCTACAATTTCTATATAAATTGGGTATTTTTTATATATATTTCTATACAGTCAATATGGCAGTTTCATTGGGTATCATTTGGCAGCTGAGGCATATGCCCTCCTTTCTTGTGCAACCCTTAAAAGAAAAGTTTATTAGTTGATCCTAAACTTTTATATAGTTTTTATACTTGATGTTTATAAACAAATACAAAATAATATTTACATGCGATTGATATGTATTGCAAAAATATTTCTGCACTTAAACCATGTGTTTAATGACATCTGAATGTGTTACATCCTTTTTTAAAAGATTTAAACAATGTATAATTGTTATTGTTGTTTATTAATGGGTTGACCCATCATTTTGTTGTTTACTTCAACAACTTTTTCTAGGAGCTATTTTCCAACCATTTTATGGTGAGCTGAATTATATCCTGGTCTCAATGAATTGATCATGTCTATAAACTCTTGATTTTCAGAAGTTTTAAATGATACATTTGCACTGAAAAAAAATTTGCTATTTTTATATCAATATTTGATGTCATACACAATATCATACTAGCTGATACTGTGTATGACATCAACCATTGCTTCTCACATAATATTAACAAACTTATAGAACTAACAGATGCTAAAGAACTTGTTCCAACTTGAGATGATGGTCCTGCTATCAGAGCAGATGTATTACTTTTTAAATCATTATTTGGAAACACATTATGACAATTTTTATTCAAATATTTTGACAGGTTCAGTTGTTACCTGTATGCTTGTGTAAAAACTGAAATTTCTTTTGACAATATTTTAAATTGGGTTTTGCTTGTTCTAACTTGTTGCTAAGCAAAGCTTGATAATAGTCACAATAAACCTTTATACCCTTTCCAACTTCAGTTACTTCTTCCCATTCTCTAGCCTTTTTTCTTCAATTATCATTTTTTAATTATAAAAATTATTATTTTTAAATAAATCAATATATATAGGTTTATCATGAAATTTTTTTTCTTTACAGTTTTATAAATTATTTTAAAATAAATTAATTAGTTTTTTAAATTATTTTTAAAAATCTTTTTGAAAATATTTTGAAAAATTCTGTTTATAAATTATTAAATAACATTATATAAAATATATTTTAAGTTAAAAAATAAAATTATAGTAATTTTCAATATTATTAAATTAAAAAAACTTTCAACGGACATAAACTAAAAATAAAACCCTAGAAAAAACAGATTTTTGCAAAACCCACATGATTCAATGTTGAATAGATCAGCATATAAACAGAAAATTTTAAAAGAAAAAAAAAGTTGCAGAACTTGAAAGATTGTTTTATATGACTCTTTGGTCCTAGCCATTTTGTTACTGATTCTTAGGACTTTAACCCTTTTGTTACTGATTCTTGGGACTCTAACCCTTTAACTATTCACTCTTGGGGCTCTAACCCTTTAGTTATTGACTTTTGGAGGTCTTACTCTTTAGTTACTGATTCTTGGGGCTCTATACCTATAGTTACTGATTCTTTCGGCCTAACCCTTTAGTTACTGACTCTTGGGACTCTAACCCTTTAAATACTCACTATTGGGGCTCTAACCCATTAGTTACTGAGCAAAGAAACAAAGACCGAATACTTGTGATGATGTGGGATATAGTAAACAAACATGTTTTTGAAAGTTCATGAAAATGTGATTATAAAATATCAAAAAAATCATGAATATTCCTAAATTATTTTAATATTTCATTCTAGCTTTAAAAAATCAGTTTCACTTTTACTGGACAAAACTAATAACTCATGATTTAAAAAATCTTATTTAATGACAACTTTTGCACTGATTACTAATTTGAGAGTTGCAGTTTTGATGGTGACATAAGTTTTAATTTCGGGTTGCTATGGATACCTAAATTGTTTAGC
>NC_061168.1:18412789-18615289 GCF_022113875.1 Hydra vulgaris
AGAGGAATTCCAGTTTTGTATATTTTAGGGAGTCTATAGAACAGGGGAGAACGACAAGGATTATTTGAACGTATATAATTTGCAGTCTTCTCGTCAATCACTCCTTTGAATAAGATGTAATCAATTGTCGATACAACATTCCGTGCCATTTCTATGATGGGGTCGTATTGTAGGAGTTTATATGTGGTATCATCTGCTAGAATGGTGTTAATTTTCTCTTCATAATCTCTCCTGTTTAAGATGCAGATGATACCACCTTTGTCGGCTTGCTTGATGATGATATTATTATCACTTTTTAGTGATGTGATTGCTTCTTTCATGTTTTTCGTTAGGTTGGGGTGTGTTATCTTCATTCTCTCATTTAGCACTGTGTCCGTTTCACTCTTAATCCTTTTGAAGAAAAGATTTAAATTTGCATTGTTGGATGCAGGAGGGTTCCAAACCGTGTTGATTCTCTTTTTCATTGGTATTTGTTAGGGTGGTCCTTCATTGTCCTTAAAATGAACTCTAAGTAGCATATTCCTTTTTAATTTTAATATTGCATCTTTGAACATCTTTTCTGGAATGTATTGGTCGTTTTCGATAAATCCCAACCCTCTGTTTAATACTTGCCTCTCGCTTCAGTGAGGTCGTAGTCCAATTTGTTGGTAATCATTTGATTAATCATTTCCGCGGTGGCTCTTGTTTTTTCCACCTTTATCTTATTTTGAAACAATCCTCAGATGTTATGCATACCGAACAAATCTTTTATTGTAATCAGAGTGAATTTCCTTTGTTCCTCAGATGGTGTGAAGATTAATTTGTTGTTCTAGAAAGTTATGGAGAAAGTGATTTAGCGTTGTGGGTGGTAAGCTAAGGTCGGTTCATCAGTACAGTGTCTCTATAGGTATATGTACACCCATAATTAGGTGAGTAGAGTGTCAGCCCGTTACTTAGGAATTTAAAGATAACAAACTTTATTGTAACCCTTAATGATGTGTATATAAAAGTAATCTGTGTTATGTCATTAAATATATATGTTATAAAATGTGTGTTACAAAATGTATAGTTGTTATAAAATGAATAGATGCATTCAAAAGTTATAAATTATGTTATAAATTAAAAATATATATTCGACAGACGCATCTTCACATTGAACCTGGAACCGCCGACACAGTAGGTGGCGCATAATCCACAAAGCTACAAGAACTTATGAAACAGAGACAAAATATAATATATAAACTCACTAATATAAAACAAATATGAAAAAATTAAAAAAATTAAAAATAAAAATAAAAAGTATAATAAGTGGTGAGGTGTGCCACTAAAAAATGATGATTGAGACTACAGATGTAATAGCATGGTGAATAGGCTGGTGATGTCTAGTTGTTTGGTCAAGTCTAAATGGATAATCGCTCACCCTTGTAACACTCTCTCTTGGGTAACTCGAAAGCAAATAATCAAAAAAAAAACAAATGTTTCATATATTGATTTTAGAGGCTGTTGATGTCAACAGGTGTAATGGTGTAGTGCATTAGTAAGTACCCTTTGATAGTCTAGTATGGTCTCGTTATGTTTTCGTTCACTTTCAAATCAGGTGAATAGAAAGCTAAACACACTCATTCCTTGCGCTTATGGGCTAGCACATCAGAGCCAGACGTAAGAACTACAGAATGGATTTCAATTGATTGAAGGCACACATTAGTCACTGTAGGCCACAAGCCATCACTCTTAGCCAAAAGAGCTACTGCCCCGTGCTGGTATGAAATGATGTGCTATGGAGTGAGATATCAGATCCGATCACAAAGTCAGCGAGCGCTGATCCAACGT
The DNA here is from genome assembly GCF_022113875.1 of Hydra vulgaris. NCBI lineage: Eukaryota > Metazoa > Cnidaria > Hydrozoa > Anthoathecata > Hydridae > Hydra > Hydra vulgaris. The sequence continues at coordinate 18,414,599 of NC_061168.1, forward strand.
GCATTGTGGAGCTTCCGACTAAACGTGCACGTGAGTGTCAGCGTAGTCATTAGGTTATTGATCACCGTAACCACATCCAGCCGAATAGCCTAATGTCTGTTTTGTCGTTGTGGTGTACATTGGAAAAAGTTGGGGCTCACCAGCCACAAAGAATACATTTTTTGTTTATGCGACACAATGATCGCAAAAAGTGACCAACGGAGCCGTCCAGTTACGTAGACCTGGGAGATGTGAAAATAAAAACAGATTTTAGACGATGTCACTTAGGTAAAAAAACACAAATTAAGTAAACAACAAAATAGTAAGTAAAATGATAATAAATGACAGGTGGATCAATATTAAAAAAAAATGTCTAATAAATGTGGCACTATATATTTTCTAAACTCTAGATAATAAATTGAGAACTGATAATCACCTGTGTAACATAAAAATATATAAATGTCGTTAATGTAACAAATTCATTATAAAAAGCTCACAAAGCGCAAAACTTCATGGGTGTAAGAGGTAAAAAAATGATGGTGCCATAATAACCAATTAGAATTAAGTGGTGGATAAATGGTGATCCCCCTCCTCAGGAATGCACTGTGATCACCAATGACATTTCGGAGAGCCAGAGACCTGCACTAATGCCACTCGTCAGGGAAGTGTACTTGCAACAGATCTCACCGCCTGCACTCTGCGTCATGCTAGTCAATATTGCAATATAATAGGACTACACTAAAAAAGCCAAAAAACCCAATCCCTAACCCAATTTTTTAAAAATAGCTCCAACATTCTTAGAGATCTTGTGAGGGTGGTGAGGGATGCGCGTGGTATAGCTGAATATACGTGTGTAAATACACACACTCACAACATAAAAATATACACATATTCCTACATATATACATACATACAAACCTTTATATATACATACATACATACACACACATACATACATACATACATACATACATACATACATACATACATACATACATACATACATACATACATACATACATACATACATACATATATGCATACATACATACATACATACATACATACATACGTACATACATACATACATACATACATACATACATACATACATACATACATACATACATACATACATACATACATACATACATACATACATACATACATACATACACATGAACATATCTATACAAAATAGTGATAATAAAGCATATAGAATAGTGACAACAAAATAAATAATAATCGGCAGATAGCACATAGTATGTGTTAAAGGTATACAAACGCAGTGTGGAATTTAGTAAGACAAATTGTTCAGAGAATATTAATCTCACTTGCTAGGTGGAGATAACTCCTAACTGAAAATAGTTTAAGATAATAATAAATAGATAGATTAATAACTCAAGATAGCCAGCTAATACACAATATAATTAGTGGATACACCAGAAATGAATAGTAATTTAATATGTAGAATACTATATGAGAGTGGACCGACACAGGTCATAAACGCGTAATCGATCAAAGAGTATCTAGCGGACTGAAAAAATTGAGTTGAAAAACAAAGATTGTTTACATAATAACCATAAGAACGCTATTGAAGATTGTATAGTGCAAAACTAAAACAAACTACACATGGGAGCCTGATGCTCAAGCAGAAGTGAGGTTCTTTTCAAGCTCAAATGCCCTCTCTAAGCAAGTAGAGAGTGTTGGCTTCTTATCAAGACAAGAATAAATGGTAGTATCATAAACGAACAGTGCTACCTTAGATGCAGGAATATCTGGACGATCGTTAATGTAAATTAAAAAGAGTATAGGGCCAAGGATAGAACCTCGAGGAACCCCTGAAGTGACAGGATATAAAGATAAGTGCAGTCCATCAAGGACAACTTTTATACTTCAATTGTAAAGGATGGATTCAATAATCTTAAAAATGTTACCTGATACACAATAAGAAGAAAGCTTATGTAGAAAACCAGTATGCCAAACTTTATCAAACGTTTTAGAAATGTCTAAAGTGATAGCCTTAGCCTCTCCAACTCTATCTAATGCACAATAAAACCTATCAGTTACTACTGTTAGCAAATCAGCTGTAGAATGGGAAGAGTGAAATATTTATGATCAGAAAGTAACTTATTAGATTCAAGATGAGAGATTAAGTGTTTGTTAATTAAAGATTTAAAAACCTTGTTTATGATAGGAAGAAGACAATGGGACAGTAGTTAGAAGAGTCAGATCGCTATCCAGAATTTTTGAATAAAGGGATGAAAATAGGGATGTCGATTTCCAGCAGGATGGAAGACAAGACTCTGATAAGCACTTGTTGAATAGTTTTGAAAGTAAAGACGATAGCTACGGAGAACATTTCTGCAAAACAATAAAAGGTATGTTGTCCTGGCCACAAGTTGTAGAAGAGTCTAAGCAGGAAATCATTTTAGATACAGAAGCTGGAGTGATACGAATGTCAAGCAATGGATCAACCTTTTGATGGTTATATCAAGTAGAATGCAACTAGTGGAATCAAGAAATGATATTGATGATAAGTTCTTAGCAAACAATTCAGCTTTGTTTTTAGGAGAGGTGACAAAACCTGAACCATACAAGAGAGGTGGAATAACAGATATGCCATTATTATTGATACTATTAAAGATTCTCCATAATCTTTAATAGTATCAATAATAATGGCAAATCAAAAATTTAACCTAACTTTTTAGATAAAATACGAGATTTCATGACCTGAGAATAGAGAGCTTTGGTGTTAGATAAAACCTAACAATGATTTCCTGTTTTCTGGATAATTACTTTGCTGATAGATAAGGAAATAACGTTTTCGATTGGAAATTGCAGCAGCACAACATGAAGAAAACTATAAAGAAGAGTGAGGTTTAACTTAAAATTGTCAAGAGGGAGTAATAGAATTCATGCCAGCCTGAATCCAATAAGTTATGTAAGAAGCAAATTTGTCAGCAAAAAGATGAAAGATTTCTACCCAAGGGCAAAAGAAAAGAAAATCACAGAAAGAGTCACAGTCAGCTTTAAGTTAGTTGTAAGAAGTACAATGATAGGTGGATTTGGATGATAAAGTAGATTAAGATAAGAGTTTTAGAGAGATCAAACCATGATTAGAAGCACCTAAGGGTGAATGTGGAGACACTGAGCACTGACTAAGATCAGAAACAAGACATAAGTCAAGTAGAGAAGGTAAATGATTTGGGTTGTCTGGAAAACGAGTTGGAAAGTTGACTATTTGAGTTAGAGAACCAAGAAATAACATTGAAAAGAGTGCAGTCTTGAGATAAAGGAGAGAGATTTAGAATAAAGAGAATGGCAATAGAGTGAAGTGGTGCTAAACAAAAGCACATAAAAGAATAGTATGTGGATTCAAACCCAGTTTCCCAACAATTGGGTGAATTCTTACGAATGTAAATGCCCAGGCCATGCATGTGACTATTTACGAGTCTTTACGAATTAAAGAAAGATAACCATCAATACTAAGATCACAAGATGAGACAGCTGAACTCAAATTAGTTTCACAAAGAGCAAGTGGGTTTGGTGAACTTTGCAAGAGATAAGACTCAGCAAAAGAAAAATTACTTCAAAGACCACGAATATTAGTGAATGATAGGTTTAGAAAACTTGGTGTTGACGATGGTTTTTTGTGTTTTATAGTTTTTGGTACTTTAGTCATTTTAAATTTGTTTAAAAACTTGACTCAAAGCACAGATAGTACCCAGTACACTATTTAATAGTCCAAGCAATTGCTTCATTACTATTAATAAACCCCAAGCCATAACAAAGGGCTCCAAATGTGGCCTCGACAATTCACACCAAAAGTACAAACAGGAACACCATCCATGTGCAACATGATACTGTTAATACTCTGATATTTTTCAGCTGTTGATGGAATCAGCCTCTCTGGGAGCTACCACAGAGTTCGAGAAAAACCTGACTACCAGCCAGCCTCAGAACCATAAAGCTGAGTTTTAGAGCAGTTCCCTCATTAGGAGATAATAGAATGAAGTAAGTAAGCAAAACCCATGCATTGCATCAAAAAGATCCAGCATTCAACATCCTAAACAGAAAACAATGTACTATAAATACATCTGCGCCAGCCTAATAGATGAAGAAGGGGTGGGGGTGGGGGTCTGGTCAACAGATAGAATCTGTTTATCCCTTAAGTCTTTGCCTAGGAGGCCTTCTACAAAACAAGACAGTAGCCGGTTGCATTTAACATCTTCCCAAGATGAGTATTTTTATCGAGACACAATCTATAGCCTTTACTCAACAAAGACCCTACGGCAGGGGATGTTTTAAGTCAAAGTTGGCTTCTCCTAGCCTTTGCCTAAAAAAGCGTATTCTATAGATATATGTCTTTTGCATTGTTATTTTTTATTTGAACACATTTGATTAATAAAAGCAATTAAACTGTTTTGATCATTAAAGTACTTCTCCGCTGCATTTATTTGAAGAAATTGGGATAGCATGTAGAACATGTACCAAATGAGGCGTTTTTCAAGACCTGTTTTTTCTACAAAAACATACGCAGAATTCACAAATCATTTCTCTTCATTTAATTGCAGTATTGTTGATAAGTTTTTTATTTCAGTTTCTGCCAGTATCAGCTTAAAGTTATTTTTTTCTTGTCAATAATTTTGGTCTAAAATACTGAGCTAGTTTAATGTCTTCGTCAAAAAGCAACTTAATGAACTCTTTGAAAAGTAATTTTTGGAAAGCACCACAAATCAATTCTAGATCTGTTAAAAACTTAGATCATTTTTAACGGATCTAAATTTTCTTTTTTAAACCTTCATAATTTTCTTTTTAAACCTTCATATGTCCATTTTATTTTTTTTGTAGAATCAACTAATCCTTGATTTTATTTCTTAAATTCGCAAAATAATTCAAATTCAACCAATTTTCAGTTGTTTTACATCAAGTAATTTTGCACATGAATGAAATTCTCTGCTATTTTGAGGCAAAAAATGATATATGGATTAAAGCTTATCAATAAATGATTTCTCCATAATAATAACAATAATAGTAATAAATGATTTCTCCATAATAATAATGTCTAATAATACTCCTGTTTATGATTAGCACAATGCCAAACTATAACAAAAGGATATTTTATCAGTGAGAAATTGATTAAAGCCACTTTGAATTCTAACATTAATGCCACCTTATCGGAAGCTACAGAAACTTAATAATTTTTAAATTATTTCTCTACTATCCTATAAGAATGAGGATATTAGAGTAAATCATTTAAACACAATAATGAAGATATTAGTTTTAAGCATTACAGAAATTAAACAATTCTTCAAGTATTCTTATAATTGTCAGGAAAATTAGTAAAAATAATCATTCCATGATCATAGCAATCATTCCATAATCAAAATGTAATCATTCCATAATCCCTAAGTCAGTAAAAGTAATCATAAGAATGATTTAGAAACATTAGAGTAAAGCATCAAATAATTCTTCAGTCGTAACACTTTTGAGTTCCTCAGAATCAAAAATATACTGAATAATGAATTCATTCAATACATCTTTTTGCTATGTCAGTTCCGTACTTTAATTTACACTTTTTTCGACCAAAATCAAAACAAACCTTATCCTTAAAAATATTATCTGATATGGCGGCAACTTCAAACTTTGATGCACAAGTAATTGGAGTTTTTATGTTACAAGATTTTAAACTTTGGAATACTGTTGCTCAAACAGCATTTTTATCCCTTCGAAAGAAATCAGTTAATGGATCATTTGACACATTGATTGCACAGTGAGTTTTATTTAAAAACTAATATTTTAAAAGCTTATAGATTTATAATGATTATACATATTATACATTTTATTTACTTATATATACTTATATTTTATTTATTTATATAGCTATTATAAATATATACCATCAACCGTAATAATGGTACATATATACACACATACATACAAACATTTATACATACATATTAACATATCACAATATTAGTACCTCAATAGTATGAAAGTGCATGATAAAAATTATAAAACATGTTTATAATGATATTTATTATTATATTTTAATAGTGAAAATTTTTATAGTGCATATGCTACATACGAAGAAGAAGCTGAAGTTGATCCTGAAAAAGAACACTTAGAAAGAAGTATTTTAAATGAATATAAGCAGAAACTTCAGATTGAGGAAGAGAACTTGAAATTAATAGCTTGTCTGATTTCTTTGCAGACTCTATTTTATATTCAGATGAACAGATACAATACTTTTATAAAGAAACTGCTGAGCAGTCCAATAGCTATATGTGGCATAACCATCGTGTAGGATGTGTTACAGCATTACGATTTAAATCAATTGTTGACGCTGTTGACAAACATGGTTTTAATTCAAAAAATCATTTTGATAATATTTCATTCATTATGGGTTATCAAAAAGTAAACCCAACATGGCAAATGAAGCATGGTTTGAATAGCAAAAGCATGGTTTGAATAGCAAAAGCATGTGTAAAAAGAATCATTCAAATTGTACATTTACTCACCCTGGAATTTAAATTCTAAAACAATATCCTTATATTTCTTGCAGTCCTGACCGAGAAGTTAGTTGCACTTGTCATGGAAATGGATTGCTGAAAATTAAAAACCCTGCATCATTGATTGGGCAAATTACTTCATCTGATAACTATAAACATATAAAGTTAAATAAAAATGGTGACATGTTGAGAAAAAAAAGCGAATATTATTATCAAGTTCAGGGTCAAATGGCTATAACAAATACAAAATCCAGTTACTTTTTTGTATTTACTTTTCAAGGCAGTATAACTATTAAAGTTGATTTTAATGAACTTTTCTGGGATAATATATGCCTAAAGTTATGCTTGTTTTGGAGAAGGCTAATTGCACCAGAAATATTAGGTGGACATTTGAAAAAAAAAATGAAGTAATCTACAACGAAAACAATCTTATTAAAATTTCAAAACCAGATTTTCTAAATAATTAAAAATATTTTTTAAAATTATTTTTCAATAAATAATTCGTTCTCTTTATGTGTTTTCAGTTTTACACAAATCTTCTTTTTTATCTTTATATTTGTATATTTGCATTTGTATCTTTATAGAACTCTATATAATTTATAAACTTGTGAAAATTGAACTTTATTTATACTTTTAAAAAATTATATTTTTATGTAAAACTTAGTCAAAAATCTTTATTTAATTTATTTACCAATGCTATCTTATAAAAAAAAACTCGAGGAAAGACTTCAGCTTTTAAAGTTCCAAAACCACCAAGTAGCATAGTAAGACTTTTCGGATCCTGGGGCTATTATATTTTTTGGATGCCTTTTTGAGTAACAGCGTAAAATAACTGAAGAAAAAATCCTCCTAACAATTTTAGAGCCTCTAAAGCTGCAGAGCCCAAGGCTGGAGTCCCCTTGCTCCCGGCCTCAATCCAACACTGGTGTTAAGGAGCTTTAAATTTTTTAAAAATAAAAATTAATAAAGTTTAAAGTCTTAGAACCTATTCTTTTATATTCTCAAGTCCTGGGTTCTCTTACGGCGGTTTTACATAAGGACTCTGGATTTAATTTTGATAGTATATGTACCTTAAATGTCTCAAATCATCATTAGAGCTTCTAATTAGCAATAACCATAGTGTTTAACACTAAGTTGACACTGACTAACCGTTGTCGCAAAACTTGCCCAGAATCTTTGAACCACTGATCTCTTGCTTCTGAGGCAAGTTCTGCGGCAGCACAGCTGCTATATATAATCTTAATGGAGCTGGAGATATAATCCCAATGGAGTGTAACAAGTCTAATACAAAAATTCATGCCTGTGGCAAGTTAAAAACCCGTGCCATACTGCATATGGCATGGGTTATTACCACCATATATTACCACCATATAATGGTGTTAAAAACACATGTATAACGGAAAACTGATACCCCTTTAAACAATCACTTTTTTCAGAAAAAAAGGCTTAGGGCAAGACTGGCTTGGTCACCTCCTCATAAAACTGTACTTAAAGATTTTTTCCCCAGCATGCGTGGTCATACCACGTATCCAAAGAGCTTTAACAAAGTTTATTAAAGCTTCTTGCACGTATAACATTAATATCGCAAGCAGAATTTTTAAAAAAAAAAGAAAAGTTGTAGTTTATGTTTTAGATATGTTTTTTTTTTAATTTTATTACTATAATTTATTACGATAATCGTCATATGCCTCAGGGCACCATCAATTAAACAAGGGCACAAATGCGGCCCTTGTTTGATTGACTACATTTGAATGTAGGGTTAAAAAATGAGACAAAAATGCAGTATAAAAAATTAAGATTTTTAAATAACTTGTTTTTATTGTATTTATAATAAAACGGCATACAATTCTTCTAGTCCTTTCTTCAACATAAACTTATACAAGAATCCATATTTAATAAAAAAATTCTTCCAATTTCCTTTTTTAACTATAAACTAGACAACACAGTTTGCGATTCATAATAAGATTTAATAAATTTGGAAAGTAACATGAAAATTTTAAAATGAATAAGTACTAGATTCTTATAAAATACAGGAATGGAGGAAAAAAAAAAGTAATGGAGGAACTGATGTATATATGAGACACAAAATTTGTTTGAAATTAGAAAATTGAAATCTGAGCTAAATGCAGCAAATAATAAATTAAAATCTTCTAGTTCTATCAATCTTTAGGTTCGGATAATAAAAAATAGTAGTAAAAAACTTAAAAAACCAGTTAAACAAAAGAGAAAAAAGAAAAAAAAATATCACTGTCTATGAGTAATTGAATAAAATATATATATATATATATATATATATATATATATATATATATATATATATATATATATATATATATATATATATATATATATATATATATATGTATATATATACAGTCCCATGACAATTTATTAGTGCCACCAATATTTTTTTCATATTTTCTTATTCAAGTTGAATTTAACAATTGAAAAGTAATGTTATATATTTTAAATGTATTATTTATAAGAAGTCAATTATGTATAAAGTTAATTTCTTCAGATTTTTTTTTTACTATTGGCATCCCTGACATTTCTGGAAGCCATCTTGTCACGACACTGTTACTCAACTGTCATCTTTACAAGCACGTGATTGTTTTTCTCTGTCTATTTTTTCGTTTTTTTTTTTTTAGAATTCTGAAGAAGTAAGTGCAATATTTAGTTTTTATTTGTTTTACTAATATAATTTAAACTTGTAAATAAAGATTTTCTAATGTTATTATTACAGAAAGGTCATTTTTGATAATGTTACAACTCTAACCTCAAAAATCTTGTATTTTTTAGTAATGGGTAAAAAAGTAGATTTTTCACCAAAAAAATTGGATTTATAAAAGCATTGATAAATGAAAAAACACTTTACAGCATGAAATTGCTAAAAAATGTGGTATTTCACATACTTCAGTACAGAGAGTTGTCAAAAAATTGGATATGGGTGATAACTGTTCACCGAAAAGAAAAGGTAAATGTGGTAAAAAAAATTTTTTGACTCCTCGTGGTGAAAGAACATTGTCGAAAGTAATAAAGGAGGATAGGACTGCTACTAATTCTTTCATAAAAAATAAATTACAAGCCTCTGGAATTCAAATGTCCACCAGAACATTGCAGAGAAGACTCAATGATCTCGGTTATAATAGTAGACAGCCAGTAAAAAAGCGAAAGTTAACAATCAAAATGAAAGAAAATAGATTGAAATGGGCTCTGAAGTATAAAAACTTTACAGTAGAAGATTGGAAACAGGTTTGTGTTTAAATTATTTTAATATTTTTATATGAAAACACACATGGAATGAGAAATTATAAAACAATATTTTATTTCAGGTTTGCTTTAGTGATGAGAGCACATTCCAAGTGATGACAAACAAAGCTCAGTATGTTCGTCGTAAAATATCGGAAAAATATCACGAAGACTGTGTTATAAAAACTGTGAAATATCCGACTTCTGTCATGATTTGGTCCATGATAAGCGGAAAAGGTTTGGGTCGACTCTACGTTGTAGAGGGCATTATGAGGCAAGACCAGTATCGAGATGTCTTGCAACATCGATTGTTACCACAATTAAGGGATTGGTTTGGTGAAATGAAGAAATTTATATTTATGCAAGATGGTGCCCCTTGCCATACTGCAAAATCTATAAAAAAGTTCCTCTCAGAAGAAAAAGTTCCATTATTGGATTGGCCAGGTAACTCACCAGATGTCAATCCAATAGAAAATGTTTGGGAACTCCTGAAGAGAAGAATTTCAAAAGAAAATATCACAAACAAAGTTAATTTGATTGAAAAAATTATATATTATTGGAACCACGATATAAATTTAAAAGAAATGTCATTAAAATGTATTGAAAGCATACCTCGACGCGTCCAAACAATTATTGATGCCAAAGGCGGGCTCACAAAATATTGATACAATGTGTGTCTATCATTAGATTTATTAATTTTTGTCGTTATTTTATAGATTTATTTGGTTTTATTGTGTATATGAATGTTAATCAATTAAAAATAAAAAGTATTTGAATACATTTTAATTGTTTACTGCATTTTATAACCCCAAGAAATCATTAATACAGAAAAAATGTAGGTGGCACTAATAAATTGTCATGGGACTGTATATATATATATATATATATATATATATATATATATATATATATATATATATATATATATATATATATATATATATATATATATATATATATATATATAAATATATCCTTTCAAGAAAGTATAGAAATTTAAGAAAAATTAAAAAGATTTTTGAGTATTAAAAAAAATATTTGTTGATTTTATTTCTATTTTTGTTATTTCCAAAAAAATAAGTTTAAAAAAATTATGATAGGTTCTTTAAAATTACACAATGCAGAGCAAACTACCAGAATATCATCAATACATGGTATTAAATTTATTGGCACTTCCTGGCGTATCACTCTAAAAGTTTTAAATCTTCTTAAAACCGGTTTAACTAATATTCTAAGTTTAGCAATAGCATTAGTTTTGCAAACCTCATCAGCTGTCATCTGGGAGTTGCCTCTACGACCAGGTGGAGTTATAAAATAAATTTGCCTTGCAACACATTCTTCAATAAGGTTAAAACCTTTGTCAGCCATCAATGTACTATAAGTTGAAACAAGATCAAAAAACTTTGAGTCAAGTGTTATCTTTTTATCACTAATTCGACCTGTAAATGCTTTTGACATAAATATAATGCTTGAATTGGGTGCTACACCAATAAGAAACTTAAATGTGTTATGATGTTTATATTCAGACCAAGTAGCACTTTGAAGTTCTAAGTCTTTTGGTGTCTCTATAAAAATCTCTGAACAATCAATAATGGTGAATAAGTTTTTAAACTGATGAAATCGTTTAGGTGTTGTTGCAATTATTGTTCCAAGGTCTGGAGCATATACAAAACATTTTAAATACTCTGCTAAAGCCCTTAACCAAGATTTAAAAATACTGCTGCATGTACCTTCTGATATACTAAAACGGTCTGATAAATCAGTTGTTAGTAACTCTAGGCAAAGTTTCATCAAACATAAAAGCATTTCATCTTGTGAAACTAACTTTTTTGGTGGTCCCATTTTTTCAGGTGTAGATTTAAAATTATGTTTTCTTTGCTCTCATCCCTTTGGCGATAATGTCGTTTTATTAGAGGTGAAACTTTATCATAAAGTTTGTGAAACAAAAAATTTAATATTTTTTTCTATTAACAGTTTTTCGCAAATTGGTTTTGAACACGTTAATTGTTCTTTAAGCTGAATTATATATTTTGTTAAACTGTAAATGACAGATACTAATAATGCAAAAATAAACCTTAAATGCTCAAAAACTTTTTTATTTTTTTAAAATTGGAATAGGATTTTCCATGGGTAATATTGTTTTGCAAATCATTTACTATTTCAAAACCATCATGTTTGAAAGAATTTTTATTTGCACTGTTTACTTTCTTAAGGTTAATTGTTTTATTCTGATGGTTTTTTAACTCTTTTTATACCTGTAGATAAAAACATCTCTGATTTTGTTGTTGTATTATATCTAAGATTTAATGTGGGGTTAGGAAACTGGATGCTTGGTTCTCGATCAATAAAATGGATGGAGCAAACACAACTATCTTTTGATGGTTCCCAAAATTGACCCGTATTTGTTGTTCTGTTGATAAGTTTTATCCAAGTGTTCCTTTTATCCAAGCATTTTAATGCAGTAGGGAATGAAAACAGCCTTAAGAAAAAAAAATTAAATTATTAAATGTAAATATAACAGTAAAAAAATGTAAATAACCAAATTTTATTTATAAATACTTAACTTTATTTTATTACTACAAAATAAATTTATTCCTAAACTTGATTTTAAAATAAACTCTTTAAATTAGAGTGTTTATTAAATTTAATAAACACTCTAATTTAAAGAGTTTATTTCAAAATCAAGTTTAGGAATAAATATATTTTGTAGTAATAAAATAAAGTTAAGTATTTATAAGTAAAAATTGGTTATTTATATTTTATTACACTTTATAAAGTCGAATAAAAAAGTTGAGCAAATAACAAACCTGAAAGGTAGATTACAGGAGCATAAAATAGATTTCCCAAGGTACCTATGTTCCTCACAGAAAGAATTTTTCCAATTTTGAACTTCTCTTATAGAGTTATGGCAATTTTTAACAACGCATATATTAAAAGATTAATTAAACGCATTGTATTAAACGCATAATTACAAGAAATGCGCAAAAAATGCTTAAATATTTTACATTGATTTACAATATAATTAAATATTGCATTTTTAATTAGATCAATTTTTATTTCAAAGTTATTAAAGGACTGATTTCCTTTTTTTATAACAAAATTAGTTTTTAAATTAGCAAATAATGTTATACTTAATGATTTATACAACCTAGATTTGTATTTTATTAAAAAAAAAAAAAACTTTAAATCACAATTTTTGAGTTAAAAACATTTAAAAACTTACCAGCCCTCGGTATTAGGGTCGGCATTTGGCAATGTCAACCAAATGAAGTTAGGTTGGCATTGCTAAATGGTGATTTTTTGCCAACCTCAAAGTATTTGGGGTTTGCATAAAAATCACCAACTTCAAATTTATGTTTTATGGTAACCCCTTTGTGTCAACGTCTGATGCCAACATCTTGAGGTCGGTAATAAATTGCCAATCTTTTTCTTATTCTGTGGGTTGATGCACTAAGTTCGTTAAATTGACTAAAACCATAATACAACAACAAAAAGAATCAGCAATACATAACAAATATATATATATATATATATATATATATATATATATATATATATATATATATATATATATATATATATATATATATATATATATATATATATATATCACATCAGCAGTCTGAAATTATACTGAAACAGGGTCCCTGTTTGAGTTGTGGAGGCTTCAGTACATACATGGACTAGTATATAAAGAATATGCAAAAGAGTTGCTGCTATACCGACTGAGCATACTTTTATAGTTAAAGTATCATTGCCTTAGAACTTTGAGCTATTTCATGACTGATGTGTAAGAAATTTTTTGATATACTTAGAATGATGAATTCGGAAAAAAGTATTTTATACTTGTGCTTCTTGTGATTTTTTAAAAAATTAGGTCTCAATCAAAAATACAAAACTGTGTACAAATGCAAGCCAATAACTACGGTAGTTTATACACATATACTATCTTTTTCAATTCATAAATTTTTTGTGATGTTGCTGCTTCTAATTTGTTTTAAACCATTTTCGTTATCTCTTTAAAAAAATATATCACAAATGTAAATATACAAAAAATATATTGTAAACTTATTCCGGTGTAAAATATATTGCTTATTAAATATGCAATATACTTTATATCGGAATAAGTTTACAATATATTGTTTGTATATTATAAATAAGTTATAAATAAGTTATTTATTACACCATTAATAACGAAAAATAAGAAGTTTTTAGTTACTCTAGCACTTACTTTGATTAGGTGGATTAACTCTGAGAACATATTGGTATTTATAGATATCATAAGTATAATTTTGTGCGGAGTTCTGTTGTTTTTTCTTTAAACTTGATGCAGGTACAATTGAAAGAGACATTTTTGACAAACTTCGGAATTAACTTTAATGAATAAATAAAAAAATTTAAACTTTATTACTTTAAAAATTGATAATTACTAATTGCTAATAAAATGTTATAAACACTAGGCCTAGAAACTTTTTAAATTGAGTTTCATTCGCAATTTCTGGTGAGAAAGTTTATTTCTTTGGGTAATAGTGTAATCTAAAGTAATAATTACAAACTAATTAGTCGGAAATAGAGTAGTTGCGGTGATTACTTAGAATAACATAACACAGAAATGCCGTTATTTAAAAAAATAGTCCTGAACTACCGAAAAGTCGTAAACGTTAAAGTAAGTAATATCAACCACATCGTATGTTGTGTAAACGCAGTTGAGGAATAAATAGAAGTTAGTTTAAAGCAATGTATAAAAACTATAAGGTTGTGTGTTTGAAGAGTTAAATGATAAAAATTTATGGGTGCAAAGCATTCTTAATGCTAACTAAATTGTTAGCAAGAACGGATCCAAAGGAGGGAGGGGGCGATGGGGACGATCGATCAATTGATGATCTTTTAAATCAAGTTCTTATAGAAGTTTCAAAGACTTTAGTATTTCTTTCGGTCTTTTCGACAATGGCTAGACAGCCTCTATGCGCGCACTCCATCTTGTTTGAGACGTTTAGTAAAGGGACTACCCAGTTGCTTCAGTCAAAATTTTCCAGTGCATGGGGCTACAACTAAAAAGGTTATAAAACGATTGGATGTTGCCAAAATAGTTCTTGATTACAGTAGAGAATTCCGCAGAATGAACGCCAGTTATATTAAGACTATGCGCACTGCAAGGTATGAACAAAGCTTGACGATTTTTCTCAAGAATGGTACCCTGCAGTCCGAAAGTGATTTGTTTCCGTATGAGACACGTCCGGAGTTCCATCAACAATAATGAAAAAATAGATAAATCAATCCCAGTCTGATTTTTCAAGATCTCAAAGGCTGATTTCCAGACGATGTAGTAATTTCTGTGTTAAACATTACACTGGTGGCTTTTAATGTTTTCTCCTAGCTTTCGTCAATTATCCTTTATTCCGTCATTCCGCATCAAGAGGAAAAACTGAAATCCAGGGCCAAAATTATGCTTTTGTCCAAAAATAGAGCAGGGAAAACAAACGAAAACTTTTAGAGATCTACTTCAAATAAGCCAGTCTCTGTTAACCTTCTTTACGTTTCGAAAAATTTCGTAAAAAAAAAAGAGGCAGGAGCTTTTTTATTTGTAGAGTCTCTAGGAAAAAGTGCCGGATTTTGAAGTGGTTTATTTAATATGATTAGATCGCGTTTGACTTTGGGTAAGACCCTCTTCCACAAAGCGGGGTGCTTTTTAACTGCTTGATCACCAAGTTGAATCGCCTCTTAATCCTAAACTAAAAAAAGCATTTAAGAATTTTGGTATGTTTTTACTCTCTGCAAATATTAAATGATATGTTTTTAGAACCTGCAGGTTTTTCATAAAATAAGAATGAGCCCCAAACTCATCCGATTATTATCTTCTTCTTCAGAGACCGTTAAAAAATTGGAAAGAAAAAGATTGCTTTCCTGAACTCAAGGGTTCATCAACGCTGTTGGTAGCATCGTCCGTCTAAAAATAATTGTTTTTACAGTTTTGGAATAAATTATGAATATAGATTGTTAATAAAAAAATAAAGCTGTTAGCCTATACCTTGACTACTTGGTCGGACGTAGAGTTATTAGATACCTTTTTTTTTTGAACTTTATCGACGCCACACTCTTTCAGTCTACGTTTGTTCTTGTATTCTTTTACAACATTTACTACAGCTCTTTTTCTGCCTCGGGACCCTGAATCATACTTTTGAAAACTGGACGTTTTTACTCTAAGATGCATTTTATTTTTAAATAAAATAGAAAGTTTTCCATTTCTTTCAAAATCGAAATGAATTTTTAATATAGAATTTAATTCTCAAAGGAATTAAGGAGAAAAAGAACCAAATGCAATTTCACAATATCAAATTATTTGGAATTATTGAGAAAGAATATTGGAAAAGTGTTGAAATGAGAATAACTTAACTGATTTATGTAAAATAACATTGATAATGTTTTAAAACAAGCCTTTTGTTCGGATAAGTGTTATGTAATTCGAATTTTGACTACATTTAAATTGGAGCTAATGAAATCAGTCCTTTCACGCAAAAAAAAAAAGAAATAGTGAACTTTCTTTTTCACCAAACTTAAATTTCAATTTCATTCCATGTGATAAAATTTTTAAAATCTTACAAAATATCTTGCAGAAAAGACGTTTTTGCTTAAAGTTATGCAAATAATCTTCTTTTTTTCTCTCTTGACAATTCATCATCATTAAAACGTTTACAAAATATTACTAGCCCGTACTGCAGGTGGAGTTGGTGTGTGCGATCAACGCCGCTTTTTAATGCAGTTACCCTTTGTTTTGCATAAATTTTGCAATGAAAATCAAGTAATATATTTATTTGCTACTTTAAACTACCTCGTTTTAAAATTATGATTATCCGATTATGAACAAGTCACACTGTCATCAAGTAATTTGCAGTAGTACTAGTTTCATTAGCACACTCACAGACAGGAATATTAAAAATGGTTCAGCTAGAAACAAGTTATCCATAATCGATTTCAAAAAAAAATTATTCAGTCTGCTTGCTAGTCACAATAAAAATATCTTTATTTTTTTATCTTTATTTATTTTTTTTTCAATATATAAAGATACTAAAATGATTAGTAGGAAAATAAAGTAAACGGTTAGGTTACCAATTCTGATTCAAAATATCATTCAACGTCGCTTGTTTTTCTTTGGAAAAAGCTACGCGTTAACTCATCTGATTGGTGTTTCCGTATATGTTTTGATTGGTTAGTTTCTTATTAGTTTTGATTGGTTAGATTCTTCTCAACTGGACAAATTGTTGTTTTACTTCTCCGTTTGTATTTTTTTTTTTCTTGCTTTTTTCTTTGCAAATCGATCAATCACCAAATCCAAAAGAGCTAAGACAATGTTGTGTCATACTGCTTCTTAAAAATGTTTTTATTAATTTCAGTTTTAAAAAATTTCGTTCTACTGTATCTGTCTTCATCGGTTAAGTTAAAAAAAATAAGGCATATTGCAATAATATTGGAGAAGCTACTTAAGATTGTGATTAAAAATAGTTCAGTATAAAGATTAAATTTACAGATTTAGTTTTAAAGATTAAATTTACAGCAGTTTGGCTGTAAATAAATGTAATTTCTTTAGTAAATACTTTGCGCCAATAATTTAAACCACTATTAAATTCATGCTGACTTTCAATATCTAATTCTGAACCAGTTTTTCATTGAAAGTAAATCTTGAAAGAAATGTTAGTTTGATTCTTAGTGACTTTCAATATTTCAAATGTGATCAATCAGATTTTGATCTTACAAATCATAAGTCGCAGTTGGGTATATTTTTTTGGGTATAAAATTTAGAACATTTTCTGCCTGTTGCTTTTAACTCTTTTTTTTTAAACTGAGCTCCACTTTGTTTTTTTGAAATCTTAAGCGTAACTTATAATAAAAAAATATTCTGTTAGTTCTTGATAATTAATTGCTTACCTGATTCTTTTAAATATAGAGTATTTTTTCGCAAATTCTGAAGTATAATTTGAAAATTGATGCTTGTTTCAAAACTCAAAGGGCAGGAGACGCAATCAAAGCGTTTTTTAACATCGTTTGAACGTTCAAAAATGTTTTTTTTATATCCCGTGTCCACTGAAACAGAGTTAGCGTGCGGCCATGGCGCAGTTGTTAAAGCGCTTGATTTATAAACAGAAGATCCAGGTTCAAAACGAGCTCTGGACATATTTTCGCGTCACAGTAAGGAAGAAGGCGTGAACTTCCTGGTTAAATGCACATCCACGGTGCTCTGTGACAAGACCGTTAGATCTTCTTGGGGCACCTAAATAACAAAAAAACAAAACAAAAAAAAACAGAGTTATCAAAAATTGTCCGTGACTTTTTTAAAATCAAAGAGGTATGATAGACAAGCTGGAGGAAGAACGAAGCCGAAAGTAGTTTTAAGTAATTAATTACTAGTATAAATATTTCAACGGTAAGTTAAAATGGCAGATTTGCATTTGGAAAATAGAAAGGTTAAACTACTTTCTTAAAAGTTAGTTGCATTAATTTTTGACAAATGTCCGAACTATCATGAAGTAATCAAAACAAAATCATAATTAAGGTAAAGTAATCGCTTTTTGCGATTACTTTACCTTAATTATGATTTTGCAATTAACGGTCTTAATCACAGAGCAGTAGTTGCTCTGTGATAAGACCGTAAGGACTTCTTGGGTCACCTAAATAAAATTAAAAAATAATTGAAAATGTCAAAGTTATAGACAATCTCTACTACCTATTTGAATCTTTTTTACTTTTCCCCTTTAGCTATATATTTAATACGTTTATAAAAAACGTTATTTTGACCAGGAACTTATTAAAAATCTCCATGGTGTTATTTAATTGCATGAGTATTTTGCGAAAAATAATCTTCTTGTTGATATCAATTACAGTTATATTTTAAATATAAAAATAAAATGTCCCTGTTTGTAAATCCAGCAAAAATACTAACAACTCTAATCTAGACATTTATTTGTTCAATTCTAATTAATTCTAATAATTCTAGACATTTAATAATAGTTACTTCAAAAAAAAAAAAAGAACAATATAAAAAAGTAACTTTAAACTAACTATAAATATTGTTTACTAAATTTAATAATTGCCCTAACTACTCCGCGGTAGCTACGTTTATGATCGGAAATTGTACTAAGGATGCAATAAACATCTAACCCACTAGCCACGACACTGCTTGACAGGTTATCTTATATTAAAGAAATGCTTTAATACTTCGCAAGATTGTTAGCTAACAGTGTGTAACTGGCAACACGAATTCTCACTCGCAGCAACAAATAAATTATAAAAAGTATCGATTTAAAATGATTTGGCTTCTAAAAAAAAAAGCTCATTGGTAAAATGAGATTTTGGGTAGATATAACCCCCTTCTCCACGTATTTTTCATTTGGTACGGCCCTGAAGACACCATAGGTATTACATCTATCACCATTAACTTGACTTGTTTTATCTCACCAATAAATGTCATAGTGAATGTCTAATTTTTTACATTCCAAAGCGAGACCCCGAAAGGCGATCAAAGTATTTTTGACAAAACCGACAATCACACTGAAGATTCGCATTTTCTTTTGCTTCTATTTGTTTCTTTACGTTTATACAACATGAATCTTTTATAATGAGATGACCTTTGAAAGAGATTGGGAGCAGCCGCGGCAATTTTGTAAAATAAATATTCGTCCAAAAAAAAAAATATTAAGGAAATCGGATTTTTTAAAATTTAAAAGTATATTCAGTTGAAAGAATGTTGTTCAAGTTGCAGAAAATTTCTGCATTTTCAACAACAGAGTTTTATTATATGCAATATTCTGATTACAGGGATACCTTTGGAATGTCTCTAGCACGTCCAGAAGGAAAGTGAAAATTTAGTCCTACTATGTATTACTTTAATAAAAAAGCTTTACTTAGAAAGTTAATATTTCTTATCAGGATATAAGTCAATATGAGAATCCAGGAAATTTTAGGAGACATTTGCTCAAATGGCAAGTATTGTGAGTTATATAAACATTGCTTGGAATCAAAACTACACCAACAGCATAAATGACACAACTAGAGACATGCCTTAGGTAAAATGCAGAATACGATTTAAATGTGATTTTAAATTTTAAGGTTGTTAAAATGTAAAACCAATCGCCGTGTATCAACTCTTCTGTTTATTAAAAAAATAAAAAGTATATATAGTAAAAAATTTTACTATATATACTTATTTGCACAAATATAGAACTACTTTAAAGAATAAATTTTGTTTGATGCTGTTTTTACGTATTTACGTTGTATCTAAAAATTTATAAAAAGGTTGTGCCAGAAAAAAAGTAATTGACTATATCTACAAATTTGTAACTTTTGATTGTTGAAATGGTCACCTATCGGAGGCTCCGTAAAATGTGAGGTCCTAATACACGGTATGCTTTCCGTATCATAAAACCTTTATTTGCAAGTATTGAACTGTTGTACGTGTTACCTTTGGTTTTCGACAATAAAATGAAGTGCCAGAAAAATAGCAGTGGAGTTAGATTGTCAAAAAGGCCCAGTTCAACAATTCTATATAGCTTGTAGTTTTTTAAATTACTTATATGATTTGGTTTTTTTTTCGGATTGGTTCGGATAAAATAACAAAGAAGAAAATTACTTTTTAAACTCGTTTTGTGTTTTTAATTATTTCTAGATATTGAATGATTGTATCAGCTACCGAAAATAAGTTTGATTTTTTGTCTACTAGTGTTTTAGGAGGACTTGGTAGTGTTACATTTACCGCTAAAATGTCACGAACAAATTCATCAAGAATACACCAGCATTGCAAAGGATCGCTACAAGGAGCATAATGTATCTAAAAGAAAACAAATTCTTTAAAAAATGTTTATTAAAAAAAATATTTCTCGATATTTGTAACACATATCTTTATTTATCAATTATAACTTATATATACTTAAATTATTACATCTTAATAATAATAATAATAATAATAATAATAATAATAATAATAATTATTATTATTAGTATATTGAAAACATTCAAAAATATAACATTTAGAAGTTTGTTTCTCTGCTAGAATATAATTATAACATATTTTAAAAATACTCGCTTATATTTTGGAAGCAATACTTAGATAAAGCTATTATTTATTAACAAAAAAATATATTTAACCTCAGCAACAACTCCTTTAAAACTTGAAGCTTGGGTAATAGTTCCAATTTTTATAATAAAATCACCAAGTGTGAAACGAGATCCTTTAGCCTAAACATTTATTTTTAGAAATAATTATAAGAAACTATTGAAACCCACTAGTTTTTATTTAAATTAAAATTAAAAAGTTAAATAGGAAAAAAAAAAAAAGCAATTAAATAGTGCTTAATTTTAAGGTAATACAATTTATTAGTGGTTCAGTATGTTTACACATTTGTAAGTGACTACAAACAAGGAATGTCGAATTTCATCTGGAGCCAATAAAGTTTTAGGCATAGTTTTTAAATTTATTATATTTATACATTTTTTAAGATAACCCCTTAGCAATTATCAGGTTATGACAAAAAGTCTTAATTCAAAGGGTAATTACTCAATTTTTATTAGTAAATAAAGTTTAAAAAAAGTTGACTCGTTTATTAATCTATAAAATTAACGGAATAATAAACAATATTTAAGCTGATTAATTTATTTTTGCAATATTTAATTGAGAAACAAAACATGCAATTAAGAAATCATAATATGTATTTAAGAAACACAACATGCAATTAAAATATTGCAACATGTAATTAAGAACTTTCAATTACAATTTACAATTAAATACTACAATTTCTTTATTACAAGTTGTAATGTGTAATTGAGAATTCGTAAAATATAATTGCAAATACACAATATAAGTTTATAGAATAATATAAAAAGTAGTTTTTGGATATGAGTTTAATAATTTAATAATGTCATATTTAGCTTTCCGTGTGCACCAGAAATAGTTTAGGAATTAAACGATGTTTTGTCAATAAACTTTAACCCAGTCCTTGAACTATATCCATTTAGTTCATTAAATTTGTTTACACGCTTGAACAACCAGATTCTACTTTATTAATTGGTTGACATGCAATACATGAAACCAAATAATTTGAAAAAATCATTTTTCTTGATCTTGACAGACTGTAGGCACTGCCAAGGGAAAGTTACATTTCAAGAGCTCTCACATAGATATTGAGCTCTAGGTCATTGCACTATTTTTAAAAACACATAAATATAATGCATTTAAAAAGTTGTGATATCAAAACTGTAACTTTAGTTTGTATTAACTTTAGTTAAAATAAGCTGAAACAGTAACTTTAATTTATAAATTCATTAAAAAAGTTGTGATACAGTAAAAGGATCAGAATTCGCTGAATGACGAGTCAAGCGATAATGAGTTTTGGTTGATGGAACTAGAGATGATAGCTCCTTTGAGCAGCGACCATGATATTTATAGTATTTATGGAAAAGAGAAATAGATTCAACTTTACGACGATAGGAGAGGCTCAAGTTTGGCAGATAAAACAGGCCTAACAACGATTACAATGCGTTTTTGGATTACAATGCGTTTTTAAAAGCATCATTGGAAAAACCAAAAATTCTAACTCGTCTAGTTTTTTTCTTCGAACATCAGTTCTTTGGAATTCGCTACTTTCATCTTGTTTTCCTGATTTATATAATTTGCAATCGTTTAAGTCGTCTGATAATCGTTATCTTATTTAAACTTTATCTTTTCTCTTTCAGTAACTTCCAACTCTAATAGTGGTTGCTTACAGCTTTATTGTAAGTGAAGGTGTTTAAAAAAATAAAAAAAAACAAAAAATTAATTTTACCTCAGTTTTGCTACCTTTCCTTGGCAAATAAAAGTCAGACAGCTTAGAAATAATTGAATTGATTGAGTTTTCTGCCACCACGCATGTATCATTTTCAAGAAGAGAAAAAGAAAGAGAAGGACACTCTGATGAATGCATTAGGTAAAACATTTTTGCAACATTTTCTGGAACAAAAAAATTAATTTTAAATTAGAATTCAACTATAATTATATATTTATGATAAATATTATGAATATTCACATAAATGATACATTAAAAATGTATTAAATAGAGTAGTGAAAAAAAATAATAAATACACTCTAGATTTTTCTAAACATTTAGAAAAATGTATTTTATTTACAACAATTGATGTTAACTGATATTAATTTTTATGTTTTTAAAAACTTTATTGTTAAAAATTATATTTTAAAAAAAATTAAGTATTTTTTAAATTTTTCTTATATTACTAACGATTTCGTTTAAAGTAGCCGGAAATTTACTGGGAAAAGTAATAAATACAGAAATGAATAATTTTTTCAACTTTATATTCCTGTCTTGACAAAAAGTCTTCACTTTTCGATCGCCTAGAACAAGTAGCTGATCTTGAATCCAATCTCACTTCAGTAATAGATTGGGGTTCACAGTGGCTTGTGAATTTCAACTCTAAAAAAACCCAGTTGTTTACTGCAAACAACTACCGTAATATGGTCAACATTCCTATATTAATAAATGGCAACCCTCTTACTGAGTCCTCCTCTTTACGTCTTCTTGGATTATCGCTTACTACTGATCTTTCATGTAAACCATATATACAATCGATTGCTAAATTAGTTTCTGCTAAGGTTGCTTCTCTTTATCGTGCTCGCCATTTCCTTACTTCTGATTCCATTCTCTACCTCTACGAATCTCTTATTCGTCCCTGTATGGAATACTGTTGTCATATTTGGGCTGGTTCTTCTAACGATTCACTTTCTCTTCTTGACAAGGTCCAAAAACGCATTGTAAATGTTGTTGGACCTGCTAAGCTTGAGCCTCTTTCCCATCGTCGTAAAGTTGCATCTCTTTCTCTTTTCTACAAATACTATCATGGTCACTGCTTATCATCTCTAGTTCCATCAACGAAAATTCATTCTTGTTTTACTCATCATTCAGCTAAGTCTCATTCGTTTACTGTATCTGTCCCTGCATGCTCTAAAAACTTTTATTCATCTAGTTTTTTTCCCCGCACTTCAATCCTTTACAACTCTCTCCCATTTTCATGTTTTCCTGACTCATACAACTTTCAACTTTTCAAGTCTTCTGTCAATCGTTTCTTTGCTCTATAACTCTGTTCTTTTTTTTCCTAGTAACTCCAAAGTTTATAGTGGTTGCTAGCAGCCTTGTTGGGAGTGAATCCAAACATAGTATGTTTAATAAATTCTATGTATATTCAGTTAATTATTTACAGTTTACTAATATATTATATTACTACCATTTCATTTAATTAATTACAATTAATAAAAAACATTGCTTAATTTGAAGGTATTGCCTCTTACTTTTAATCTGTAAGTATTTTCAATATTTAAAAATATGATATGGTGATATTAGTATGCATATTAGTAAATTAATTCATACAACGGTTTTAACTTATGATATTCTGGGTAGAAAGTCACATTGCACCTCAGCTGAGCTCTTAGTAACTCAATGGCTTAAAAACAGTAGAAAGTCTTATAGAGAGATTTCAAGAATAACTAAGTTTTCTGTTGGAATGGTTCAAAACGCTCTTAAACCAAAAGTATGTGTTGAAACTTGAGGTCGCAAAAGAAAAAGAAATTACAGAGAAGATAAATTAATCATTCGTAAAGCTAAAAAAGATCCATGTATCTCCAGAAACACCATTAAAAAAAACTTAGAGTTAAATGTAACAGCATAAACAATTAGAGGACGCTTAGTTAAAGCTAATTTATTTTCAAGATCACCTAGAAGTGTTCCTTTTTTTAAAAAAACAAAATATAAAAGCCAGAAAAAAATTATGCCATAAAAATTCGCATGGACAAATAAGAAATAAGGCACAGTTTAGTGGACAGATGAATCTAAATTTAATATCTATGAATCAGATGGTCATCAGTTTGTCCACAGACCACCAAATAAAGAGTTTGACCCACATTACACTAAAAAAACAGTTGAATTTGGTGGTAGAAGCATTATGGTGTGAGAATGTTTCTTGTCATCTGGTATTGGTCCTATCTATTTAATAACAAACACTATGACAGCTAATATTTGTACAAACATAATTGAAGAAATAATGCTTCCTTATACTGAGGATAATTCTTGTTGAAATATCCAGAGCCTCTGTTCTGGATATTTCAACAAAATACCAATCCAAAACATACAGCTTTTATCACAAAGAGATGGTTCCAAAATAATGGTATAAGACAAACTGGCCAGCACAATCGCCAGATTTAAATCCAATAGAAAATTTATGGAAAATTATAAAGGATGAGGTAGAAAAACAAAAGCGTTGGAACAAAAGGGATCTATGGGAGGCTGTGAAAACATCATGGTACACTATTCCACTATCAACATGCCATAAATAGGTCAACAGTATGCCCAAAAGACTAATCGAAGTTAAAAAAAAAAAGGACATGCAACAAAATATTAGGCAATTTTTGTAAATATTGTATTACGTGGTTGATAAACCTTTTGAAAAAAAAAAAAAATTAAAGTTTGTTTTTGTTCTTAATTGTTTTTAATTATTTTTGGTAAACATTTCTAGTATAAACATTGAATTTTTTTGATTTTTTCAAATATACACACACAATAACCATTTCTATATTTATTATTTTTCCCCACTAAATTTCCAGCTACTTTAAACAAAATTGTTTGTAACATGAGAAAAATTGAAAAAAACTTCATAATTTTTAACAATAAAGTTTATAAAAACATAAAAAATAATATCAGTTAATATCAATTGCTGAGAATAAAACACATTTTTCTAAATGTTTAGATTATAATTTTTTCCACCACTGTACATCATAAATAATTTTTATGTTATACAGTGTTATTAATATCATAAATTAACTTATTTACAATTTTTAAACTTTTTTAGATTTTTAAATTTTATAAGTTTTCCAGAAAATTTAATTTGTAATAGAAACCATGCTTAATGGTCTTTATCATAAACATTAGTGATAATACAATATATACAATATATGCATATTATTTCTTAGTAAATAATGCTTAATAATGCTTAATAAAATATATATATATATGTATATGTATATACATATATATATATATATATATATATATATATATATATATATATATATATATATATATATATATATATATATATATATATATAGTCTTACATGGTAGTCACAAAGTTTTTCCCATAAACTGTTGTTTTAAAGAGCACGTTAATAAGCCTGACCAGAAAATGTTGAAAATCTTCAAAAAATAGACTGCCTGCCCAAACTAAACCCTCAGTCGATGTAGCAGCACTCCCTTGCGAGTCAGGCTATTTGTCAGTCGAAGTAGCTACACTCCATTGCAAGTCAGGCTATAAGATATCGATGTAGCAACACTCCCTTGTTGCAGCAGGCTATAAGATAGTCGATGTAGCAACACTTACGCATGTTTTCAAAATGTTTTTTAATAAAACAAAAACAAAAACACCACTAATTAAAAAATACTTTCTAGTCATTATTATTGCGGTTTTTTTAAAAAACAATAAAATTTAATGTACTTCCGCATTAATTTAATTGCTTTGACATTTTGATGACAATCAAATACAGCTTAAGAGACGAAGTAATAAAAATTGTAGTCGAAAGAGACTTTTTTTACATCTCAAATGCCCCTTCCAAGCAATCAGAGAGAGTTGGCTTCTTATCATAACAAGAATAAATGGTAATATCATCAGCGAACAATGCCACCTTAGATGCGAGAATATCTGGAAAATCGTTAATGTAAATTAAAAAGAGTATAGGGCCAAAGATTGAACCTTGAGGAATCCCTGAGGTTACAGAATAAGAAGAACAGTGCTGTCCATCAAGGACAATTATTATACCACGATTGGAAAGGAATGATTCAATAATCTTAAAGATGTTAACAGATACAACGTAAGAAGAAAGCTTATGGAGAAGACCAGCATGCCAAACTTTATCAAATGCTTTAGAAATGTCAAGAGCGATGACCATAGACTTTCCACCTTTATCTAATGCACGATAAAACATATCTGTAATTACTGTTAGCAAATCAGCCGTAGAACAAGAAGATCGAAATCCATAATGATGATCAGAAAATTATAAGATTCAAGATGAGAGATTAAGTGTTTGTTAATTAAAGATTCAAAAACCTTGCTTATGATAGGAAGAAGACTAATGAGACGGTAGTTAAATGAATCGGATCGCTCTCCAGAATTTTTAAAAATAGGGATAACAGCTGCTGCTTTCCAGCTGGCTGGAAAACAAGAATCTGATAAGCACTTGTTGAATAGTTTTGAAAGGATAGTCTGGAGATCACTTCTGCAAGACTATAACAGGTATGTTGTCCGGGCCACAAGCTGTAGAAGAGTCTAAGCAGGAAATCACTTTAGATACAGAAGCTGGAGTGATAATGTCAAACAATGGACCAACCTGTTTGACGGCTATATCAGGTAGAATGCAACTAGTGGAATCAAGAGATGATATTGATGAAAAGTTCTTAGCAAACAATTCAGTAATTATGAATGGTGAGGTGACAAAGTCTGAACCATACAAAAGAGGTGGAATTATATTATTAAACTTGCCTTTATTATTGATACTATTAAAGATTTTCCAGAAGTCACGAGAGTCTAATTTTTGTGATGAAATACAAGATTTCATGACCTGAGAATAGCGGGCTTTGGCATTAGTCAAAATCTTTTTACAATGGTTCCTAGCAGTAATAAACAGACGTCTGTTTTCTGGAGAATTGTTTTGCTGATAGATATGGAAGTAATGGTTTCGATTGGCAATTGCAGCAACACAATGTTAGGAAAACCATGGAGAAGAGTGAGGCTTGACCCTGAATCATTGAGGAGGAATGAAGCATTTCATGCCAGCCTGAATCCACAAAGTTATGTAAGAAGCACATTTGTCAACAGGAAGACGAAAGATTTCTACCCAAGGGCCGTCACAAAGAAAATCATGGAAAGAGTCCCAGTCAGCTTTAAGGTAGTTGTAAGATGTACAATAATAGAGGGATTCTGATGGTAAAGAAAAATGAGATAATAGTTTTAGAGAGATCAAACTGTGATCAGAGGCACCTAAGGGTGAATGTGGAGTAACTGAGCACTGACTAGGATCAGAAACACAAAGTCGAGTAGTGAAGATAAATGATTCAGGTTGTCTAGAAAACGAGTTGGAAAGTTGACTATTTGAGTTAAGGATTAAGAAACGCAAAAGTTGCAAGCTTTAATGCCTGATATAGAACAAAGAGAAAGAAGAGAGTGATATAGAACAAAGAGATAGAGTGGAGTGGTTCCGAGGGTTCCAGCAATAATATTAAGTAAAGAAAGTTTAATACCCAAGAGATAAAGTTAGTTTCATTTGTATTAAATTTGTACTTACTACAGATGAGGCAAGATGTGCTCTGTTTCGTGGGGTAAGATGCCTTCTTCCTTAAGGTTTTACAGCATTTCTTCCATTTTAAAAGAACAAAATAACGATCTTTGTAACAAAATAGCATTTAGATATTTAGTTGTTGACTTTGATTATATGTTGGTTTAGATGTTTAGATGTATTTTACATATTTATAAATGTGTTTTTTTTAATAATTTTATATATTGAGTTAAAGGTATAAGATGTAGCTAAGTAAAGAAAAACTAAAATTACTACATTTTAATATTTTTTTATCTTAAAATTTAAGTGAGTGATATCATTTAACTTAACAAACTACTAGTAACATCTACTTATTCTTAAACTAAATTATTGTATTAATAAGATTGTATTAGTAATAATACACAATTATGTGTGTTTGTATGTTTATCAGTTTATGCATATAAATTAAATCTAAATTTTAAGGTTTTCATATTTTTTTACATAAATAATAGTGAGAAATTATGTTCGAAAAACAAAGAGAGGTGCAACAAATGATAGAAAAAAAAGACATCATTACATGCGATGAAAATGGGTTGCAGTCTGAAAAATGTTGCATCAGACTTGATTTTTTATTAATACTTAACTAGTATTAATAAAAAATCAATGCAACGTCATCATGACAGAAAAGTAAAGGTAGTTGTTCATCTGTCTCTGGGTGGAAAATCTCCTTTTTTTAGTAAAGAACTTGAGTTAAATACTGTTATGCAATTTCAAATTATGGAGAAAGCATTATTTGGCTTGACAACAACATGTGCGTCGCGTTGCATAAGATTTTGCAACACAAATTAATAATCTTTTTAAGTCAAAAATGGCTGGAGTCAATAAGCTGAAGGATTCATGTCTCGCAATGTACAACTTTCTATTTAAACACCACAAGCCACTAGTGTAAGCAGAGCTGTTAGCTTCAATAAGCCAAAACTAATTATAAAGTGATCAAGCTAAAAATGAAATCAACAAATTTGAGGACAAAAAAAGGTGAAACCTGAAAAGCAGAAAGAATAAAAACTTAATGAAAGTAAGAAATCAAAGACAAGAAGGAAAAATATGGTTTCTGCCTCTGAATGTATTACTGATAAAACTTTCTTGTGCATACAATGCGCCACCATTTGATGATTGGACACAATCAATTATATGTACATCTTGGTACCACTTTTCGCACTCCTTAGAGCATCTTGCTCTACGGCTGGGGAAAGATGTCTTATAGCACAATTAATTGTTTTTAAAATTTTTAAGTTTATCACCAGTAATAAAGTAGTTTTATCTTACTAATGTTTATGTATAATAATATGTGTATATGTATATGTATGTATGTATGTGTATATATATATATATATATATATATATATATATATATATATATATATATATATATATATATATATATATATATATATATATATATATAGTAACAAATAATTCAAAGTAACTTGGTACTTTGAAACATAAATTGTGTATGGTATTTTTTGCTCTTTAGCCATTCTTTTTCCTAAGTTTCCTAACTTAAATAGGTCATTACACAGTCTAGTTAGAAATAAATTTGTATTAAACAAAAAAAAAAAAAAAAATGCCTTTTTGAAAACCAATTTAACCAATGAGTAATAAAAAATCATTTTTCATAATATAAGCAATATGTTTGGGAATTTATAACTATAAAAAGTGACTACAACAAACTTAACTATAAGGTTTTAAAAAACACCTTGGTTTTGTTTAACTGAATGGAATGCTTCACACTCTACAAACCAGCTGCCAGCTTTATCTGCTCCCAACACTCCCAACCTTGCCTTTAGTGAATCAATAACCTGATTGGAAGTACAACCTTCTACTACTGGAACTGGAAAAACACTAGAAACAAATGTCTTTTTAAATGAACCACTTTTTATTACATTTTATTTTAGTATATTACTATAAAGAATTCCTTAAAAAAAAAAATTCTCAAAAGGATGCATGGTCTTATTTATTTGTAAATATTTTCTATGTATTGTATATGCTATCAACTCCTGTTGATTGAAATTGATTGGACTAATGGATTTGTAGAACTTAGTTTAAAAATTTAAAAAATTTTGGCCTAAACCAATGCAGATAAGAAAGCAGTCGAGAGACTTTTATGGCAGATAAAAAGAGATTTTTGAAAAATAAGAGTTAGTTGATAAATTTATTTATTTCAAATAACTTGATTATTCATTTTAACTAAATTGATTAGAGTATCCAATTAAGTTGAAGTTATAACTTCATATTGATTGGATAACTTGTTACAACTACTATCAGTAACTTTCAATTATTTAACTTAAATAGTTTGATTGGTTAAAATGCTTTTTCTGATGTTTGAGAAACTCTTTGGCTCAAATGTGATATTTTGTTTCTTCTGAAAATTTCACATATAAATTTACCCTTTACAAAGTTATATCATTATGCTCGCATTTACAAACTTTTATCATTGTTTAATATATTGAATGAAAAATACCAGTTTGAAACATTTTTTTTTTTATAAATACTCAATTTTATTTTAAAATTGCACTTTTTCTTTATATAATTTATGTAAGTTTTTGCCTTTTTAAAAGCATACTTTATTCTACTTTGAATTGATTTTAAATTTATTGTTTCTATTGCGCATAAAATTTTAAATTTTCAAGATTAAACAATCAGTTTTATATTTTTCTTGTCTATTATTATTATTATTATTATTATTATTATTATTATTGCAATTACATATGTTACAAAAGGCTTATGTTCAATATATGTTTCATGTCAAATATATGTTTCAAAAATCTAAACACAAAATTTAATAAATAAAGCAATTTAAAAAAATTTATTTTCTAAAGAAAATGATTAATAAAATAATACTCACCAAGTCACTCCCATTTTCTTTGTATTTTAGTAAAGCATGAATAATAAAAATTAATTGAATGAAAAAATAGAATGAGCTAAAAGAACAACATCTATAATACAAAACATAATTAAACAACAAAGAAAAAAGCTTGCAGCATTTTAAAAGTGTAATAAATAACAACAACATTTTCATAATAAAACTTCATTATCAAAATCTGTACAAAAATTATGAACAACGCCTAAATAAATATCTTAAAAATTATTCTTTCTACATAACAATATTTGGCTCAGGAATGCTAGCGGCTAATGATTTATGAGGGAGAACTTTCGCCCCATTTAAATAAATCTCATCTTGAATATGAACATCTTCACCTAATACACATACACCTTCCATACGAACCTAAAAATTAAAAAATCACATAAGAACAAATAAAAATGTTACTAAAATTACTTATCTACTTATTTTTTTATTTTATTTAAATTTTCTTTTACTTAAGAAAGTTGTAACTATTTAAATTTAAAAATTTTATATGAACAACTTGAAAAAAAAAAACATTTAATCTTTTCATAGAACTTGTGTTAATAAGTCCCTGAGAAATAAGAATCATATGAGTATAAAAATATAAAAATTCATGCCCAGGAGGCAATACACTAGTTTATTTAGAGTAGAACCCCTCTAAACAAAATAAGAAAAAATCAAAGAATGAATGCTGATTTTATACTGCAAAAAAACTGTCCAGTTTTTGCTCAAGGTAAAAATTCAATTGAAGCAAAATAGTTACATAATTGATGTGGCAAGTTATCCCATCACTCCCTGAACAATTGAAAAGTTAAGATCAAAATGAGACACAAAATTTGTTTGAAATTAGAAAATTGAAATCTGAGCTAAATGCAGCAAATAATAAATTAAAATCTTCTAGTTCTATCAATCTTTAGGTTCGGATAATAAAAAATAGTAGTAAAAAACTTAAAAAACCAGTTAAACAAAAGAGAAAAAAGAAAAAAAAATATCACTGTCTATGAGTAATTGAATAAAATATATACATATATATATATATATATATATATATATATATATATATATATATATATATATATATATATATATATATATATATATATATATATATATATATTTAAACATCTTTACTTTTAACAAGGCTGCAAGCAAACACTATTAGAATTGGAAGTTACTGGAAAAGAAAAGATAAAGCAAGATAACGATTAACAGACAACTTAAAAGATTGCAAATTATATGAATCACAAAAACGAGATGAAGTAAGCGAATACCAAAGAACTGATGTTCGAGAAAAAAAACTAGACAAATAAGAATTTTAAGAGCACTTAGGAACAGTCACAGTAAAATGATGAGACTTAATTGAATGATGAGTAATACGAGAATGAATTTTAGTAGATAGCACAAGAAACGCTAGCTCTTTAGAGCAGTGCCCATTATAGTATTTATAGAAAAGAGAAAGAAATGCAACAATAAAATAATGCTTGAAGGTTGGCTGCAAGAGCAGTTCCAACTAGGGTTTTTGCACCTTGTCTAAATGAGAAAGGGTACTTTTCCAAAATCTGCACCAGATATGGCAACAGTATTCCATACAAGGACGGATTTTAGATTTATAAAAACAAAGAATAGAACCCGGAGTAAGAAAGTGGCAAACATGATAAAAAGATGCAACCTTAGCAGATGCTAATTTTGCAATCGATTTAATATATGGTTTCCAAGAAAGATCGCAAATAAGAGTTAATCTTAAAAAACAAAGGGTAGATGAGTCATTGACTACATTACCGTTCATAAATATAGGAAGTTCTAGATTGTTGCTATAACGATTAGCTGAAAAGTTTTATCTGAGTTAAAGTTTATCAGACACTGAGAACCTTAAGCTGTAGCAAAAGTGAAATCTTTTTCAAGCTCAAATGCACCCCTTCCCCCTCCAATAGTAAGTGACCAGGGCCCCCGCCTTGTCCTCGGCTAAAAATGAAACTTTTTTCAAACCCAGCCCTGTCCCAGCAAAACTATAAGATTTAGCAGGGGTTGATAGCCGGGGCTAGAAAAAAATTTATAATACTTTATATACTATATATATATATTATGCTTACATTTACTATTTATTAAATACTGGTATATATTTATATTTTTCAAACTCTAATTTACTTCTAATAAGATTGCAAGCAACCACTATTAAGATATGAGTTACTTTAAAATAGAAAAAAAGATACAGAAAAGAGATCAGATTAAAAATCAGCTGCTTGTTCAAAAAGTGAAGATTTTTTGACAAGACAAGAGTATAAAATTGAGTTGTCAGCAAATAGAGCTACTTTAGATGTAAAATTTTCATGAAGATCGATATTGTAGATAAGAAACAATACAGGAGCAAAGATAGAACCTTGTGGTACCCTTAAAGTTACTTGAAATAAAGAAGAGTCTAGGCTTTCAAGAATAACTTTATTACTGCGGTTAGAAATAAATAATTTAATAATCTCAAAACCTTTATATAAAAAAATTAATAACAGAGAGATAACTAATCATAGGATAGTTGGAATGTTTTCTAGAGTTTTGAAAAATTGGAACCACTTAGCACTTAGCTTAAAATTTTAGCAAAAATTGAAGAGAGTAACGAAGAACACTTTTTTAAGACTATGATGGAAATCTTGTCTGAAACAATCTTGTCTGAAACTGTAGAAGTGTTTAATTGAGAACTAACTTTAGCATTAGAAGCCAGAATTATTTGGATTTGTTTAACTGGCAAGATGAGTATGACCATTAGATTCAAGAGTCAAATTAGAGTAAAATTTATTTGCAAATTACTCATAAATAAGATCAAACCCATGAATTAAAGATTAGATGTTAGACTTACTTTAGTTAATGACACTGTTGAAGTCTAACCAAAAGTCTCTAGAACCTAACATCAGATATAAGATACAAGATTTAGTAAAATGAGAATAACAGAGCTTAACATTAGACAGGACTTTTTTACATGTTCTTGTAAAAAATATGAAAGAAAGGATTAATAAAGCAACTGCTCAAGATGGTGAAAAATGTGGAGTAAAATGAGGCTTGACTTAAAATTCAAGAGTAGAAATAAAGCTTCCAAACTTTTAGGCCAGAAGGAATAAAAGCTTTAGAGATTATGGATATAAACATATATGTTTGCTATTTATTTAGAGATTATGGATTTAAACATATATGTTTGCTATTTATTTAGATGCTAGCATACAATATCCTTTCATATTTATATAAACTTTAAACTATTAAAGAGATGATCAGATGATGATGATGATGATCATGTTGATCATAATGATGTTTATATAATTATCAATCGATCATCATTTTTTATTTCTGAATTAAGGTTTTACATTCAAGGATGTTAACAAATAGTAAATATGCTAATATAAAGTAAACGCTTACTAATGTTAATAATATCTAATTAAAATAAATATAATGCTAATTTTCACAATATATAATAACGATAATAAATTTTATAACATAAAATAACGATGTAATATAAATAACGATGTTATAACAATAACAATAATAATAATATCAACAATAACAACAATATTAATATTAGTAATAATAAAAGTTAAAAGTAGTTATCAATAGTAAATATTAGTAAAAATAACAAAATAACAATAATCAATAAAAAATATAGAACATAATTTGTAAAAAAAAAATATATATATATATATATATTAAGACAACAAAAATTGATTACAGAAATTATAAACATTAACTATATTTTTTTAATAAAAAGTAGAATAAACTGGTTTTAAAGGTTGAGAATGAATTGAGAGCTTTTAGTTCAAAAGGAAGGTTGTTCCAAGTTTTAGTGCTTTGATATTTTATGGATTTATGCCCGTAATTATGAGAGCGGTGTTTAGAGACAGACAGGTTTAATTTACTATTGGAACAAAGGTGATAACGATTGTTGGCACTTTTGGAAAAGAAATTAATGAAAGTTAAAGGTAGGTTATTGTGTTGGTGGTTCCAGACAAATTTACAGTTTAAAAGTTGAATATAGTCACATAGTTTTAATACTTTAGAAGTTAGGTAGAGCACATTAGGATTAAATTTAATATTCTGAAAATGAATAATTTTTAAAACTTTGTTTTGGAGGTGGGATAACCTAATAAGAGCTTGTTGAAGGGACTGCCCCCATACTTGGCATGCATATCTAAGATGTGAGCCAAAAATAGCATGGTATATGTTCAAGAGTGTCTCAAAACTAACATAATGGCGAATTTTGGCCAACATACCATTAGATCTACTTAGTTTCATTGCTAAGTCTTTACAGTGGGATAAAAAGGAAAGATTTGAATCGATTTTTATACCAAGATATTTAATTGAGTTAACAGGTTCAATTTTTTTGCCACTTAATCTAAAGTTCATGTTTATAGATTTTTGTTTTATTTGATTTAAAGATAATGAGTTCAGTTTTATTAGAGTTTAGAAAAAGTTTGTCGGAGCGAAGCCACTGAACTAGATTGGCAAAATCATGGTTGATGTGTTTGTTAATTTTTTAAGGGATTTATTAATTAGTATTAGATTAGTATCATCAGCAAAGTGGTAAACAGTAGCAAACTTAATGGATGTATGAAGATCATTAATATAAAGAAGAAAAAGCAGTGGTCCTAATACTGAACCCTGAGGAACACCATTAGAACATTTTACAAGGGTAGATCTTGAGTCATTAATAGAAACAAATAGTGTTCTATTGTTTAAATAATGTAGTGTAACCTAATGTAGTGAACCATTTAAGCGGTACGCCTCTGATCCCATAATATTCTAATTTTTTCAACAAAATTGAATGATCCACTGTGTCAAACGCTTTATGTAAATCGACAAATACACCACATGCAAAACATTTATCATCAAGTGCTTTTCTAATTAGTTCAGTCATTTCAATGAGAGCATGAGTTGTAGAGTGATTGGCACGAAATCCATACTGATGGGTGTAAAAGCATTTAAAATTTTCAAGAAAAAAATATAGCCTATTATGCATTGCCTTCTCAAAGAGTTTACCTATATTAGAAAGCAGAGAGATGGGTCGGTAATTGGTGAAATCTAGAAGAGAGCCTTTTTTAAATATTGGAATAATTTTGGCAACTTTAAAAATATCTGGGAAAATAGCACTTTTAAATGAGTAATTTATAACAGTACAGACAGGCTTTGAAATAATAAAGACTAGTTTGAGGAGAAATGTAGGTACGCTATTAGGACCAAGACTTTTTTCTGTTTTAAGCGTGTTTGTAATGAGATCAGATATTTCATTTTCAGTTACTGGATTAATAAAAAACGAATTAGCATTTGGAATGTTAAGAAAGTCACTAAATATGCGTTTAGGGGGTATGGCTTTGCTAAGTAGTTTGTTGTGTATAGTGCTAAAGTAATTATTAAATATATTAGATACGGCAGTGTGATCAGTGATAAGTTTTTTGTTCAATTTAAGTTTAAAAAATGTATTGTGTGTAGAAGGTCTAATATTAATGATTTCTTTTATTCCCTTCCAGGTGTTTTTAATATTGTTTAGATTATTGTTAAAATAAGTAATAAAGTATGTTTTTTGCTAAATTTTAATAAATTAGAAATTTTGTTTCTATAAAATTTAAATTTTGCAAATAATTCATTTTTCTTTTAAATATTTTTTGATTTTATAAACTTTTTATAAAGTTTGTTTTTAACCGAAATAGATTTAAGTATTCCATACGTAATTCAAGGTTTTGATTTTAGTTTAATTTGTTGGTTGGTTAGTATTTTATAAGGAGCATGTCAGTCCAAGATTTCATCAAACGTTTTTAAAATAAAATTCATGGATTTATTAACATCATCATCTTTTTTAATGAAGAGTTCCCAGTTGATATCAGAAATTCCTTCAATAAATATATTTTTATTAAATTTTTTGAAGCATCGTCTGTAAGTTTTTACTTTTTTGGGGTGGTGGGGTATGCCAGGAATGCAAATAAATTGTACCATGTGGTCTGAAATTGAAATAGTAAGGTTACCTGAGAATTGATCAGTTGAATGAAAGTTCGTAAATATGTTATCAATGAGCGCTTTTGATGTAGCCGTTATGCGTGATGGTAAAAATATAGAAGGGTTTAGCGAGTAAGATGTTAAAGAATCTAGATATCTAGAAACAGGTTTAGACTTTATAAATCCATATTAAAATCACCCAATAGAAAAATCTTTTTTTTTTCGTTACTTAACTTTTCAAGTAGAGGAGATAAGTGGGAAGAAGTAAATTCATGTTGATTCATTGAGGGATGGCGATAAATGCAATCAATTATTATATTTGATTCAAAAGTGTATTAAATTTTCAACAAAAATAGACTCTAAATGTTTTGAAGAGTAAATCATAAGATCATTGCGAACGACGTAGTTTAAATTTGAGCATAAGTATAAAAGTGCTCCACCTTTTTAAGCCTCAGTAGGACAATGCTCAATATTAAATCCGTTTATGTATATATCAGTTATATTTGTATCATTTATATATAAATTAGATTCTGTAATACCTATTGCTAAGAAAAAATTATTAAGAGAGCTGATAAGACTACAGAGTTTATCAATATGGAATGGTAGAGAAGGGATGTTAAGATGAATATATAGTTCTGAATTGGGAAGCATAGTTTTATTGAGGTCAACAACGTCATAGTATTTGCAATTAACAGAACTGGGAAATTTATTTAGATCTTTAAAGATATTTTTATGATTACTTGGAGTCTCAAAAGAATATAATGAACTAGTAGATATATTTTTGCATAATAATGTTGACTTAAGCTCCAAGTTGGAAATCAAGCTAAAGGCCTTACTCGTAGATAAATAGCTATAACAATACAAATTTGACGAGTCATTTAAAAGAAGGTTATATGATTGTGCATTGATATGGTTACACTTTGCATGTAACCATAGGTTAAAAAGATCACATTGAATGGCTCTTTGATTGTCAGTTATATTTTTATGGCAAGTATTGCAGAGAGATTTAAATGCCATAATCTTTAGAAAATATATATATATATGTATGTATTAATATACAGTATTAACTAGTTAAAGTGACTAAAGTGTGAAATAGAGATATAAAAAAAAAAAAAAATGATGATGATCATGTTGATCATAATGATGTTTATATATGCATATATATACAAAATATAATATGAATTTTGAATTAAAAAAATATACTTTAGGATGTATAAATGTTTATGCAGCCCTGGTCACAAACCCTATTATTTAAAAAAGTTAAAAAAGTAAAGCAAAATCTGAAATTGCTATATAAATGTATTAACAATCATTTAGTGGTAGAAGATTCAATAAAATCTTTACAAAAAGGTGATGTATTTCACAAGACCAAGTTGAAATAGCTAATATTTTAAATAAATGTTTTCAAGAGGTGTTTGTTATTTTAAGAGGTGTTTGTTATTTCAAGAAGTGTTTGTTATTTCAAGAGGTGTTTATTATTTCAAGAGGTGTTAGTTATTTCAAGAGGTGTTATTGTTATTGCTCTTTCTATGTTTGAGACAAGAGTAAACAAATTTACTACAAAGGTTTCTGATCTATTTCCTGACAAAATCATTTATAATGATGTTCTGAATACGCTTCAGAGTCTTAACAAAAATGAAATGCAATGCATCTTTTCTAAGAAGTAAGAGACAGAGAGTGGTTAAAGGCAACGTTGTCTCAAATTGGATTGATCTTTTTAGTAGTATGCCTCAGGGTTCAATTATTGGACCATTCCCTTTTTGTTGTTTCCATTAATGATTTGTCAGATACAATCAAAAACATTAA
Organism: Hydra vulgaris; assembly: GCF_022113875.1. Taxonomy (NCBI): domain Eukaryota; kingdom Metazoa; phylum Cnidaria; class Hydrozoa; order Anthoathecata; family Hydridae; genus Hydra; species Hydra vulgaris. The sequence continues at coordinate 18,453,348 of NC_061168.1, forward strand.
AAAATTTTATTGATAGTAAATTTAAAAATGTGTCAATGAAATTAAGAATGACTTTAAAATAAAGCACTTGAATGGACTCAAGACTGGTTGCTGAAATATAAACAAGTGCTTTGTGATTCATTATAGCTCCAACAATAAGAATTATCTACTTTTAATTAATGGTTTACAACTTCATAATTCTGAGTTTCAACAAGATCTTGGAATTATATTTTCAACAATCCTTAAATGGAAAGTTACAACTAAACTGATTTCATCAGAGCAACTAAACTTGCTTCATTAATTAGCAGTCTCATATATAAAGATTGACTCAGGCCTTACAACTCTAACTGAGAGAGAAAAAAAAGGGAGATTTGATTGATTTATACAAACCTATGCATAGAACTGACAAAATAAGCATTGGAAAATCTTTCCTACTTGTTAAAAACCATTTAAGAGAGCATCTACTCTTTAGTTTCAAATGTTCCCTATGCTAAAAGCAAACTTTCTAAAACCAGCAGAACCTTTTATCATATGTTCCCTATGTTAGTTCAGTTCATAAATTATAAATGTGAAATCATTTATATTAAAAAAATTGAACAATGAAATCTATTTTCACATCACCATCTAACATTAAAGAGGCAAAACATCGAATGAAACCTGAATTGGTCAAAAATTGTATGAGAAAATATTTTTTAAGTATTAGGGTTGTTGATGGATAAAATATTACAGTCAACAGCTTCAAATCAAACTTGCAATCGGTCGACTTAGAAGCAATAACAAACAAAAGGAAAATAAAAAAAACTTATTATTAATGCTTTATTATTTAGAAACTAAATTAACTTATTTGTTAATTAATATATAGCGGCTGTCATTGGTATTGTCTGGCATTTTATCACAATAGCATTAACTATTATTATTATTAAAACTTAATTTTTTTTTTGGAAAAAGCTTTCATGCAAAAGTTTAGAAAGTTTATTATTTCTGGTTATTTTCAGTGTCTTTAAGAGTTTCTTGATGCCTTGATACACAAGTAACCACTGCTAAAATTGTCACTGCTAAAATTAAAAAATCAAAGCCTCACCCATTTTCCTACAGAGGATTTCCAACCAACGATTGAGTTATTTATCCATGAGTGAGATTTAATCAAAGTCCCTTTCATTATAACACATTTTGACAGACAAGCTCCTAAAGATGCAAACAATAGATTTAATAAAGATAACAACAGTCAAGCTCAAAGTCTAAGATATATATATATATATATACATACATATGTATATATATATGTATATATATATATATAATATATATATATATATATATATATATATTATATATTTTAAAATATATATATTATATATTTTAAAATATATATATATATATATATATATATATATATATATATATATATATATATATATATATATATATATATATATATATATATATATATATATATATATATATATTATCAGGCCTTGTTTTAAAGCATTACCCCTAGAGCGATTTACATACGCCTTAAGTAATTTTTACGTACGCAATAATTGCTTGGAGCTGTTTTGGTTAAGCTACTTTTTATCATTTTTTAACTTTTAAATTAGCGGTAACATAAAAGAAGTAATTAATTTTTAAAAAAACCACATTAACTTTTAAATAACGATATGTAAAAATATTTATTACAAAAAAGAAGTTACGTTAAAAATAATTGTACTAACTTTTCATTGCAATATATCTTACCTTTTTATAACAATTAATTTTAGGCTAAACTTTTATTCAAATATTTAGTAACATGAAAAATTGTTCATCAATCCTTAACTACAAATTTTTTGCAAATGCTTTTAATAAAAAGTAGTAATATTTTAAAGTTTCCAATCAAGTTATATTATAAGGTAAAGAAATCACAAGTAGACTATAACATCTGCTAATGACACTAATATTACGTTAAATATATTTATATAATGGAGGTTTCACATTACAGACTCTATTAAATTAATACTAAGACACATTTTAGTTTAATGACAGTCTCTATTTTTTACTAATGACTATGTATTTTTCTGTATAAAATAAGACAAACTAGTATATTAAAAACCTAGTATATTTCTATTCTCTCCAAATTGTTTAAAGTTCAAATATGGATTGTATTTTGAAGGACAAAAGATTTACTTTGAAAACTTTTAAATCCTGGGACTTTGCTAATGCTTTTCTAATTGAAACTATCACACAAAAAAAGAAGACTTGCATTATTAAAATCAAATGTAATTTATGTGATCTTCATCAAAATAAAATATTATCCAAAACCAATAGTGCCGTAAGGGCAGCTGCCCTACAGTTTATAAATGACACAAGTCATGTTAAAATATTTTAACATGTTATTATATTTTATTTAAGTTGGTATACAAATAAAAATAAAAATATAGTTCAATAAATAAATTAAATTTGTTCTTATCAAAGATTACCTCATATTTATTCTTTTTTTATTTTATTATTCCAAGTTAAATTGCTTACAAACGAAAAAAAAAAGAGTTTTGTAATTATACATAGAATGAAAAGTTTATTTATAAATTAAGGAACTTAATTTTTAATGAACAAATTTTAACGAACATTTATTATAAACGGATAGAATTCAAATTATTAAATATACTTATATTATTTTAGTTAAGTATTCTTTTAAGTTTGCATGATTAAAGTGTTGCGTAGAAGTATTGTTTTTTGTTTTAAGAATAATTAACAAAAGAGTTTGCATAATTAAGACTTATATTTAATTTAATTTTTTTTTTAAATTCCTAAAATTCAAAAATAAAAAGATTTAATTGTTAAAAACGATTTTTCTCTATAGCTCTTTTTCTTTGTGATTTGTTTAAAATGTAAAACATTTTTACGATAACGTAAAAAATTTATGAATTAAATTCCTGGCGAACGCGTTTTAAACTACGTATCAAAAATATGCTCAAAGCAGACATGAAAACTTTTTTATATTTTTATATAACGCAAGTTAAAACGCTAAGCAAGATAAATTTAAAAAATATTTAAAAACCTAAATTATTCTTTGCTAGTCAAAACAAAATTGCTGTTTAAATAATTAACAAGGTTATCAATGTTAATATATTTTGTTTACTCCAGAAATTTTTAAAAATAAAAAAATCATAATTATTTTTTATTCAATAACGATTTATAAACAATAATTATTCAAAAACAAATTTCAGAAATTATTTATTGTGGTAGTTAAAACACTTAACGTCTATAAAAAAAATAAAGATAATTTTATGACGTCAAATATCGCGTTAAGTTAATGCATTAAGCACTTTTTTATTTAAAACAAATATATATATATATATATATATATATATATATATATATATATATATATATATATATATATATATATATATATATATATATATATAAAATGTATATATATACTTATAATAAACTTTTGCTCAAAAGTAATGAAAATAGGTTTTATTATGATTAATTTTCAAAGAAGGTCACCCACAACACAAAACTTTTAAAATGGTATAAAAGTAGTATTTACAGGCAGTAAGCATTATGACTTTCAGAAGAATTTTCTTGAATCTTATGAAACTTTCTAGAATTTTCTGGACTGTTTTTAGAAATCTCTGAAACTTTCTAGAAATTTCCGTCTTCTAGAAGTTTATAGAAACTAGCAACACTTAGACTATATAAACTGCCTGATTGAGCAATGCTAATAATTATATGTGAACCTGTATTTGCCAGATGGCAGTCAAATAATATAGAAGTGCAATAGCACTTATATTATATTATAATTGCCTTTCAGAAATATATGATTTATTTTCAATCATGATGAATACTTATAGTTTATATATATCTTATAAGATAAGTTTATAGCTAATATATATATTATAAGATAAGTTTATAGTTTATATATATCTTATAAAATAAGTTTATAGTTTATATATATCTTATAAGAAAAGAGCTTCTGAAAGTATTAAAAGCACTTTTCTTATCTTATAAGAAAAGTGCTTCTACTACACTTTTTTATATAAGATAAAAAAAAATCAATCAAAAGGAGATTTTTAACAATTTTATTCTTTATATTCACTTAGACTTGATATTCCTGGTAATTGTTTACCATCAAAGTGTGACCAGTCTTCATTTAGAAGGCTGGTCACAGCTCTTTAAAATAAACAAAAAGAAGTAAAGTTACAAGCACTAGATCTACAAGATGGAAAAAATATTTATGTTGTTAGATACTGTTGTTAAAAGTATAACAGCAATTCTCAATGAATACAGTTTATGGAAGTGTATAAAGTTGATTACAGCGGACACTACAACTGTAAAGACTGGAAGAAGAAATGAGATTGTCAATCAGTTTTACTGAAAAGAAACTGAAAGAACCATAATTCATTGATTGTCAACATCATGTTCTTTAACAAGTCCTTTGCATGATAATGGATGAAGTACTAGGAGGAAACAATATGTCACCCAATATCTAATATCCTTGAGCTACAAACAGCTCAGAAAGAATTTAAAGAATGGTAAAGAAACAATTACTGAAACAACAGGATGGTGTGATGATATGAAATTTCTAAATAGAAATTCCATGACTGTCTCACAGTAAATGAAAAAATTAAAACAAGCCAATATACATAATGCTATATATCAGTAGAAAGCTCTAAGTCGCCTTTTTCAGAAAATATATAGCTTGTTATAGCTTGTTATGCCGCTATTATAAAAAAAATATAGATAGTTGTAACTCCATTGAGCTTTAGATATAATACGTGCATCTCCATAAATACTGTGTTGCTCTAAATTGTTTTTAATCTTTCAAGGGTTTAACATACTTACTCATGCTGAAAGTCAAAAGAAATATCGTGAAAAGCAGTTTTAAAAAATTGGCGAAAAAAAAGTTAAAGAAAAAGAATCAAAAAGGAGAAAAGAAAGAAGACTTGCTAAATTGGAGGATCAACGAGAAAAAGAAAGGCTACGAAAGAGAAAAAGCAGGCAAAAAATAGCAAAATCAAAATCTGTAGTTGTTACATCACCCCCATACAAATCTGCGAGCACTGATGATCTTTACAGCACCTTTTCAAAATCTTTACTTTCATTTCTTTGGCATTATTTTATTAAACAGAAACAATCAAAGACATATCGTGATCATAAAATCCAACTTCAAAGTAATCCAGACACAGCTGTTATTCAAGTAGATTTTGCTGAAAATTTTTCAACTTTGTGGCAAGATGAAGTGCAGTCAGAACATTGGCACAAGAGTCAAGTTACTGTGTTTACTGCTGTATTTTGGTATCAAAAGTCATGCTCATCAGCTGTCATAGTTTTAGATGATTTAAGCCACTCGAAAGAATCTATTCTTTTATTTTTTCATACTTTGTTATCTAACCATATTAAATCAAGTATTAAAATACTACATGTTTGGACAGACGAACCGAGTAATCAATTCAAAAATCCTTTTTTTGCATCAGCAATACCCTGGTTGGAAGAACAGCATGATTTAAAATTATTCTGGAACTTTTTTGCTGCTTCACATGGGAAAGGACCGGTAGATGCTATTGGTGGGACTGTTAAAATAATAACAACGCAAAAAATAATTCAGAGAAAATTTATAATAACTGATGCCATAACTTTTGATGAAGCTGTTGAAAATGTGACTAATTTCAATGTCTATTTTGTTTCTATGGAAGATGTTATAAATACAGTAAAAATGATGTGCCTGTTCGAAATTTAATTTTAAAAATGTTATTTAACTATAAATTTTGTAAGACTAATGCCTAAACTTTCTGTTTAATGCCAAGTTAATAATTCAGTTCATCCATATTAGCTGAATTGCGGTGTTGATCTAAAAACAATGAGAAAATTTTTGGTCACGCTGTGACATTTTTTTTTTTTTTTTTGCATAAATGAGAGGCTTATATATCCACACAAATTTTTTTTCTTGTTTTTTGTAGCACCTATTATAAGCTAACTAAATAGCAAAAAAAAAATGTTTTTATACCTATTTTAACATTAAAATAAATATTTTTATACCTATTTTAATATTACCTAAATTAAATGCAAGATGGAATTACCGAGCAATACTAGTTCTTTTGGCTTCAATATTTGTAGATTCATCTCTAACAGGTGGGCACACCATTGCTTTACTGACCAAATCTACAATGCTGATGATTATTAAAAGCTATGTACTAACTTGCATGGTCACAAAAAAGCATTAAAATCAGTAAAAAAGTTTTGGAATTAGGAACCATAGAAACTGGAAATTCTCAAAATAAATCAGTGTGCAAAACCAGGAATCAAGTATCTTTATGATCATTTAAATAAATGCAAAAAGAAAGAGACTTCCAGATTTATTTTGTCTAACAAAGCAATAAGAATCGTACATTACACTTTAATTAAGTTGAGTACTAAACAATAATTTTTTGATATGTACAGTTGTTTTTCGTATTTGTAGAATTGTTTTTTCAAGTTTGTTATTTTATATTTATTTGTAATTTAGAGTGGTATGATGTAACAATAAACTGTTAAATGCTTAAAACTACATTCTTTTTTGATTAAAAATTAGAATTAAAAATTTTAAGTTTGTGGGTGAGCTTTTTCGAAAAGAAAATCAAATTAATGTTTTTTTCATTACTTTTGTACAAATATTCATGGTTTTTTGACTAAGGAGAATGGGGTCACAAATAAGTCATAACTCTAACATATGTGTGTGTGTGTGTGTGTGTGTGTGTGTGTGTGTGTGTGTGTGTGTGTGTGTGTGTGTGTGTGTGTGTGTGTGTGTGTGATATATATATATATATATATATATATATATATATATATATATATATATATATATATATATATAAATGTATATATGAATGTATTGTTTAATAAATATTTAATTTATAAACATCAATACATGATACGTGTGTGCGTGTGTGTAATTCTTACTATGTACAGTATCATAAAAAAATTTGAATCAATGTAAACCTTTACCTTTTTCAACAATAACATCAGGACCAATAACAACATTTGGACCTATCTGAACATCGTCATCAATTTTTGCAGTAGAGTGCTTGAAAAAAAAAATCACAGTTTTGCTGAAAAATATTTTTTAGTATTATAAAAATTTAAAACTTAAAAGCACAAATAAATATATAACAATCTGAACTCAAAAATATGGATACTTTTAGAAATTTATTATCTCAAAGTAAAATTAAAAATTATTCTATATAGACTAACTAAACAAATTTTAAAATAATAAAAAATATTGTTAATTAAAATATATTAATTTAATATATTATTTACAAATTTTATATATTTATTAACAAGGTTTTCAACTATAAAAATAACTCACTACTAAAACATTTCCAACATTTCCTGGACCTTTGTATAACTCATCTGAGCTATTCTTTTTCAATGCATTTAAATATAAACATGTCCCAGTTATAAAATCTTTAGGTTGCCCAATATCCATCCAGTAACCTATATAGGGAAATAAATAAAGTCAGATTTGTTTGACAAATATGTTGAAAACTTAAAATTTTATTTCTTTTGAAACTAATTTGTTTTAACAATCTGCAAAAAGCTTTCAAAAAAAATTATGAATAAAAATGCAATTGGTAATTTTGTTTTTCAAAGTAAAAATTTTAAAAACTATAGCAAAAAAAAAAGGTAGTAAAATAAGACTAAATTAAATTAACTTTTAAAAAATGTTTGTATAGGTGTCATAAGGGCCTGGAAAATTTGATAAATATGTGGTTTATGATAAATATTTTAAGAACACTTAAATTTTAATCTAAAAATTTTGCTAAAGTATGAAAATGTCTTTTTGTAAAATTTAAAACTAAAAATTAAAAAATTAAATTAAAATTAAAACTTTAGTAATAAATAATAATAAAGTTGAATATTTTTAAGATGTTTATAATAACAACATTTAATAGGGTAAGGCGGGGTGAATTCGTCACGGAGCGAATCCGTCACTTATGCGACTCAGCTTTAAAATAATAATGCATAAAAACTAAGAAATCTATTAACTAGGTTTTTTTCGAAACTTTTTCAACTGATATTTGTAGATTATTACTAAATAAATGTTTTATATATTTACCTCCAATTATTCTTTAAATATTGCAAATAAACATTGAAGTTGAAAAAATATTTTTCTGCTTAAATGCCTATCGTCAAAAAATTATCAAAATACGCAATGTTTTGACCACAAAGTATATATTTATTGATTGATTGATGTCAGTAGTTTTTAAATAATAATTTAAGTTACTATGTTTTTGCCTTTGGAATCGTCACATAATGATTGTTAGCACATGCTCAAATGAGGGGCAACTTCGTCGATGAAGAAAAGTTAATACGAAAAATAAATTAGGTTGTTTCATCATGCAAATTTTTAAACTACCGAGCGCCGTTTGAAAGAAAAACAAATTGTGATCAAAATGCGCTCCAAAGCTTTAGACATTTATAAGAGAAAGGCTCTTCAGAATATATTAATTTACAGTTAGCTTTTAAAACTTTTTGAAGTTTTAATTATAAACACGACTTTGATGTGAAACATGTAAACAAACTTATTATAATGTATAGTCTGAAATATATATACAGTAAATAATAAGTATATAAAACATATATATTATATATTTTTAGGCTATCCACTGCCTATTTTTATACATATTTAAAATATGTATAAGTATTAAATATTGTTAAAATATTATTGAAATTCAATAAATATTATTAGAATAGTTAATATTATTTACTAATTTTACATTAAAATAAGACTTTTATTATATATTATATAGCAAAGATCTTATTCTATTTTAAAAAATATATATAATATTATACTATTTAGTATAACTATTATATATTGTAAAAATTAAATAGTAAGTATATAGTATAAAATGTGTGTACAGTATAAAATATCTGTTATAAGTATTTTTTGTAGTATTTATTATAAACAAATGTATCATTCATTGGAAAATATAAAGCATTTATATATATATATATATATATATATATATATATATATATATATATATATATATATTGTGTACATTTATATATATATATATATATTGTGTACATTTATATATATATATATATATATATATATATATATATATATATATATATATATATATATATGTATATACATATTGTATATATATATATTTATTTATATATATACCAATATAAAAAAAACTAAGAATGTATTATTACTTATGGTAGATTTTAATAACATTATTTTTCATGTTAAAATGTATAGATGGTACGTAATTATAAACCAAAGCGACAAAAAAATTATAATGCAGAAATTTTTCAGGCTGCTCTGCAAACCATTATAGATGGAGAAACTATATCAACTGCAGCAAAACAATTTAATATTCCACGTACAACGTTGATTGATAAATTACGGGGAAAACATCAAACACATTCTATAGGTGGTAAAACAATTTTCTTTAAAAATCAAGAAGAAACTCTTGTTCAAAGGCTGCTTTATATGGCTGATAGAGGGTTTCCTCTCACAATAATGTGGTTAAGATCTGCTGCTTATTTCTGTGCCAAAAGCTTGTGTAGACGTCATTTATTACAGAAGTCCATTCCAAAAAGTTGGCATAATAAATGCTTGGCATCACGTGATTGGTTTCTCTCATTCCGAAAAAGGCATACTCAGTTGACACTAAGAATTCCTGAAGGGCTTTCTCGAGCAAGAGCAGAAGCATTTAATGAGAATCGCGTTCAGACATTTTTTAACAATTTACAACCTTTTTATGAACAGCTTGACATAAAAAATTATCCAAATTTGATTTATAACTGTGATGAAACTGGCCTTTCATCTGTGCCAAATGTCTCTGTTAAGGTAATAGCATTAAAGGGTTCTCATGAGGTACAAAAGTTAACTATTGGTGAACATGGCACACTAACAACATACCTGGCCACTGTTAATGTAGCAGGAGACAGCTTACCACCATTTTTCATATTTAAGGGAACAAAGATTCCAGATGCATCTAAATTTCCTTTGGGTACAAAAGTGCATTGTAGTCAAAGTGGATATATTGATCAAAAGATTTTTATTGCTTATTTACATCATTTTAATGAGTTTTGTACAAAAGTGAATGGGAAAAAAGTATTGTTATTTTTGGATGGCCACAAAAGTCATGTGACTATTGAAGCGATTGAATTAGCAATAAAGATGGATATTGAAATAATATGCATTCCACCTCATAGTACACATCGCCTTCAACCACTTGACACACATGTTAATAAAGTAGTTAAACATATATGGTCTGAAGCCTTGTCTAATTACTTAGCTGAAAATGATGATATTTCTTTGCCTCGTTGCAGCTTTCACATTATTTTTAACAAAATATGGCCAAATATACTTACAAAAAGAGGATTGATTGTTAATGTGTTTTACCATTGTGGTTTGCATCCCCTAAGAAACCCAGTAAAAGATTTCAAATATAAAAAAGCAGAGGTTTTTAATAAAGCAACAATTCACCAGGGAGACCAAAATTTATCTATTTTAAGGACTATTATACCTTCTCCTGAAAAAAAAGGAAACCTACTCATTCAAAACGCCACATTGCTCTTATTACATCATCAGGTAATGTTAAGTTAATAAAAGAGCCTCCTGCTAAAAAGGCTGCAATAAAAAATGTGGTCAGTGTTAACAGAAGTCAAAAAAGGATCACGATAAATCAGTTAAAACCAAATCAAAAAAGACTTTTTTTTCAGCTGATTCTGATCACCCAAGTTCTTCAAGTTTAATTCTAAAAAATAACACTGATAAAGACTTTTGTTGTGTTTGTGCAGCTGTTTGGGCAGAAGCAAGTGAAGATTGGCTTAAATGTTTAAATTGCAATCAGTGGGCATGCAAAGGATGTTTTGGAGTTGATACATGTACAAATTGTGTGCAATGAACATATAAACGTCTTGTAAATTTTTAAATAGTCATAGTAGTGATATGATTTTTGTTATTTAAATAGTCATAGTAGTGATATGATTTTTTGTTGCTTTAACGTGCTATTTTTTGCGCTAGCGCGGTTATATGGTTTTCATTTATGCCAAAATCATTATTTGATATTTTCTTGGAAAAAGTTTAACAATTGATGTCCTTTTAGATGTCCTTTTTGATGTCCTTTTTGATATCCTTTTACCCTAGGCCACTGCAGTCGAGGAGGCTACTTTAGTTGTGTTTACAACCCTCTTTCAACTCTATAACTCCGAAACACGAACCTTGACGATCAAGGTTCGTGTTTCGGAGTTATAGAGTTGAGAGAAAAACAAGTTGAGCGCAGTACTACCAGGGACGCGGTGGGAATCGAACTCGCAACTTCTAGGTTTACTTCTAGATTAGGGAAATCATCCTACTGTGACCTCAAAAATGTTTTATGTCAAAGTTTTTTTCTCCTAGGTAAGTTGGCTTTACCACTAGAAAGGAATTTCGTCTATCGCCCGAGTCACGAATTTTTAAATTAGTTTAGCTGTACTGACGAATTCGCCCCGTAATTGACAAATTCGCCCCTCATGACTTGATGATGAAAAAATCAAATTATACGCTAAAGTTAACTTTAGAATTCATTTTGATTCAATACATTAACAAAATAGAGACCCTAATTAATAAAAAAAAGTTTTTAAACTAGAAAAGTTCACTTATTTATATGCGAACTCATTTTGTTAAAGTAAAACATGACGAACTCGCCCCGCCTTACCCTAAAAAAAAGTTATTTTTTCAAAACAAACAATCATTATGTAAACACTTTCTAAAATGCACACAATATTTTTATTAAATGAAAAATTTAATAATAAACAAAATATAGAGAACAACCTTTTAACTCAAAGCAATATAATTCACCATCTTTAGCCATAAAAGGGAAGACTTCTTTTTCAATTGACATTGGCTTTGGCTAAAATAATAAATTAAGTAAAAAGATTTCTGCAACTATAATGACTGTGTTAATATGATATACCATAAAGTGATTATGATTATGTTTGTATTAAAAAAACAACCATGTTTATATGATAGAATATGTATTAAATGGAAATTACCATGAACAAATTTGCAACTAGATAAGACCCCAACCCAAGCTTTGATAGCACTTAGTAGAGTTTAGTATACTTTTTTTTTATTTATAAATTAACTTGTTTCACTGCATATTGCAGTAAATGTATCAGATTTTCAAATGTATCAGATCTTCAAAACACTGATTAATGCTAATAAAAATCCTTTGAGAATTTATGACTACTCAACTCTGGTTATCATACAAATAAAAATTATTTGAGAAATTTTTTATTTTTAACCAATTTTGACTTTCTATTTATCTGTTTTTCTATGCGAATAGAAAAAGAGAAAAATAATCATATCTAAATAATAGTAAATTGTAATAATAATAAAAACAATTTTAATTTTTTTCAAAAGCTATTATGCTAAGTTATTGTCAAGTCCTTAATACAAGGTACAAGGAGAAGGTGGGGACAAGGTGGGAGGGGAATTTTAGTTTAGATCTAATAAATGGGGGAGGGGTTGTGGTTAATAAAAAGGATGGGGGGAATTTTTTCATGTTACAATTTAAGTATTTTATATATTCAGTTTATAAATCCAAAATAATATTTTTTACAAAACACATATAAAACTATAAAATTCTAGCAAGGCTTGCGGTCAAATACAAATTTTCTAACAGTTGTTTTATCCTTATTTCAATAGGATTTAATATGTTAATATAAGTTTTATACTTTGGTAAGAAATAAATCAAAATCTTATTTTTAACAAATCAAAATTTACTAGGTTGATTATTTTTAAATCCTGTTTACACTAGAAGTTTTTGTTTTTAACAAATCAAAATTTACTAGGTTGATGATTATTAAAGCCTGTTTACACTAGAAGTTTTTGTTTTTATCAGAGACTGAAATAATTATTTTCAAATTTTTAAATCCAATTTTCACAGAATTTTTTTTTTAGTTTACAGATAAAAATTTTTTGTTGATTACAACTAAATATTAATAAAGTTTTAATAAGGTTGGAAAAATTTTCAGAGAATAATTAAACGCCCCTCCCCCCTGTATTAAGAACTTGAGAGTAAGCTTTAATGATTTAAAATTTAATGCTTATTTTTTCTTTATTTATTCCTAGTAATTGTTTTATTTCCATATATAGTCATTGTCTTTTTTTCCTTTTATTTACCTCCCCAAGTCCCAGGGGTCCAGTATAACGAGTCAACTCTATCTTTTTTTAATTTAATTTTTTTATTAATTGTTGATATATTCTACTATCAACTCTATAACCAAACAGGAAACTTTGAAAAGTCACTGTGTGGGAGTTTAAATTATATACTTTTGACTTTTCTACTTACTATTGTTTGAAATTTTAAAAATTTCAATTTATATTTTTTCATCAGAAAATATTGTCATCAATAAAAAATGTATTAATTTTTCTTTTTGTTACATTTAATTTAATTTTTTAAAAAAACATCAAATTTTTTATAAAAAATTCAATGACAATGATTATTCTTAGTACAGACTCATATATATGCAGGCGCGGATCTAAGGGGTGGCCAATGTGGCCATGGCCACATAGTTTAAAATCAGATAGATTTATTAGAAAATTTATTTATTGTTTATCAAAGATCTTTTAGAACTTTTAGAATTAATTATTGAAATATTTTTGAATATATGTTATCAAAAACGAATATAAGCAATTTTAAGACTTTTTTCGTCTAGTGGTTATTGATAAACTACGTCATGCTAAATTTAAATTTTAAAAACATCGCAGTAAACATTGCTAAAATCTCTGCAAAAGAGAACCAAATTCTGTGTGACGTACTTTATGGATAACCCTTAACAGCTTATGGCCATAGAGATAAAATTTAACGGTGACCAACTTCAGGCCTTGCGATAAAGCGTCGGGCAATGTGAATTTTACGTCGTCCAAAAGCGATTTTGCGTGTAGCTAGGGCTATTTACGTTGAGCAAAAAATTTTTTGTTTGAGTATATTTAAAGATATTTTAGAGCGGAATTTTAATGAAGTAATTTATGATTATTTTAACATTTAATAAAGTATTTTAAAACCCGCACGCAGTTAATATAAAAGTTTGAATTAAAAAAAATTAAATATGCTTATTATTTACAAGTAGAAAAAATTCAGATTAAAAAAAAAGTTTAAATCTTTTAAGCTAACATTTTAATAAAATTATTCAGCAATAGCAAAGTTGTCGATAAAATTGAACAAAAATACTTTCTTTTAGTTTTAGATTTTAAACTTAAATAATTATTTTACGGGGGTTTGTTAGGTTTTAAAATTATTCCATAGATTTAAAAATATTTATTAACGGTTAGACGTATTTAAAGTATTTAAGAGTAATTTCGAGGAAACATTTTAAAAATTGGTGAGCGCAAAGAAAAAAAAAAAAAAGATTAATATTAAAACGTATTCTACTTGATTCAATAAAAAAGTACAGTTAACTCAAAAAAATTACTTAAATAATAACGATCGCTTTTATGTTAAAAGTTACCGAAACTCAACGAAGCGTGCTCAAGATCTGCTGCTGAAAAATAAAACGCCAATAGTTTTTCGAATAATTTTTAAGAATAATTTTTTCGCTGAAATATTTCTTTTATACCTATAAGATTTTTATTCTAACATTTTATTTTATTTTACTAGAAATAAAATTCCTTGTTAACATTAAAAATCTATTCAAAACGTTTGTTTAAGTTTTTTATTAATACGAACGATTGTGCTTATCAACCGCTTTATGAAAATAAATAAAAATAAATAAATAAATATTATATAAAATCGCTTGTAAAAATATTAGCTATTGCACAGTTTTTAATTGTAAAATATTAAAGTTTCTAGTTTATTACTCGCTGACTTTTTAAAAAGAAAAAATAATTATTTGAAAAACTTTAAATTACATATTTAAGAAAAAAAAATCAAATATTAGCATATTTTATAATCTTTTTTTAATTTAAGTTATAATGTTTTTTATTAGTTTAGTATAGACAAAACGTGACAAATGTCGAGAAAATAAACAAATGTTTTTACATTTTAAAAAACGAAACATTCCAAAACATTTTTAAATAATAACATTTCTGCATAAACGATTTAAAGTAGTTTTGCGGTAATTAAGTAAATTGGTGCCTTTAATGTCGATAAATATGAAAAGCAAATAAAAAGAATTTAATGACGTCAAAAATCACGTCGTGCTTATGTGTCGCGCAGTTCTTATTCATCGCAAGGCCTGCAACTTAGCTTCGGATTTTTTTGCTAGAGGAAAATCCCTGAAAATTTCATTGTGTCTTCCGTAATTTACTGAATTATAGTCATTAGATTCTATAATTCATAGAGATTCCTGCCATGGCCACAACGGTTCCTATTACACGTTACCAACGATTTATTCTATCAAAAAATGCTCTCAAATAAATAATAAAATTAAGATCTCTCAACCGTGAAAATAAAACTTGGCCATACAGTTGTTTTTAACGTGTCCGATTTAGAAAAATGTTCTGTTAAATAGAAGCTAACAAATTAGGGTTTTTTATTTGCTACCGTGAGATCATCATTAGTATTGATTTCCACATTTCTTTAGAAACTAAGATAACATAACTTTAATTACTTGATTATTTAAACATAAAATATGAATCCTTATTTAAATAAAGAATTAGTTGCTTGTGCAATAGAAACAAAGCATAAAGCCTATGCTTTTTGCCTATGATAAGCCTTTGTTTATTTTAAGCTTTATAAAAGTTTTATTTAATTAAAATAATATCACAAAATGGACCTACATGTTTATGCTGGATTTTAACTTTATTTATTGGTGTTTAACTAATTAACACATTTTACTACAGATTTTTTTTCTTGATAATGTGTATGAAATTGAACTATTTATTAAACACTCAAATAAACTATAAAAGTGATTTAGTTTTTTAATAAGAAATTATGGTATATACTAAAATGTTATATAAGTAAAAAAAAAAAAAAATAATTCTTATAGTTAATCTATTTTTGTTTTGTTATTAATACTACACTTTAGTATATTATACTTATTATTAAATTTAAATATATTTTACTATTTCTATCAGGTCTACTAAAAATGTAAATTGTCTTTATAGCTCAGTATCTTTGGTTTTAAATGACAGTAAGCATACTTCAAAAATACTAAGATTACTGACGTCAATTGAATTATTTGAAAGTATAAATTTTTACACAAGGTATGATTATTTTTTTCAACATAGATTTAAAATTCTCAGCTTTCTAAATTTGTTATTTATTGCTGTTTTGTTTAAATGCACTGATAGTTTTTCAACAATTAAAGATAATACGATTTCTGAACTTTTTTTAAAAGAAGCGTATTTAAATTACTTTGATAAAACATGTCATCTTTCATTTGCCTAATAGCATTATCTAATGTTATAAAGCAACCTATTGAATCAGTAATCGTAAATCATAGTTTTTTTAATACCCTTATAAAGCCTCGTATCCAAAAATTAAATTGTTTAATTAATATTTTGTAATGATACAAATTTACTCAGTATCAAAAAATAAAATTTTTTAAGTCTAGTTTTCCACCTACAGATAACAAATTCAATTCAGTCTAAATTATTCTTTCCTACTGTTTCTAAGAACACCTCAGATAAGTCTGATATTTGTTATAAAACAGTTAAAACTAAAGTGTTTATCTCAAAAGATACCAACAACAGTGATAAAAACACTCTTGAATCTAATGTTCCACTAAAGGAAAACAACGTTATTGACATTGTTTATTAAATACAAATCAGTTAGCATCTTATTCAAACTATGATGATTCATCATATTATCTGTGTGGTGCAAAATTAAAATCAGGAACAAATGATAATGAACTGTTATCTCTAATAAATAATGTCTAAGTTCCAGATAAATGCTTCCAATTCCCTTTAATAGGTAAAAGCAGAAAAAGACATTTTTTGCTAAAATGGTTAGTTGACTTTTCTTGGCTTATTTTAAAATTTTACTCTAAAATTAAAGATGGTGCATATTGTCTTCCATGTACACTTTTTGGTACAAATGTTCCAAATAAATATGCATTATGTAAATTGGTTAAGAACCATTTCAATACCTCACGTAATGCTATAAAAATTTTAAACGATTGTGAGAAAACTGTTGACAGATTACATATCAATCCATACATTGTTATAATATGCTTTTATCTAGAACTAAAATTAACACTTTTCTTATTGAAGTTTCTCAAGATATTTCTAGGAAGCAGCATTTAAAAGAAAACAAAAAAAAAAGCTGAATCAATTGTTAAAACTATAATATTTTTAGGTCAAAATGATATACCGCTACGAGGTCATAGAGACAATAGAAAATATCAGGGAGAAATTGGAGAATCTTCAAAAGTTACAGGGATGGGTAATTTTATTGAGCTTTTAAACTTTAGAGTTGATGCAGGTGATTTAATTCTAAAGGAGCCTCTTCTCTGCCCCAAAATATTCTACATATATTTCAAAACGAGTTAATAAGTGTTGTGGAAATGCAATTAAAGAAATTTTATTAAATGATATTAAAAAAAGTAAGTACTTCTCCATTATTGCACACGAGGCTTCAGACTGTGCAACAATATAACAACTTTCTATTGTCATACATTATGTTGACTTGAACAGTTATATTAAAGAAGTTTTTTTTTACGCCTTTTTGAATGCAAAACAGGAACAAGTGGTTTAAACATAGCTACCAACATCTTGAAATTTTAAAAGAATTTGGTTTAGATATAAGAAAATGCAGAGGCCAGTCTTATGATGGAGCTGCTTCAATGTCAGTTTAACACAGGTGTTTCATCTCTTATAAAAAATGTTAATTCTAAGGCATTTGTCCACTGTGCCTCACTTAAACTTAGTTTAGTTGTTGGGAAAAGCTGCCAAATCAAGTAAAAAATTTGCTTTAAAGCAAGTTAAATTATTATTTTTTGAACCTTTCTCCTAAAAGAAGTAATTATTTAAATAAAAACTTTCTTCCTGGTCAAGCAAAACTTATTGACACATGTCGAACTCAGTAGGTACAAAAACTTCGTAGACTTGGTTTTTTGATAATTATTCTACAGTTTTTTCTGCTTTTGAAGAAATATAATACAATAATTTAAAAGAGTACAATAAAGAAACATCTTCAAAAGCATCTTCTTTTATGAAGTTATTGTCAAATTTTTCTTTTATAGTTTCTTTAGTTTTAACTAAACAACTAATGATTTATTTTTATGGAATTTTTGTCATCCTTGAAACTAAATCTTTTGATATTTCCCAGCAATTGGATGAAATTCAAAACTTGACTAATCAGTTAAAAGAAATACGAAGAAATGCTGATGCTTACCATAACAAATGGTATAAAATCGCTTTTGCATTGGCTAAAACATTTGATATTGATGGAGAATAACCTAGAACATGTGGTGTTCAAAAGCATATAGATAATCAAATATGTGATACTGTATCTGATTGCCTCTTTTTAATCGTCTTCTTAATGAACTAGAAAATAGGTTTGATATTGAGAGCCTAATTGTTTATAATGTTCTCTGTGCAAATTCCTGCTAGTTTAACAAATTAGTTTTTTAGATATTGACCATGGAAAGAAAAGTTCCTAATTTTTTTGAATTTTTTTAAATCTGATCTTCCTCATTTCTCATCAATTAGTGCTGAATTAGAGTTATGGGAGGAAATTTTGGAATGAAAAGACAGAATTACCATCTACTATTTCAGATACATTTAAGTTTATGGATATAAGAGGCTTTCCAAAACATTTTAGAGGCTTTTCATATACTTGCTACAATACCAATCACAACTTGTGAGTGTGAAAGGTCAATATCTACTCTTAGGAGAATAAAAACTTACACGAGAGTACTATGTCAGAAAATAGATTGAATGGACTTACTTTAATGTCTATTTAATGTTATTGAAATATTTGCATCCAAAGGAAACAAAAAATTAAAGTTTTTATTCAAATAAAAATTTTGAACTTCTGAGTAAAAATTTAACTACTGTTTTAAAAGTATCTCGTAAATGTGAATAGTTTTTCAATAGCAAAATATTTCTACTCATTGTTTTAAACATGTAAACTCTGAAAACCATTTTTTATTAGCAAATTATTACTATTCATTGTTTTATATAAATTGTGAAACTCATACTTCATTTGCTATTTCTTTTAATTCCTAATGTTGAAAGTGTTTTCATGTGATTTAGGTTGTTACTTTTTTAGTTGTTGCTTAATTTGTTGTATTATATTTTGTCTTGTTTATTTATTTACTAAAAATTAAAAAAAAAAAAAAAAAAATTGTAAAATGTTTTAAAAATATTTGTGCATAACTGACTATCAAAAAAAACAAAAAAAATCCAGAAATAGAGGGCTAACCTTAGGCAACACGATAGTTTACCAATGGAGTGTTAAGTCCTATGGCTTACCTTCTCGTTGGTGCACTTTGTTAAGTGATTTAGACAAGTACTATGTCTAATTTATAAACTAAATAGCCAAGGCAACATTTTGAATAACTTAATTATTAAATGGATATCTAAAAACAATACAAAAAAACCTTTGCCACGATTGACTTGATCGTTTAGAATAACTTTGCATAAGCAGAATATTGTCAAACAAACACAAAGTAAATAGATTTTAATTACAAGTAAAAAGTGAAATATCTTGTTTACAAGTCGACTCCTCATATATTTTTTTTACCTATAATGTTTTTTAATATTTTACCTGTAATAATTTTTAAAATGTATGCATTTTTGAATTACACAATTGTTTAGAGAGTTTATTTCTAACGAGAGATATCAAAATCAAGTGTTTTTTTTATTCAAACTATTTCTACTGGGTAAGATTAAAATATGATATTATTTTTGTAAGTCTATGTATGAATGATCTCTTATTAATTTTATTAATTGATTCCTTATATAAAAATTTGTCAGAGACAAAACATTTCGTCTACAACGAATCAACGAAGTTTTTAGCTTCAAGCGTTAAAACTATTATACTTATTGTAATAATGGCGCTCTCAGATTATTAAATCTAGAGTAGTTAAGTAAAGTAGGTTAGCCTCTCTGCGTATTAAAGTTTAAAAAAATGATACATAATGCGTCCGTGGGATTACTTCATTGTTCCTTCCCACAGAAAAAAACAAAAGTAACTTATCTTAAACAATGTGAGGGAATAGGGTGATGTCCCCCCTTCATCCTCCACTGGCCAATATCGAATTGTATTTGGAAAATTTTAAATATAGTTGGCAAATTTTGACATTTCAAAGTCGACAAATGTAAAAAATTTAAATTTAAACCTCTTTTTTTTTGTCGTTTATGGCACTTACAGCCCCTCCCCCCCTCCCCCCATGTCACTTAATAAATAAAAAATTAGCTCTTTGCGCTGTCCACGAACCCAGATTTGGTCACACATTTACTAATTCCTAGATTCGCGCCTGATATGACTCAAACTCATATGAATCATAGTACAAAAGTCTGTGTCAGACAGGATAAACCCTACTTTTTGATATAAACAAAAAAACTTCTAAAAATGGGCGTTTATATGAAACTTTTGGTATTTGTTACAAAATTAAGAAATTGGAAAGCATTATATTTGACGTTTCTTTTTTTTCTTCTTATTTTGTCATAAAAGGTACTAAATTTTTCAATTTTTGTATTAGTTTTGTAACATTTGTTAAACCGGTCTTAGTTTATGTTTTGTATTTAGCTTATGAGGTAATTGTTTGCAACATTTGGAGCCTTTTTACAAAAAAAAAAAATTGTATTGAAACAAAAAGTGTTTTTTTTTTCAAATAAATGCAACTTATATTTTACTTGCAACAATTTTTTTATAAAATGCAATTTAAAAAAATTGAAGATGTTTATGTAAAAAACAAATTTCTCTGAAAATTAGTGCATTTATGTAATTTTGCATGCATATATCTGCAATCAGTAAAAAAATTATTTGAACAATTTTTATTTATCTACTTTTATTACTTTATTATTTAGTTTATTTATTATTAATTTTTTAATTTTATTATTCATTTATTACTTATTATTAGTTTTGTTATCAAAATTTACTTTAACAGTTAAATCTTTTTAGTTAATAACTTTTTTTCATATTTTTTTTTAAAGAAATTTCTTTAAAATAAATTACAACTAATATAATTAAATCTGTGCAAATTTTAATTCTCTTTTCTATTTCTTTTTTATCTATTTACATTAAAACATTACTTATAAATAGTTTTATTAGAAATTTCCAGAATTTTAATCTGCTTATTAAGAATAATTTCGTAAAAATAAAGTTTGTTAATTCTCCAAACATCGTTGTTTTTTTACTGGTATCTTAAACATGTTTGCAAATATTTTTTGGCTGATTATTAAGTATTTTTCTATTTATTCATTTTATTCGCAGCTTAAACATGTCCAAAGTTATCAAGTGCTTTTTTTTTAAACTGCAATTATAATGAATAATGCTTTTTTTTTAAACTGCAATTATAATGAATGTTTGCCAATTAAATATGATCCTAAATATCCAGAAAAATGAAATACGCTGTAAATCTGTATGCTACATACATAAGCTATGATGCTATAAAAAGAATTTTAACTTTTGATCTTTTAGTCTATTTCAGAAATGATCTTTTGGTTCTTAGTTTATCAGGAATAGTTAGTGTCATTTGTTTCTGTAAAGAAGCAGTACACAATACTAATTTTTAAAATTTTAAGGAGGATGATATGTTTAGAATAGCTTCAACAAAGGTTAAAATTAAAGCAGTTCCTGTTAATTCAACAAAGGATTACAATACATGCATTTGCACAGAGGATACAATGAAAGTGACAAGTCAAACATTGTAACTAGAATTGTGTCAAAAAGATATACTCTTTTACAAGTGTTTCTTGGTGTAACACTCCATCACACTTCATCATCACATTCATTAAGGCAACTTATTGACTTGCTGTATATTTTCACCAATGGAGATCATATATAAAACTAAATAAGTTTGAATGTATTACATTGCAATGACATAATTTTTAGTATACATATTTGTAATAATGTTGTTTTTTTTTCAGTTTTTATTTTTTTTACTCTGATTCATTCCAAATGAGGCTGCAAGCAAATGAGGCTGCAAGCAAGCACTATTAAGTTGGGAGTTACTAGAAGAAAAAAAGAATAGAGTTATAGAGCAAAAAAACGGATGATTTGAAAATATGTAGGTTGTACGAGTAAGGAAAACATAAAGATGGAAGAGAGCTCCAAAGGGTTAAAGTGCAGAGAAAAAAACTAGTTAAATAAAAGTTTTAGAGCATGCAGGGACAGATACAGTAAAAGAATGAGATTTTGCTAAACTATGGGCTCAAGCAAGAATGAGTTTTAGTTAATGGAACTAGAGATGATAACTCGTTTGAGCAACGACTGTGATCGTATTTGTAGAAAAGAGAAAGAAATGTAAATATGACAACAGTAATCCATACAGGGACGAATAAGAGATTTGTAGAGTTAAAGAATGGAATCAAGAGTAAGAAAAGGGCGAGCGCGATAAAAAGAAGCAACCTTAACAGGTGCTACTTTGATCAATACTGGTACTGACACAATCCCAAACGAACTGTAACTTTTCTGCCCTGTACACTTTTACAGAAATCTTAAATGTGTTGTGTGGATGGAGTCTGTTGACAAGGTCAAGGTCTCAGAAATAGTGGCAAAAACCTTGTAATTTAGATATTAGAGATGTGCCGGGTACCCAGTTTGGACTCAGGGACAAGGAAATTCGGCGGTTTTACCGGGTACCCAGAATCGACCATTTTGTTGATGTAGCCAGCACCAGATATCTTTAAAAATATTTTTAACAAGCATAACCTTTAATTTTTTTTTTTTTTTAAACATCTTTGTTTCCAACAAGGCTGCAACCAACCACTAATTAGTGTTGGAAGTTACTGGAAGAGAAAATATGAAGATTGTAGAGCAAGATAATGATTGACAGACAACATAAAAAATGGCAAATTATATGAATCAGGAAAGCAAGATGAAGGAAGTGAATTCCAAAGAACTGATGTTCGAGGAAAAAAACTAGACAAATAAAAGTTTTTGGAGCACTTAGGAACAGTAACAAAAAAAGGATGAGACTTAATTGAATGACGATTAACAAGAAAATGAGATTTAGTAGATAGCACGAGATGCTACCTTTTTAGAGCAGTGCCCATTATAGTTTTTGTAGAACAGAGAAAGAGAAGCAACATTACAACAATGTTATAATAGTTGAAGGTTGGCTACAAAAGCATGCCAAACTATGTTTACAATGCGTTTTTGCACCTTGTCTAAAAGAGAAAGGGCATCATTAGAAGATCCTCCCCTGATATGGCAACAGTATACCATACAAGGCCGGATTTGAGATTTATAGAAATAGAGAATAGATTCCAGAGTATGAAAGTGTTGAACTCAATAAAGAGATGTAACTTTAGCAGATATTAATTTTGCAATGGATTTGATATATGGTTTCTAAAAAGATCAGAAGTTTTTTAATTGCAAAAATGTATGAAAGTTTAATACTTTGTGTAGGTTGCTTTTAAATAGGGTTTTTGCTAAATGATTGTTTACAATAAATAAATGTTTTGACCATCGACCTTTTAACCAAAATAGACAATTTTCAACTGAATTTTTTTCCCATGAAGTTCTCGGACCTTATTTTTAGACCCTGTTTTAAATCTCGGACCGTGTTTTTAGCACCGGGTACCCAGAATTAGGGACCCAGCATATACTGGTTCCAAAACAGCACAACTAAATATCCAAGCAAACCTAGTGTTAGCAGTAGATTGTCTCACTATGATACCACTTCATAATTTTCAGGAATTCGAATAACTAAAGCTAAAAAAGTTCTGAAACCTGGTATTGAAGCCAAACATTTAGGTTTTGTAAAATCTTTATTACAAAATTTTATAGCAATGTGCAAAAGCTTCATTACATATTACAAACAAAGCTTCATTACATATTACATACTACAGCTACAAAGAGGAAGCTCACAAAATGTGAGATACTTCATACCAAGAGTAGCAAGAAAAAAAAACAAAATTAAAAATCTTCCTCCGATAACAGAGGCATTTGAATTCCGTACTCAATTTGCTTGCACATGAAATGCAGCAGCGTCCTTGTTCCATCCACATTTGAATCCAACTGATTATGAATGAGCAAAGAAAGAAGAGTTGGCCACCAGAATTGCTGAAAAGTTCAAGGTATTATTTCATATACTGAATCATAATTTTTGTGGCGCCAGAGTGGTACTCTTGGGAAACTTTAAATATGGAAGATTAAAGTTTATGGGGTCAAAAAAGCAGTTTTTCATCTGAGAAACAGTAAGAGGCAAGTGTAGGTCTGCCTTGTAAAGAATTTTGTGAGTATACGGCAATTTAAAGACTTGTGAAACTAAATATGATGGAACTAAACTTATTCTGAATACTAAAACTAAAAGTGAAACTAAATATAAACTCAAAAAAAAAGCTAAAAAAAAAAAAGTTTATCTAAAGTAATTAAAGATTGTGACTTCCCATTTTTTTATGTTTTTTTTTTGAAATATATATTTTCTAATATTTATTATAAATCTTCTATTATTTATTTTATATATTCTATGAAAAATTGATACAACTTTAAATTGAGATAAATTACCAAGTAATTTGTAATAATATAGAGTTGAACACTGTATTTTTTCTAATCAAATTTCAGATCCATCCTTTTGCTTTTTAGATTGAATAATGCCATTCCCTTTTTAAAAAAACTTAAAAAAAACTTGAATAATTGAATTATTAAAAAATAGTTGTCTTCTGATTTAAAAATCACGTTGCCATGTAAATATATATATATTTTTTCTAATCAAATTTCACATCCATCCTTCTTCAAATTTCACATCCATCTGTCTTCTGATTTTAAAAATCACATTACAATGTAAATATATTTATTATATTTTTTTAGTTATGGTTAACTGTAAAAAATTTTACTTTTGTTTTTTGCTTTTACGAACAAATAATAGAATCTTAAAGGGATCTTAAAGAGCCGAGATGCTGCAAAAAATTTTAATTATTTTAGTACATGTTGTCATTTTTTTTTTCAATGACGCCTAGTACTAAAACTTTTTAAAGTCTGTAGATTGTGGCATATATTGTGAAGATTATTTGGCCTATTATAAAACTGAGAAGGCAAGTTTCGATTAAAATTAAAAAGTTAGTATTTCTCGACATGTACTTATTCCTTTGTTTTAATCAAAATATTTAAACCAAACATTTTTTATTATTCTCTTTAAAGGGATCCCCAACTGCCAAAACAAGTTGTGTTCATATTAAAGAAAATATTTGAAAAAAACATTTGGGCTAAATTTTTTTAATTAAAACAAAGTAATGAATGCACCCCATTAATTTTAAATTCACATTTTAGTTGAAGTTCACCGTCTCCGTTTTTTTTTGGTTCTTGGAGTCTGTATAATGTTAGAAACAATTTGCAGACTTGATAATTTATTCCATGCATGTTTAAATCATAACAGTTTTGGTATATAACATCTCGTACAAAATTTTTTCTTTCAAGATGTCGTATTATTTTTTTGCCACTATCACCAAATCATGTTAATTGTATAACTTTTTACTAAATGCAATTAAAAATTAAATTTATAAAAAAAAAAAATTAATTTATAACAAATATTCACAGTAAAATGTACTTTAAACTAAATATAAACTAGATACTAAAGGATTAATTTTACTAAAGGGTACAAATTAATTTAAAGTATAAACTGAATAAAAAACAAGTGACTTAAATAAAACATATAAACTGAACTAAGTAAAAAAATAAATATTAAAGAACTATTTTACTAATAATCATACAAATCAAACAAAATTAAAGTTAAAACAAATATTTGTACAAAAATTTTTTCTTCAAAAGACTTTGGTAATTACTTAACTAAATCCTTAACACTTCTACAAGTTAAGTTTTACAGTGTTAACGCTGTTTTATTTTATAACTAAATTTAAAAAAGTCTTTTTTTATGAAGGATTATTCAAGATTTTTTAACTTTGTGATAACTTTTTATATAATAATTACATAATATAGCTTATATTTACATAATATAGCTCTATATATAGATAATTACATAATATAGCTCTTATTTTTTCTTGATTGTATAGAGAATTAATTAAACCTTTAGAACAAACAAATTCTATGTGTCTAGAGTGGGAATTTATGTACAAATCAAGATAAATTGTAAAGCATACTTGAAAGCCGCTACCAAAAGCTTGTGGTAGTGAAAGAGTTAGAAAGTAAATTAGACATAAAACCAACAACTCTATTAAACCATATAAACTAAATATAAAACAAGAAACCGCATCACACTGCCTTTATTTTTTCTCTGCCTGCGAATTCTAATAATCACAAAATATGTATAATTGTGTCATGATTTTGGCTGGCTTCTAAAACAAAGTAATAATAAAGCAAGAAAAAAATATATATATAAACATAAATATATATATATATATATATATATATTTGTATAATTTTTTACTAAATCACAAATATTTTTAGTGATTTAGTAAAAAATTATACAAATACTTGATTTTCTGCTTGTAGCAGAAAAAATACTGATATCTTTAAAAAAAAAAAAACGCTATCTTAAAAAGATATTGTGATGACGTCATACACCGAAACTGTTATGAATTAAACACGCATGGAATAAAGTCTGTAGGTTGCAGCTAACATTATACAGACCCCAAGAACCAAAAAAAAAATGAAGAAGGTGAGCATTTTAATTTTGTTGGTATGCATTCATTATTTAGTTTTAATCAAAAAAATTTAGCCCAAATCTTTTTTTAAACATTTTCTTTAATATGAACACAACTTGTCTCGGCAGTTGGGGATCCCTTTAAAATAAACTCAACATGTCTCTGCCGTTTTTTATTTTCAAAATTGTTTTCTTTTAATTTTTTTTTTATTCGAAGTTGAACTTTCATTCCATATTCTATATTTTCCATATTTTGACATATAAATGATATATTAATCATATATTTTTTATTTTCTTTCATATATAATAAATACCCACCCAGTCTAAAAGTATAAATTAAGTGAAAAGTTAAAATAAAAAGGTATTTTAGTAAAATTTCTTTATAAAGTACAAATATATAGAAAATATCTTTACCAAAATTCTTTTAAGTATGCTAGGATTAAAAATATACATTCCAGCATTAATTTTGTTTGAAACAAACTCAGCTGGCTTTTCAACAAAGTTTTCAATCTTGCCAGTTGATGCATCAAACACTACAACACCATATTTTGAAGGTTCATCTACTTTTGTCACCTTAAAAACAAAATGATTACAAAATAAAAATGCCACAAACTATAAAATTTCAAACAAATTTATTAAGAGTATATATATATATATATATATATATATATATATATATATATATATATATATATATATATATATATATATATATATATATATCAGGCCTTGCGATAAAGCGTCAGGCGATGTGAATTTTACGTCGTCCAAGAGCGATTTTGCGTGTAGCTAGGGCTATTTGCGTCGAGCAAAAAAATTTTTTTTTTAGTGTATTTAAAGATATTTTTGAGCAGAATTTTAATGAAGTAATTTACGATTATTTTAACATTTAATAAAGTATTTTAAAAACCGCAGTTAATATATAAGTTTGAATTACAAAAAAATTAAATATGCTCATTATTAACTGTTAGACATATTTAAGAGTAATTTCGAGAAAACATTTTAAAAATTGGTAAGCGCAAATAAAAAAATAAAAGGATTAATATTAAAACGTATTCTACTTGATTTAATAAAAAAGTACAGTTATTAAATTTTTTGTAAAACTTTGTAAAAAAAAACTCAAAAAAAAATCACTTAAATAATAACAATCGCCTTTTTGTTAAAAGTTACAGAAACTCTTTTATTTATTTTACTAGAAATAAAATTCATTGTAAACATTAAAAATCTATTCAAAATGTTTGTTAAAGTTTTTTATTAATACGTGTGATTATGCTTATCAACCGCTTTATGAAAATAAATAAAAATAAAAAAATTAAAAAATATTATATAAAATTGCTGGTAAAAATATTAGCTATTGCACAGTTTTTAATCGTACAATATTAAAATTTCAAGTTTATTACTCGCTAACTTTTTAAAAAGAAAAAATAATAATTTGAAAAACTTTAAATTACATATTTGAGGAAAAAAAAATCAAATATTAGCATATTTTATAATCTTTTTTAAATGTTTAGTTATAATGTTTTTTATTTGTTTAGTATAGGCAAAATGTGTCAAACGTCAAGAAAATAAACAAATGTTTTTACATTTTTAAAAAACAAAACATTCCAAAACATTTTAAAATAATAACATTTCTACAATTAATGATTTAAAGTAGTTTTGCGGTAATTAAGTAAATTGGTGCAGTTATTGTCAATAAATATGAAAAGCAAATAAAAAGAATTTAATGATGTCAAAAATCACGTCATGCTTATGCGTCACGCAGTTTTTATTCATCACAAGGCCTGATATATGTAAACTCTTGCATGATTGTCTTTAATTTTTATCATACTATGTAAACTTTATTTTTTTTATTATTATTATTTAAGAAGGCAGGAAAAAGTTTAACAACTTTAAAAAAATATATATTTTAATAGATTGCCTGCCCAAACCAAAACCCTCAGTCAATGTCAGTCGATGTAGCAGCACTTCCTGCATGTTCTACCTATTTGTCAGTCAACAATGAAGAATCCAGAGTTTATTTGGGGATACCACTTTTTTTTCTGGCATCGTTGGGGAAGGGGGGAGGGGTTTAAGTTTCTTTTCTCCCTCTCCTCCACCTTTCTCCTCCCCCTCCCCTAGTTAAAATCGGTACTGCAACAATGATTTTTAATCATCAATTTTTCAATTATCATTTTAATCATTTGTGTTTATCTTTTTAGTTTTATTCTAAGATAGAGAGTTGATTTAAAGGCATTTTTTTGAATACATAAATTTACCGGTGGACAATGTTACTTTAATTACAATAAGAAAACTATTTTACTTAAGACGCTTTTGTTGGAAATACCACAGAGTTTAGTCCACGTTATTATTAAAAATATATAATAATTTTTAATCAGTAAGTATAACTTGAAAATTCATGTTTAATATATAAGTTACACTTACTATGGGTTATTTTAAACAGAATAAAACTTTTAGTAAGATATTGTAATTGTTATTTTTATTATTTTAAATGTTAAAAAGAAAAAAAAAAAAAAACTTTCTGAAAAAGTTTATGTTTTGTTTTTTTGTTTTCCACACGTAAACTAAAATAGCTAAAGATCAAAAGTTCATTCATTTAAAAATTAAATTTACGCGATAGTCAATAAGACAGAAACTTTTTTACTTTAGCTCATTTATTATCAAAAGCAGCTTACTCTTAATTGCCAAAAAACAAAAATTAACTTTACTTTGAATGGATAATTTAAAATAGTTTTATCAAAAGAAAAATTAAAAAATTAAAATAATTTTTGGGCGCCCATACCACTCCAGCGGTACTAAAACAGGTCTGGATTCTCCCTGGTCGATGTATGTAAATAGTAAATACATAAAAAATAACAATGTTCAGAATGCTGTTTTTTTTTAATAAAAAAAAAAAAAAAAATCAACCTGAATTTTAAAGTTGCATTTTTGAGTTTATTTAAAAAACAACAAAATTTAATTAGTTTCCTCGATTAAATTTAATGATTTTTGGATAAAGTGTACTTAATTTAATCACTTTTAAACAAAAATAGTTGTTAAGAGACATTTGTTACCACAAACGATAAATTTAGATGTCAAACTATAGGAATATATATATATGTGTGTGTATATGTATATATATATATATATATATATATATATATATATATATATATATATATATATATATATATATATATATATATATATATATATATCATAGTCAAAAGAGACTTTTATGGTAAAAAAATTTCTTTCAACAACATTTTGACGACTTCAACAAATAAGCTACATTTTTATGTCATCTAAAAGTCAAACTAATTAAAATAATGCAAAAGTACATTAAGTTTTGTTGTTTTTTAAAAAACCGCAACAATAATGACAAGAAAGTTGACAAGAAAGTGATTAATAAGGCTTTTGTTTTCGAAAAAAATATTTTTAAAACAAAATGCGCGGAGTGTTGCTATATTGACTATCTTATAGCCTGCTGCTACAAAGAAGTGCTGCTACATTGACTGTCTTATAGCCTGCTGCTTCAAAGAAGTGATGCTACATTGACTATCTTATAGCCTGCTGCTTCAAAGAAGTGCTGCTACATTGACTATCTTATAGCCTGCAACTACAAGGAAGTGCTGCTACATTGAATAAAAATCTGGATTGGGCAAGCAATCTATAGTTTTATTGTTTTGTTTTGTTTTTTAAATTTTTTTTAAGTTTTTAAACTTTTTCCGGTCTGGTTTATTAGCGCTCTCTTTAAAACAACAGTTTATGGAAGAAACTTTTTGACTACCATGCAAGACTATATAAGACTATAAAATAATAAGTCATTTTCAAATCAAAAAAAGTTACTAAAATTTTCCTCTAAAAAGTCTTAACAAAAAATACAAATAATAAAAAAAATTATATATCCTTGTTATATATATGTATATATATATATATATACTTTTTTTTTTTTTTTTCTTTATTTCAATTCACCTCCTCGAGGCTGAGAAGGCCACTACAAATGAGGAGGCTACTTATTTGTGGTTATAACCCTCTCTCAACTCTATAACTCCAAAACACGAACCTTGACGAACAAGGCCGCTGCACGGAGAAACAAGTTGAGCGCGGTACTACCAGGGACGTGGTGGTGATCGAACTCGGAACCACTCGTTTATGAAGCGAGCGCTCTACCACTACACCACTACCGCATATATATATATATATATATATATATATATATATATATATATATATATATATATATATATATATATATATATATATAACAACTATATATATATATAACATATATATATATAACATATATATATATATATATATATATATATATATATATATATATATATATATATATATATATATATATATATATATATATATATATATAGAGAGAGAGAGAGAGAGAGAGAGAGAGAGAGAGTTGCAAAAAAAACGCGTTTTTTTCTTTTGGCGTTTTTTTGGGTCAAAAAAACGTGTTTTTTTGGTTTTTTTTGGCGTTTTTTTTGGTGTTTTTTTGGTTTTTTTTGGTGTTGTATTGCTTTTTTTAAACAATTTTTCAGTTGTTTTTTTTACATAAATTTTGGACTAGTTTTTCTTTAATCTAGTATAGATTTTAGTATTTGGCCATTAAAGGCACAATTAGATGTATAAACACCAGTTTAACAAAAAAATTTTATAAAAAATTTAAATTAGCTTTAAGTTAGTTATATATTTAGGTATACTGTATGAAAATGTTTATTTTCTGTTTTGTTGTACTAACAACTGTGATACTCTCATTATATATAAAAACTATTCTTATTCTATAAAAAAGTTACCATTTTAGTCTTGATAATGTAAATACATTAATGTATTTACATTATCAAATTTGATATCAGACTTCGAATGCTCAAAAAAATAAGCTATCTATCAAGATTATTAACTTAATTAAGCATTTGTATATTATGTAGTAATTAAGTCTTACATTGTTTGTTTGTTATATCAAAAAAAGAATTATTGCTAGTATG
The DNA here is from genome assembly GCF_022113875.1 of Hydra vulgaris. Taxonomy (NCBI): domain Eukaryota; kingdom Metazoa; phylum Cnidaria; class Hydrozoa; order Anthoathecata; family Hydridae; genus Hydra; species Hydra vulgaris. Next base: position 18,484,994 of record NC_061168.1, read on the forward strand.
CCCATTAAAAAAAAGCCCTATACTGAACTTAGTTTCAAGAAAAATTTAAAAACTTTTTAATTATTATTATTTACAGAGTTTCCCAGACCCCATTCACCTGATGATTCGTAATTTATTTATTTGTAATTAATTTTTTAACAGCATTTTTTTTTTCTAATTACATTTGTTCATCTAAATATTTTCATATAGCACTATATCAGAACACTTGCAAAATTCTTTAATATGCTCTGTTTTTTAAGTTCAATTTTTAGACATAATCTTAAGGCAAAAGAATTGTTTATCTTTTTCCATTTTACTAATTTGGTTCAGAGGTTTAATGGGTGACTAAGGCTTTATTTCTGCCCCCTGTATGGAGAGCCTAATCATAATTCTTTTTATTCTTCCTGTTGATTACCAACAAGAAAAAAAAAATTACTTAATAATTTAAAGATCTCTTTATATATATATATATATATATATATATATATATATATATATATATATATATATATATATGTATGTATATATAGATATTATGGTGCTTTAAAAATCACTACTCAGTGTTAAAGTATTTTTTGTATTAATCTATTTTTTGTCAGTATTTTTTGTGTTAATCTATTTTTAGATTCTAATTCAGAAAAGATTTATATAAAATTTCTCTTTATTTGAGTAATAAGTTGACTTTTTTAATGCAAACATTTTAGAGACCATTTAAACAATATTAGGGACCTGTTGAATAGAAATTGAGCTTAAGTATGAACTAAATATTATACAATTAAACTTAAATTAGACTTGAAATTTCAAATTGTGTATCTGGGATTATTAAATCATTTCTTTCTAACTGCTTTATTATAATCATCGTCAAATGCCTACTTATTTATTTCTAGTAACTTCTGGGGTTAACCTCAATATATTCTTGGTCCTGTTTTGTTTCTTATCTACATTATTGATCTTCCTGACAACCCTACATCTATAGAAGCTCTTTTTGCTGATGACTCAAGTTTTTGCTCCTGTCTTGACAAAAAGTCTTCTCTTTTTGATCACTTAGAATAGGCAGCCAATTTTGTATCTGATCTTACTTCTGTAACAGATTGGGGCTCACATATTTTAGCTTATAAATTTTATTTCTAACTAAACTCAGTTATTTACTGCAAACAACTACCACAATACTGTTGACATTCCTATTTTAATTAATGGTAACCCTCTTACTGAGTCTTCTTTTTTACATCTTCTTGGAATATTATTTGCTACTAACCTTTCATGTACACAAAATATACAATTGATTGCTAAATTAGCATCCCTTTATCATTATCGTCGTTTTCTTACCCTTGATTCCATTCTCTACCTCTACAAATATCTTTTTGTCCCTGTATGGAATGTTGTTGTCATATTTGGGCTGGTTCTTCTTATGATGCCCTTTTTCTTCTAAACAAGCTCTATCTGCTAAGCTTGAGCCTCTTTCCCATTGTCGTAAAGTTGCATCTCTTTCTCTTTTCTACAAATTCTATCATGGCGGCTGCTCAAAATAGTTATTACCTCTAGTTCCATTAACAAAAACTCATTCTCGATTCTTTATTATGCTAAGTCTCATTCATTAGTTGTTCAATTTTATTAAATATAATAAATGTAAATAAATGTTTATTGTGTCAATATACACTAAAAACAGTAAAGATAAAGTTGAGAAAGATAAAATTATTAAAGAAGTTTTTATACAAGACACCTTTAACTGTGTTAATATACCAAAACAAAAATTAATTCAGTAAATTTCAGTATTTATTGTCCTATTTAAATCAGAAATTAAAATATTGCCATTAAAGTTAAATTTAGTAACTTAAACAATGAATTTTTGATTATTTCCCAAAAAAACCAAAAAAACGGACCCCTATGTTTTTTTTCCAAAAAAAACCAAAAAAACAAGAACCAAAAAAACGCGTCACATCTCTCTCTCTCTCTCTCTCTCTCTCTCTCTCTCTCTCTCTATATATATATATATATATATATATAATATATATATATATATATATATATATATATATATATATATATATATATATATATATATATATATATATATATATATAGAGAGAGAGAGAGAGAGAGATGTGACGCGTTTTTTTGGTTCTTGTTTTTTTGTTTTTTTTGGAAAAAAAACATAGGAGTCCGTTTTTTTTGGTTTTTTTGGGAAATAATCAAAAATTCATTGTTTAAGTTACTAAATTTAACTTTAATGGCAATATTTTAATTTCTGATTTAAATAGGACAATAAATACTGATATATATATATATATATATATATATATATATATATATATACAGGGGCGGGTTTAGGGTTAGTCTTGTTAGGCGCATTGACTAACATCTTTTTTGGTATATTTATATATATTTGGTATATTTATATATATACATATATTTTTGAGAATTTTGAAAAAAAAATAATCTCTATTTTTTTGGTCTTAGCAGCAATACCTAATAAACTAAGATAAGTATATGCGTACTCACTAGCCCCACGCCGTGCGCATTGTTTCACAGCTTGCATAATTGTCTGTCAAGAAATATACATAAGCGCTTGTAATTTTTTTTTTTGGTAGCGTAACTTCGGACCAAGTTAGTCAAGAAATATTGCGACTTATCTGGCCCGTTTATTCGGTTGACGAGATTTCAAAAAGTTATTAAAGTACTTAAAATTGTTTTATTTTCATCGTTCGGTGGCGTAACTTCAGGCCAAGTTAGTCGAATTAAATTTAAATCATAACTAATTATTACCCCCTGATTAATTTAAAAGAAACCTTTTGTAACAATAAATCTTTGAATGTTTTATATAATTTTTGATATGGCGTGCATTTCTCTACAATCTGTAAGGTATTTGCTTGAGAATGGATTTATTGAAGATTTACAAATTCTTTATTCAGAATTGTCAATAAAGAATAATCTCCTTCATAAGCCAGATCTTTATCAGTTGTTAACTGTTCATAAGTCAATAAAGAGAAATCTTTCTATTGAGCGCGACATTCCTCAAGAGACAAGAACAACTATGGCGGTGAAGTAAGCTTTACTTTATTTATCCCAACAAGTAAAATAAAAAGTTACATTTAAAATTTGTAAACATATTATCCTTGCGTTCGTTTGTTTGAGAATGTGAATTTATATAGTAATAATATTATGAAATACATTTTTTTGCCTTGATCTAATTAGTTTAACTTTTTATGAAACTGATTATTTGTACATAAATGATTAAATCCATTTTTTTTTCCCATTGAGCCTTTTGTAAAGTTTTTTTTACTTAAAAATTTTTAATTGCCTTTTTTACAGATCTGAATCAACTGGTAATTGCTTATTTAGTTCATTTTGGATTTATCTGTGTGGTGATAACAGTCTGGCAATGGATTTAAGAATACTGACAGCAATTGATTTATATTTAAATGCTTATTTTTACAGTAATCATCCATCGTTTGTAAGCTTGTGCTCAAAGTATCCAAATGAGTTTTCATCAATTGATAATTTGTTAGCAGTGTCTGTATCCACACATTCTATAGACTCAGAAAAATTGAAAGATGACCTTGTTAAGGAAGAAGGATTTCATATGTGTAAAGATTTTGTATGGTCTGGGTTTCTTTGTGTTCTTGCTCTTTCAACTGTGTGTTCTACAAGAGTTCAGTGTTACTATAGAACAATTGTTTCTCTCCTAAAATATAAAATTATGTTTAATCTTAAAATTGAACCTCGTATTCTATGTTCATCATCAGATATTGTTAATTTGTTATTTTGTTTTGAGGGAATAAACCCTCCATGTCCATATAAACACAATCATTATGTGCCTCTTGTTTTCATTCCAGATAAGAAATGTTTAAAACGTAAAATCTGTAAAAAAGTTAATTTTACCAATCAATCAACAATTCATATGTTTGCAGAAAAATATAATATAAATGAAGTATCTTCTATATCTACCATTAATGATAAATCTGTTTCATGTACACTTGTTAACGAAAAGTGTATGTCTTCTTCTCATAAAAATATTGTTTGCAATTCTTGTATTGATTCAAAATCATTTTATCCAATTAATACATTATCTTCAAATCAAAAAAGTTCTAATACTAAAGACAAAAGCATCTTATTCACTGAAAATATGGGAGTTGAGTCTAGTTTAAAGAAATTATCAAGTGAACCCTGTAGTGAATTTGATATTGCATGTTTTCGTTCGAAGGCTTCTACTTTGAAAGATTTACAATTAAAAAATTTGATTCGAAATGTTTTTGTTCCTGATGAAACTTATTCTTTTCCAAAAACAAATGGGCGATCTTTCAAACTTATATGGTTAAAACAATTTTCATGGCTTAGCTATTCACCTTCTGAAGATGGAGCATTTTGTTTGTGTTGCGTTTTGTTTGGATATAAATACCCTTCAAAAGCTTCTAGATGTAAAAATTTGTATTCTCAGCCATTTAAATACTGGCCAGATGCTGTATGTACTTTTAATAGACATTATCATGGGAAAAAAGGAAACATTTATGAACATCACTCAGCTGTACAAAGTCTCCATTATAATACCTGGACCATATTTTCCACAGTTTTAAATACTATGAATGGAAATATTCAAAATATAGATATTTTAATTAATAAAGAATATGAAAAGGAGATTGCTTTAAATCGCGAGAAGTTGCGTCCAATTGTTGACTCAATCATTTTCTTAGGCCGACTCAATATAGCTTTCAGAGGTCATTGTGATGATTCTCAATATCATCCTACTATTGGCAAATATTCTTTATTGGGTGGAGTAGGTAATTTTATTGAACTTTTAAACTACAGAATCAGAGGTGGGGATAAAGTTCTTGAACATCATCTTAATAGTTGCGCAAAGAATGCATCTTATATTTCTAATTCGTCACAGAATGAATTAATAAGTTGTTGTGGACAGTACATCCAGAATATTTTGGTTTCTGAAATAAAAGAAAATCAATTTTTTTCAATTATTGCTGATGAAGCATCTGACTGCTCCAATCAGGAACAATTGTCTTTAGTAATTAGATTTATAGACAAATCATATGATGTTAGGGAAGAATTTATGGGTTTTTTACATTGTGAATTAGGTTCAACAGGTGAAGCTCTATGCAAAACTATTTTATCTTCACTTAAAGATTTTTCGCTTGATATTTCCAATTGTAGAGGTCAGGGTTATGATGGTGCATCATCTGCTACTGGTCATGTTAAAGGAATCGCTAAAAGAATAAAAGATCTAAACCATAAAGCAGTGTATACTCACTGCTTTAGTCATCGTCTTAATCTTAGTGTTATAAATTCATGCAAGATACAAGAAGTTAGAAACATGATGGAACATGCAAAACAGTTGTCGTATTTTTTTAATTTTTCAGAGTCACGACAAAATTTATTAGAAGTAGCTATTACAGAACATTGCCCTCTTGCTACGAAGAAAAAATTAATTGATGTTTGTCGTACAAGATGGGTTGAACGCATAACTGGGTTGGATGATTTTGAAAATTTGTTTGTACCTATTGTTTTTTGTCTTGAAGGAATGAGCTTGAACCTAGAATCAAAATGTAGAAAAGATACTTCCTCACAAGCATCTTGTTGTTTAAAACTTGTTACAAGTTTTGACTTTATTGCATCCTTAGTGACAACTCGGACAGTACTTGACTACACAATTCCTGTTACACAAATGTTACAGGGTAAAACTTTTGATATTTGTGATGGTTTAGGTTCTATTTCAGCTTTAAAAAGTTATATCTCAACACTTAGAAGTTTAATAGATGATTATCACATAAAGTGGTATGCTTCTATTCTTTGTCTTGCTTCTAAAGTTGATGTTGCAGAAGCTAAACCAAGATTATCAAGTCGTCAAATAAATAGAAATAACGTTGCTTCTTCTTCAACTTCAGATTATTTCAAAAAATCGTTATCTATTCCACTTATTGATCACCTCCTAAGTGAAGTAAATTACAGATTTAGTGATGATGCTTTGGTAGCTTACGATGGCTTGGTTATTATTCCAGACAAAATGATTTCTTTTGTCTCTAAAAAGATTGACTGGAAAATTAGGTTCCAATCTTTTGTTAATTTTTATGTAACTGATTTACCATGTGCAATTTCTTTAAGTGCAGAACTTGATTTGTGGGAAAGATACTGGCTTCTGGAAAATATTTGCTTGCCAGATAACATTTCGAGTACTTTAAAAAGTCTTCCTAATAATGTCTTTGAAAATATCAGAGTTTGCCTTCGTATTTTAGGAACATTACCTGTAACGCCTTCTTCTTGTGAAAGATCGTTTTCAGCCATGAAGCGATTAAAAAATTACACACGAAGTACTATGTCATCTGAGAGGTTGAACAATCTTGCTCTTATGCATATTCACAAAGAAATAGTACCTGATGTAGAAAAAGTTATAGACTTATTTGCACTTAAATCTCGGAGATTAAATTTTACAGATAAAATGTGTTAACCATTTAGTGTTTTTTATCCTTCTCAATAAACCAAGTTATATTTTTATTTATTAGTATATATATATATATATATATATATATATATATATATATATATATATATATATATATATATATATATATATATATATATATATATATATATATACATATATATATATTTTTATTTAATTTACTCTGAATAATGTTGTAAATTTCGTCTAATTTAATTTTACTCATATATATAATATATGAGTAAAATTAAATTAGACATTTTATTATTATTAATTAAATTTTACTTACATATATATATATATATATATATATATATATATATATATATATATATATATATATATATATACATATATATATCGTATATATATATATGAACTAGGGCACATTATTAAATAATTAAATAATCCTTTTAAATAAATAAAACTATAAAAATAAAATAATTATTTTTTTAATTTAAAAGTTGTTAAATTATACAACAGTATCTTAAAGATACTGAATGAAGTGAAGTTTTATAATCTTTATAAATTTAAACATATCTAATTTTTATTTTATTCTTTATTTCTTTTTATCTTTAGTTTTACCTGTCAATTGTTAATCGAAACTGGTACCGTTATGTACTATATCTTTGATATTTTAATTAGGAGCATTATATACATTGTCTATTATATACTTTTTCTCCTTTTTTTTCAGCTCTTCTTTGAGATTCTACCTTGTGTGGTTATTTGAGTTGAAATATGGTTTTAATTTAGTAAGCTTTCATTATTTGAAGTTTACTTTATTGATCATTAGTCAACAGTTCAGAGAAAATAAACACATGCAACACATTAACGGTAAGCATAACTTTGTTTACTAACATTAATATTACAATTGTTTAACATTATATAACATATCTATCAATGAAATAAAATAACAAAATGGGTTTTTATGGTTAGTTATCATATTATTGCTATTGTGTTAATGCATTTCTCATAGTACGATAGTCATACTAATAAATTATATTATAATTTTTTTATAATCATGGTACTAATGCTATTGCAGTGATTTTCTTTTACAAAGTTGTTGGTCTATTTGCATGACACCTGGCTATACAAACCTTGCCTATTTAAATAAGGATTTGTTATACTTCATACAAATGTATTATTTATGGAACGCAATAATAATTTCCACAAAATATTTTAATACCACACTCAATATTTTATTTTTGTACATTTAATGGATCCTTGCTAGTTTTAATAATATATGTATATAACTTTATAATATTATTGCTATATCTTTAGCTATATCTTCAAGGCAAAGCATTATTTGATCGTATTATAACTTGTGAAAAGCAGAGAGTACTTTTCACTTGGTACTTTTTAAATTAAAAACCTTCATACCTAGGAAAAAATGTTTTTATATTTTATTATAAATTAATCTTACTGTGTATTAAATTTGTAATTTGGTAATATGGTAGCTATTATATAGTGTGTTTTTACTTAGTTTGTTGTCTCTATTTTTAAAATATGCGACATCATTTGAGCCGCCTATTTTGAAGGCTTTGTAAATAACTTATTTATTAAAGAAATAGGGTAGATGCCTTTTTTTAAACTCTGTTAGTATTTCACTTTCATCCCCCTAGTCCTTCCGTGGGAGGGGGGCGGTGAAATCCGCAACCAACTTTTTTGACTAACCTCTTTAAAAAGCTAAACCCGCCCCTGTATATATATATGTATATATATATATATATATATATATATATATATATATATATATATATATATATATATATATATATATATATATATATATATATATATATATATATATATATATATGTATATATATATATATAACAACTAAAAACTAAAAATAAAAGATTAATAATTATAGTTATTATTTTTGTGGATTGAATGTCTAACTTCTGTAAATAAATTATTAGTTTTAAAATTTATTTTCAGTCTAAATCAATTTAAGTTATGTCCTTTGTTATATATATATGTATATGTATATGTGTGTATATATATATATATATATATATATATATATATATATATATATATATATATATATATATATATATATATATATATATATATATATAAATGTATATATATATATATATATATATATATATATATATATATATATATATATATTAGGGTGGTTTTTTATTTTTTTTTTTTGAATTTGATATCGCACACCCTCTTATTTGGTGAGGTTCAATAAAAAAATTCACTGATAAAATTTTTTTCCAAACTGATGATGGGAAGTGGTCCCCCACACCTGCTTTGTAAGCCCTTTAGAACCCCGTTTTTGTTCAAAATGACATATTTCTAAAATGTATTAAAATCAATAAGTATCAGTGTTAAATGCATCAGCTTTACTTATTAGGGTTAAAAAAATTATAAGAATGTGTATAGCAATAACCTATTCCCAGACTCCACTCTAGGAAAAGTGAGGTCCCGGACCTGTTTTTAAAGCTCTTTTGACATCCATTTTTGTCTAAAATAATATATTACTGAAATCTATTAAAATCAGCTTGTATTAGTGTTACATGCATCAGTTTTACTTATTAGGGTGATAACAATAAAAAGAATGTATCTAGCAGTGCCAAATTCCCAAACCCTAACCTCAGGGTGTAGGACCTGGACATGTTTTTTAAGCCCTTTTGAGGCCTGTTTTTGTTGAAAATGATAACTTTCTGAAATGCATTAGAATAAACTATTGCCAGTGCTAAATGAAATAATTTTACTTATTAGGGTGAAGACAAATGTATGAATGTATGTAGCAGGGATAAGTTGGGGCAAGGGGAAGGGGGGTAAAATACAAAAAGCTGTTATAACAACTTAAAAAAGATTTTTATTTTTTAACATTACTTCAGCTTTTTTTAATTGTGAGTACGAGTGGCCCATATGCCCCAAACTAGATGCCCATATGCCCCTCTACCAGTCATTTCTAACTCAGCCCTAATTCAAATTTATAAATTAAAAAATAACAAAAACTAATGTACTCAAACAAAAATTTTAGAAGAATGAAAAAAAGGATTTTATGCATTCAAGAAAACCTATTACAAATAACAGCATTTAAAATTATTCTAATAAAATAACATACATAATTTAATCAAACCTTGACATATAACTAAATTAAAATACTATAGAAAAACAATAGCCATATATGTACTTAACTATAAGCCTTCCCAGGAAAGGCGTGCGGTTTTCTTTCTCGTACGACTACGAAAACGTTTTTCAAGTTAGAGAATGTGACCACGTCCGTTTGCGCAAGTTATATTATATGCGTTACTGAAAAATTGCTTTAAATTTAATAACTGCATAAAAAATTAAAGTAAACTTAAATAAAAAACAATAATAATAGTTTAAATAATTTGTTTGTTGTTTTTATTTTTGTTTTTTCTTAGTGGTTATTATTATCGGCAACAAAATTCATTAAGTCAAAGCTAAAAAAAAAAACAACCAGTTTTAGGCGTTAAAAAGGATGACTTTCCCATATTTTATGTGTTTTTTCTTTTAAAGAGAAAAGAGAAAATATGTATCGTCATCTGTTTGTAAAATATATTTGTATAATTATAATTTAACAAGTTTATATCAAGAGTTAAATTATACGATTGTGTTTGCTAACTCTGGTAAAATATTAGGTCTTTAAAATTTTAGTTCATGCAAAGCTGTGTACTTTGTTTATAAGGAGCAAATTATTAAAAGTTTGCTAGCGACAAAGTTAAAAAAAAACAAAACAAAACAATAAACTTACGACTACAAAAGTAATAACACTTTAGTCACTAACTGCAATATAAAAGTAATAAAACTATAATAGTGTTATTACATTTATAAAGCACTTATTACTTTTAAAGTTCATTCTTTGTTCAAACAACATTATTAATTCCAAACATTTAATAAAAGTAGAAAAGCATCTAGAAAAAATAAAGTGGATATTCAAATATTATTAAAAATTTAAGGAACTTTCACAGATCACTTAAACAACGTTATAAAAAAGTACTTTATAAAAAGTATAGCATTATTAAAAACGTTATGCAAAAACGCGCATTAATTTTAAAATCAACCAATAAAAAATTTTTATTGGTTACTTCTAAAATTAACGTGCGTTTTTACGGTCTATTAGTAACGTTTGTCATAATGCTAAACTTTCAATACGACACATTTTCATAAAGTTGTCTGTCACGATTTTATAAGTTACTTTAGTTTTAATATTATTTGAAAATCCACTTTATTCTTCTAGATATTTTTCTACTTCAATTAAAATTTGGGAATACTAATGTTGCTTGAACAAAGAATGGATTTTAAAAGTTATAAGTGCGTTATAAAAGTAAAAACACTATTATAGTGTTATTACTTTTGTAATGCAGTTAGTGACTAGAATGTTCTTACTTTTGCATTTGTAAGTTTATTGTTTTATTTTTTATTTTTTCTCTAACAAATTTAAGTTAATTCTCCCCTTATAAACAAGGAACACAGTTTTGTATAAACTAAAATTTTTAATGCTAGATATTTTTCCAGATTTTGCGTTTTGCATTCGCTTAATTCAATCCTTGTTGCTACATTAAAATTATAAAAATAAATTTTACAAACACTTTAAAATTTTTTTTTTTTTACTTTCCTCTTAAAAAAAAATTAAGAAAAGGAAAATCATTCTTTTTATTGTAGACTTCAAATTTTTTTTGCTTCGCCTTATCAAATTTTGTTGCTGAATGTAACTCTAAAGAAACAAAAATAAAAACAGTACACAAATTATTTAAATTATTAATTTGTTTTTATTTTTTTCTATTTCAATCTCTTTTTATTTTGTTAGTTTTGTTTTTTTTGTTTTTGAAACTTTTTCAGCGTTATTATAAAACTTGCAAACGGCCGTGTTCACGTTTTTTAAAATTATCTAATCGCGTGTGGTCATACGAAACAAAAAACCGCACGCCTTTCCTGGGAAGGCTTGTAACTATATATTTAGTTCATATTATATGTATGCATATTTGAATAGAATAAATTGCGTTTTTTAGAATGATTATGGCTTATTATGTAGCTTCAGTTGAAATTTTTTTCTATGATACTCAACAACTTGGTAAAGAAGCTGACGCTGATTGATATTTTTCGTCAAAACTTCATTAAAGTCAGTGGCTAATTTAACTGCCCGTTCTGCAGTCATTAACCACTTTCATGGCACGAACAATCTTACAAGCAACCTTGTAGTCATCACGATTAGCCCAAGTTTTAGGAGACGATGTCAAGAATTCTTTTGGTAGATTTAGAGAGTCAAACAAATTAATTGAGCATCATGTAATAAAGTTACCTATAGAAAGTTTAGAGAATGTATAAATCTTGTTTGAAACAAGCCTTCTATTGTCAGTTTTCTATCTAGTTTTCATGCTGAAAACTAGATAGAAAACTGACAATAGAAGCTGAAAACTAGCTTCTATTCTATCTAGTTTTCATGCTGTTGAATCTTTCCCACCTCAAATCTAGTTCTCTTAAATTAATTTTTTATTATTATTTTGTATATTATTTAGTTATTATATATTAATTTTTACATTAATTTAAACAATAACGTTAACTTTATTTTGTGGTTGACGGACTTTACTTTTGAACTAATTTGTGTTCAAAATTGACGGTTACAGAAGTCCATACTCCAAATATAATAAATGGATACAAAAGGCTAAGTCTTTTCATCCAGAAAACTTTTAAATATCAAGGTCTTGTTATGATTTTGCTCAAGTTTATTTTAATATCTAATAAGTCTATTATAAATAATATTTTATGTAGCATAATATATTACATTAAAAAACATTTTAAAAACTGTACACCGTTCTTACAAAAAATAAAATGACAATTAGGTAAAATATACTCATTAATTGCAAATAGAAGAAAATTAGACAAGAATAAAAAAAAGTTTAATTTTTTAATAAGTAAATACCTTTTTAATCAAAACATTCAGCAACAGAAAAATTTGTTTTAATATGACGTTAATATGAATTAAAAAATCAATTTAAAAAGTATTATTAAAAAACATATTTTTCTACCAAGCGCATATTTTTTTAGATTTAGTTTTAATTTGTCATATTTTGTTCAAGGAATCAATGACCAGTAGTTTTATGTAGTTTTAAGTAAAAGTGACCAAGGTCCTAGCCCTATCTAAAAATGGGATTTTTTACAAACCCGGCCCAATCCCCAGCAAAATTATAAGATTTAGCAGGGGTTTAAAATCTGGGGTTAGGAAAAAAATTATAATACTTAATATATACTAAATTTATGCATACATTTACTATTTATTAAATACTGGCATATATTTATTTGTAATTTAAACAAATTCACTTCTGACAAGATTGCAAACACCACTATTAAGTTATTTGTTACTAAAAAACAAAAGATAGGGTTAAAGAGAAAGAAAAGGGTTAACTGAAGACTTAAAAAGTTGTAGGTTGTATAAGTCAGAAAATGGGTGAGAGTTTTGAGCTTTTGTTGATGAGCGAGGAAAAAATAAAAAGAAAAATTTTTATAGCATGGAGGGTAACATGGAGATTAAAGTTGAATCAAGGGACAGATACAGTAAAATGATGCGACTTTGCTGAATGACAAGCAATTGAGAATGAGTTTTGGTTGATCAAACTAAAGATGATGGCTTGTTTAAGCAGTGACCATAATAGCAATTGTAGAAAAAAGAAAAAGATACAACCTTACAATGATGGGAGAGTACCTCAAGATTGGCTGATGAATCAGATCCAATTTATACAATTACAATGCGCTTTTGGACCTTGTCTTAGAGCAAGAAGGCCGCTTTTTAACAATATTGCAATAATTGTTTGCAGTAACTGAATTTTAAATCTATAAACCACTGCTTGCCCCAACCTAATACAGAATAGAGAGATCAGATAAAAGATTAGCTGCTCGTTCCAAGCAATCAAAAAGTGAAGACTTTTTGTCAAGACAGGAGTATAAAATTGAGTGTTTTTTTTACATTCAGTATCTCTTTCAATAGATTGAGTGTGTTTATATAATCACAAAATAAACCTAACTAAAGAAAGCAAAACACAAGTCAATTTTGAAATCTCAACTTGTGACAATAAAGGATTTTGAAGAACAATTTTAAAAACTATTTTTCAATATAATACCAATACTTACTACCAAAAAACCAATAACTGATTTTTTAACATATTTATTAACAGAATAACTAATAAGTGATTTTTTAACAGAGTTTTTCTTAAAGTTATATTTAAAAAAAAAAACAAGATCCTAGCTTGAGTTTTTTATTATCCTAAATATTACAAATTTTTACTAAGCTAAGCAAGAAGTTCAAAACAAATAACTGTTACTAGCGGCATTTGGAGTAAAAGGTTTTTTGAAATTCAGAATTGAAGACAACTTTTATTTTTTAAGTAATCTGGGCAGAGAGGGAGTTGAGGTTTTAAAGTGTTTGTGCAAAATGAAGGTGGGAAGACAGAGCTTTCAGTGATACTGATAAAGTCACTTAGAGCAGGATAGCAATAGCAGGAAAATCATAAAATTAAATAGCTTTTTAATTTCCCAACTAGTTGATTTAATATTCTGCACAGATTTTTTTAAAACTTAATGGAATGAGTTTCAAAGATTTGTTGCTTCATCAAGTTGAGGAACTAATAGTTATTACTTGCACTAAAACTGAATATTCAAATGAAACTCTCCCATAAAAATGACCAGAATCCTCCATTAAACCTGGTGAATTGTCTGTTTTAGCAGCAAACAATTTAAAAAAACAGGAAATATTATTACTCACAATAAACATTCTTCTTGTCTTTTTAGTGACTTTTTAGTTTTTTGGATACCAAGGTTGGAAAGTTCAAATACTTTATGCCAAAGTTTGTATTTAGCCTGGGTATTATCTTTCCCTCCAATCTCCCAAGAATTAAACTTAAGATAACTGTCTTTTTTTAACTTTATTAGTTTACTATTAGCTATTTTTATCTATTTTACTCATTATTCTTATTCTAAAAATACAACAACAAAGTATGAAACAAATGATAGATATGATTGTATTGTAAAATGAGTCCTCATATAGAATTCCCTTCACCAACAGAATTGTATTTCTCAAAAGGAATTCCTAGAATTTTTACTATCTGATTTGTTAAAAAAATTTCCATGGCTTTAGCCAAAATTAACTAATTTTCTAGGTTTTCCAGGTTCAATTCTGATTCTGAATGTAAAAAAAATGTTAAAATTTATTTAGTTTAGTTAAAAATCTTTTAAAGTTGTAAAAATAAATCTAACGGCAAATATTCAAATATTACAAATGTATTAAATACTTTTTTATAAATGTCATTTATACAAAAAGGAACAAGAATTTATTTCAAATTTCTGCAAAAGACCATAACAGCAAAAAATTATTGGGATGAAAAACAAGAAAACTTATGATGTAAATATGCGAGTAAAAGATTCAAAAATGTGTAAAATGCCCAAAAGAATAATAAAATTACTCATTATTAAAAATTAACCAATTAATCAAACATAAAAACAAAGTGAAGCATGTATTTTTAAATTTTTATTGTAAATTTTTTTAAACACATCACCAATTAAGACTATTAAATTTTAATGTGTTTAAATATTTGGATCATTTCAAAATAAATTTTACTCGTATTGAAACTTTTTTAAACAAAACAAAAACAACTTTAAAAACACTTATTTATCCCATTGACACAAGCAATTCTCTATTTTATTTGCTGGTTTATTGGTACAGTTGTAGATGCTGTTTTTTGTTTATTGGTACTGTTGTTGTTGTTATTGTTTATTAAAAAAAACTTACAACTAGTGTTCCTTCTTTGCCATGCTTCTTATGAAAATTAATCATCTCTTCAAAAGGGTATTCACATGTTATGTCACTATTTAAAACAAAAAAGGGTTCTGTTGATTCTTCAAGCCAATGCCTAGCAAGCGCTAACGGACCAGCTAAAAATTAAATTTTTTAAAACCTATAATTTTCAATAAACACTTATTTTCATAAAACATTTTTAAATTTGCTGAAAATAAAAATATAAAAAATAAATTATAGTACCTGTTCCCAAGGGTTCCCGTTCATGTGACATACTTATCTTAATCCCAAGCTAAAAAAGGAGTGATTACTTAACAAATATAAAATCACGAAAAATACAATTAGAAGTAACAACAATATTTTTAGTAGTATTATATTTATTCTATTATTTTTTAGATATAATGTTTTTCCTAATGCATTTCCAAAATATCCAGTTCAATATTTTAAAGTACTGCTTAAGGAAGTAACTTCTTTTAAATATTCCAGGTTATGTCATGTTCGAGATCATCGTGATCAGCCTGCTATTGGTAACATGTAAACTAATAATGCTTGCCTCATGTCTTGCTTGCATAATTCACATTTCCAGGCAAAAAAGCTGAAGTGATTTAAATATCTAACAATGGGTTAGTCTGTTTAACTGGAATAGAAAGAAGAGTATGGCCATAAGATTTGAAAGTCGAATTAGAAGAAGAGTTTTTTGCAAATAGTTCTGCCTTATTCTTTGGAGAGGTAATAAGATCAGTCCCATGAATGAGAGATGGAATGTTAAACCTACCTTTGTTGAAGACCCTGTTGAAGATTTTCCGAAGTCTCTAGAGCATAACTTCTGAGATAAGATGCAAGATTTGGTGAAATGAGAATAGTTAGACTTAGCACCATTTTGCATTGACTTCTTGCAATAATAAATAGGCATTTGTTCACAACAGAGTTGTTCTTTTGAAAAAGATGAAAAAAATGATTACGATTAGATATCGTAACTACAAAAGAAGGTGAAAACCATGGAGTAGAATGAGGCTTGACTTCTTGCCAACAAGAAGGAATAAAAACTTACATTCCTACATGGATCTAGGAGGTTATGTAAGAGGCACATTTATCAGTGGAAAGAGAAAAGTCATCAGACTAAGTACCATCAAAAAGAATACCACAGACGGAATCCCAACCAGCTTTAGGGAAGTAGTAAGTAGTGCGATGATAGGACCAGTTTGAAGAAGAAGTATGAAATCAAAGATTTATAGAGATCATTGCATGGACAGAACCAACTTATGGAGAAAAATAAGAAACTGAACACAAGCTAGAATTAGAGACAAGACATAAATCAAGGAGCGAATATAAAAGGAGATACAAACTCTGACTTAATATTTCCCTGCTTTGGGGCTCTAAAAAAAAGCTAGAAATAAGGCGTTAAGAAAAAGCTAGAAATGATGTCTCAATAAAAATACTCATCTTTAAATGTTTACTGTACCCAGCTATTGTCTTCTAGAAGGTCTCCTAGGCTAAGACTTTAGGGGTAACTTTCCATCAAATGAATCTTTCTGATCAAGTCAGGATATCCTGCTACTGTTAACATGTAACCCAATACAACCTGCTTCACGTTCTTCAATTCTAGAGATGGCAACTCAATAATAAATCTTATCATATAATAACATCTTGATGTTAAACATATCTGGCTGCTGTCTTAAAGACTTAAGAGATAAATAGATTCTATTTGTTAATCAGTCTCATACTCCTTCTTCATCAATTAGGCTGGCGTAGATGTATTTATAATACATTGTTTCCAGTTTAGGATGTTGAATGCTGGATCTTTATGACTCAATGCATGGGTTCTGTTTGAATGGATTTTGATCTTCTCGTTCTACTGCTTATTTGTTAACAGTAATTACAGATAGGTTTTATCAATATTAAGATAAATGTGGAGAGGCTAAGACTAATGCTCTCGACATTTCTAAAGCTTTTGATTTAAATATGTCAAGAGTGATAGCCTTACTTTCTTCTTACAGAGTATCAAGTAACATTTTTAAGATTATTTAATCTTTCCTTACCAATCGTAGTATAAAATTTGTCCTTGATGAACAGCACTCCTCTTCATATCCTGTAACTTTAGGAGTTAACCAAGGTTCTATCCTTGGCCTTACACTCTTTAATTTATATTAGCG
Organism: Hydra vulgaris; assembly: GCF_022113875.1. Lineage (NCBI taxonomy): Eukaryota > Metazoa > Cnidaria > Hydrozoa > Anthoathecata > Hydridae > Hydra > Hydra vulgaris. The sequence goes on from NC_061168.1 coordinate 18,502,353, forward strand.
ATATCCCAGAAATTCTTACATCTAAGGTGGCATTGTTCGCTGATGATACTACCATTTATTCTTGACTTGATAAGAAGCCAACACTCCCCGATTGCTTGGAGGGGGCATTTGAGCTCTTAGTGGCTGGAGAATCTCAACTCAGATAAAACCCAATTTTTTGAAGCTAACCGTTTTCAAATAATCTAGAGCTAATCGTTTTCAAATACCCTTCATCTTCTAGGATTAACTTTTCCTCTGATCTTTCTTGGAAATCGATTGCAAATCAATATCAAATCAATTTCAAAATTAGCATCTGCTAAAGTTGCATCTTTTTATTTTGCTCGCCACTTTCTTACTCAGGATTCTATTCTTTATCTCTATCAATCTCAAATCCATCTATTGCTGCCATATCTGGAGCAAATTTTCGAATGGTGCCCTTTCTCTTTTAGACAATGCAAAAACGCATATTAAACATAGTTGAACCATAGCCAACCTCCAACCATTATCACATTGTTGTAATATTACTTCTCTTTCTCTTTTAATAAATACTACAATGGGCACTGCTCTAAAGTGCTAGCGTCTTTTGTGCTACCTACTAAAATTCATTTTCATGTTACTCATCATTCAATTAAGTCTCATCCTTTTACTGTGACTGTTCTTAGGTGCTCCAAAAATTCTTATTTGTCTAGTTATTTTCCTGGAACATCATTCCTGATTTCAGGCTTGAACAGGAATGGTGTGCGATTAAGCACTATTGCTGGCCACACAAATAATTTTATTTTTTGACAACTTGACCACAACTGTTTAGATGTTTAAATGATTTAAGAAATGCGCTAAAAAAAGAGTTTAATGGCTATTATCCTTTGATTGGCAAAGACTTCAATAGTCACATGCTTGGCTAGGGCCTATACCAGGCCTTGTTTTAAAGTGTTACGCCTAGAGCGATTTACGTAGGCCTTAAGCAATTTTTACGTACGCGTAGAGCTATTTTGGTTAAGCTACTTTTTATCATTTTTTAACTTTTAAATTAGTGGTAACATTAAAGAAGTAATTAATTTTTAAAAAAACCACATTAACTTTTATATAACGATATGTAAAGATATTTATTAAAAAAAGGAATTTACTTTAAAAATAATTGTTGTAACTTTTCATCGCGATATATCTTTCCTTTTTATAGCAATTAATTTGACGCTAAACTTTTTATCCAAATATTTAGCAACATGAAAAATTGTTTGTCAATCCTTAACTACAAATTTTTTGCAATGTTTTTAATAAAAAGTAGTAATTTTTTAAAGTTTTAAGTAAAAAACTTTAAAAAAATCTATATTCCATATTTATTAATACAGAATATAAATGTTTTTTGTAATATAGATTTTTTAAGAATTTTTTACTAAATTTATAATTAAAAACATTTGCAAAAAAATTTGTAATTAAGGATTGACATTTTTTTTAATATCTCGAAAAAATGTCTTAATATTTTTGTTATCATGATGACAAAAATATCAAGACATTTTTTCGAGATAATTAAAAAAATGTCTTTGCTTTTCTTATTAGTTAAAGGTATATAGATACTTTTACCTTTAAGTTATGCGGGGGGAGGGGGGAGGCACAGAAGAAAAAAAATTACCTGTTACTCGCAATATTTGAATGAAGACAATTTATTAAATTTCTTCTGCATGCGATTCAATAAGTTTTTTTCATAAATCAAGTTATATTATAAAGTAAATAAATTACTATTAAACTATAACATCCGCTGATGACACTAATATTACGTTGAATATATTTATATAACGGAGGTTTCATTATGCACGCGCACATTACAGATTCCGTTAAATAAATACTAAGGCACGTTTTAGTTTAATGACAGTTTCTATTTTTTACTAACAAATATGTATTTTTCTTTATAAAAGAAGACAAACTAGTATATAAAAACCTTGTATATTTCTATTCTCTTTAAATTGTTTAAAGTTCGAATATGGATTGTATTTTGAAGGACAAAAGATTTACTTTAAAAACTTTTAAATATTGGGACTTTGCCGATGCTTTGCCGATGCGATGATCATAAAAAAAATGAGAAGACTTACGTTATTAAAATCAAATGTAAGTTATGTGATTTTCATCAAAATAAAATATAATCCAAAACCAATGGTGCCGTAAGGGCAGCTGCCCTACAGTTTATAAATGACACAAGTCATGTTAAAATATTTTAACATGTTATTATATTTTATTTAAGTTGGTATACAAATAAAAATAAAAATATAGTTCAATAAATAAATTAAATTTTTGTTCTTATCAAAGATTACCTCAAATTTATTCTTTTTTTTTATTTTATTATTCCAAGTTAATTGCTTACAAACGAAAAAAAGAGTTGTAATTATACGTAGAATGAAAATACTTTTGAGTTTGTTTATAAGTTAAGGAACTTAATTTTTAATAAACAAATTTTTACGAACGTTTATTATAAATAGATACAATTCAAATTATTAAATATACTTAAATTATTTCAGTTGAGTATTTTTTTAAGTTTGCACGATTAAAGTTTGGCATAGAAGTAATTGTTTTTTTGTTTTAAGAATAATTAACAAAAGAGTTTGCATAATAAGAACTTTTATATTTAATTTAATTTTTTTTTTTTTAATTTCCTAAAATTTTAAAAAAAAAAAATTTAATCGTTAAAAACGATTTTTTTCTATAGCTCTGTTTCTTTGTGATTTGTTTAAAAAGTAAAATATTTTCACAATAACATAAAAATTTATGAATTAAATTCCTGGCAAACGCGTTCTAAACTATGTATCAAAAACATGCTCAAAGCAGACAAAACTTTTTTATATTTTTATAAAACGCAAGTTGAAACGCTAAGCAAGATAAATTTAAAAAATATTTAAAAACCTAAGTTTTTCTTTGTTATTCAAAACAAAATTGTTGTTTAAATAATTAACATGGGTTTGTGTAATGTTAATATTTTTTGTTTACTCTAGAAATTTTTAAAAATAAAAAAAATCATTATTATTTTTATTCAATAATGATTAAAAACAATTATTCAAAAACAAATTTCAGAAATAATTAAAAAAAAAAAAAAAAAATATATATATATATATATATATATATATATATATATATATATATATATATATATATATACTTTATTAAATAAAATTGAACTAAAATTAATAATAAAATAACAATTGAAAACATTACAAAATTTTCATAATAAATTTACATTTAAAATGTTTATAGTTATTTGAGTTAGTTGTTAAATTGGACTAGTTAGCGGTTATTTAATTATTGCGGTAGTTAAAACACTTAACATCTATAAAAAAAAATAAAGATAATTTTATGACGTCAAAATCGCGTTAAGCTATTGCATTAAGCACTTTTTTATATAAAACAAGGCCTGCTATACTTATCCATTATAAAACATCTACTTGTAGAGAAATTAGGTTTGAATTCTCTGTCTTTTCTTTTTTTTTACGTGCTTCCACTTGCCACCATTTCACTCAATCACCTTTTTCTTCCTTCTCATTCTCCTTCTTCTTAAGACTGCACTCCTTTAAATTTCTGACCAAAATAATCAAGCACTTTCTCTTTATCCCTCTGCCATTATTATTGATATTGGTGACTTTAATGACTATCACACTGGATGACTTGGCTCTACCACCACTGATCCTGCTGGTAGTAAAGCCCATAACTTCTGTATTCATCAATCACTTACTCATTTATTTTTTTTAATTTTTATTTTAGGTGCTCCATTAAGTCCTTCAGCCTTATCAGTATTTTCCATCGAGTCCTTCAGTCTTATCAGTATACTTCAGTATTGTTTGTCCACACATCAAGTTTGATTTGTTTTTCCACACATAAGATAATTATTTTAGACAACTTGACCATGGCTGTTTCAATGTTTTGATAACTTGAGCGTTTTAAAAATGCATTAAAAAAGCTAAGCTAAACTAACTAGAAAGTTCAACAAAAAAAAGTTCTAAAAATAGGAAAGAAATTTTATCAAAAGTGAAAGTAAAAAATAAACTTAAAAAAATTAAAAATAACAAAAACTAAAAATCATTAAAAAAATTTTTTACATAATATAATTACTTTAGAAAAGATCATAATAATTTTAAAAAAATGCCACCCTATTTGTCAGATTATACTGATTCTTATATAGTTGAGAGTACTTATTAAAATAAAAATTCCTTGAAAATTTTAGCCTCTGGCTCCAAGAAGATTCTGAAATATGACCATTTTACTTTTAGCAGATACTGGCCAGGCCCCTCTTGTCCCATTAGAATTTATTTAAAGGTTTCAAGTCACATAACAAGCCTTCCCAGGAAAGGCGTGCAATTTTTCGTCTCGTACGTCCACGAAAATGTAAACAACTTGATCATGGCCATTAGCGCAATTTTTATTATATGCGTTGCTGAAAAAAGTTTTAAATTTAATAACTACATAAGAAATTAAACTTAAATAGAAAACAATAATAAAAGTTTAAATAACTTGTGTTTTTTTATTTTTGTTTTTTCTTAGTGGTTATTATTATTGGCAACAAAATTCAGTAAGTCGAAGCAAAAAAAAAAAAAAACTCTTTTAAGCGTAAAAAAGGATGACTTTTCCATATTTTATTTATTTATTCTTTTAAAGAGGAAAGAGAAAATATATATCGTCATCTGTTTGTAAAATATATTTGTATAATTATAATGAAACAAGTTCAGGCCTTGTTACGAGATTTCGCTGCGTAACGGAAAAGAGCAACGCGAATAAATGTAACTCAATAAAGATAGTTACATTGTTAAAAGTTTAATTACGTCAGTTGCGTTTTATTAAATACCTCATTGTAATTAAATTTAAAAATTAAATTTAAAACGACATTAAAAATTATTGTAAGTCTTTGAAATGAAATGGCTTTAAATTTAAAAATATTGTTATTAAAAAAAATTATAAAGTTTAAATGTTGATTTAAAAAAAAAGTTTCCTTATATTAAAATCTTATACTTATTTAAACTTAATTTTTTTGCTTTAAAACATTAGTTTTATGGGTTGTTTTTTTTTTTAAAACAAAGGGACACCAATTTATGGTTGATTTTCTTAAAAGGATTTAAATGTACTTACAACTTAAGGTTGGTTTCCATATAGTCGCATGACAGTTGCGCAACAACTTTTGCAATATTTGTCGCACAACCCAGCTGTTTCCATTAATTTTAGAAGCGTTTTTAAATTTTTGTTAAGATAACAAAAATAAAGTAGTAGCTATGCTCTGCATGACCTAATTGGGGAAAGGCCCAGCAATTATAGGGGTCTTTTTTGAAATTTTTAAGGGTTTATTACAAAAATCAAGGAACTTTTTCTTTAAGTAACACATAATAAAAGGGTATTTTTTAAAATTTTTTAGCCCTAATGACATGTTTTGGGAAGAGCCTCTGATTCACTAGCCACAACACTGGTTGTAAATTTGTTCTTAATTGTAAATGCGTTCTTAAATAAAGTTTTTTTTTTAATTATTAAACTAAAAAAATTTTTGTAAAATAAAAATTATTTCTCATAATTACTTTTATTAGTTTATGCCTATGTAAAAAGTAAATAAAAAATGTTACAAATACTGATTATGTAATAAAGACTGACATTACTTTATTTTTATAAATATTGTTGTATTATTTTACTTGTAGGGTTGTAGTTTTTACAAAAAATTATTTTAAAGTGTTAAGTTAAAAATGTCTACTGCATAAAACTTAGATTCAACTTATTGTAAAAAAACAGGAATTTCAACACTTTTTTCTAGGCAAAAAAAAATTTTTTTTTTTTCTTCAGCTTAATTCTTTCGGACAATATTTCTCTTAACTTTAAATAACTTGATTTGTATCTGAATTTAGTAATAGCTAAAATAATATTAATTATATATATATATATATATATATATATATATATATATATATATATATATATATATATATAATTATATGAATAAATTAATTCTCGTGTTACTCGTCATTCAATTAAGTCTCATCCTTTTTCTGTTACTGTTCCTAAGTGCTCCAAAAACTCTTATTCGTCTAGTTTTTTTCCTTGAACATCAGTTCTTTGGAATTCGCTTCCTTCATCTTCATTCCTGATTCATATAATTTGCAATCTTTTAAGTCTTCTGTCAATCGTTATCTTGCTCTACAATCTTCATCTTTTCTCTTCCAGTAACTTCCAACACTAATTAGTGGTTGCTTGCAGCCTTGTTGGAAGCGAAGATAATTAAAAAAAAAAAAAAAAAAAATTTTCAGAAATGGAAAATAATAAAAGGTTTAATCTTCTGAAATGGCAGCTTGCACTTTGCAATAGATTACTGGCACTTAGAACATTACAAAGTAAAAAGAAAAAAAGAAAACACAAATTTTGAATACGCTCATTATTTAGAAATCATTGCGAAAAAGGAGCATTTAACACACTTATTCCTGAGCTACGTCTTCATGTTCGAGAATTTTTTTATAGATTTTACAGAATGTCTACTGAAAGGTATGAACACTTGCTGTCAATGGTTGCACCTAGCATAACAAAATAATCTTGTCGAAGCCATCAAACTATATCACCTTCAGAACGATTGACTGTGACCCTGAGATATTTGGCTACTGGGGATTCACAACAAACACAATCTTTTTATTTTAGACTGGGCAGAACAACAGTATGCAACATAATCAATGAAACGACAAAGGCTATTTGGGATATTTTGCAACCAAGTTATTTAAAGGCACCAGTAAGTTCAGATAAGTGGAAAAAAATAGCAAATGAATTTGAAAATGAGTGGAATTTTCCTAATTGCATTAGGGCAATAGATGGAAAACATGTATGTATCATAGTATGGTTTTGCTAGCCATATGTGATGCAAAATATTGCTTTACTTTGGTAGATATAGGTAGCTATGGCAGAGATAACGATCCATCTATATTTAATGAAAGTAAAATCGGTAATGCTTTTAAAAATAATTTGTTCAAACTTCCCAAGAACCGACAGCTATCAAATGGCACACAAGTACCACCAGTGCTAGTTAGTGATGATATTTTTGCGTTAAAACCTTGGTTATTGAAACCTTTTTCTGGTAAAAACTTAACAATCAAAGAACCTATTTTCAACTATCGATTATCTAGGACTAGAAGGACAACTCCTTTGGAATTATGGTAGCTAAATGGAGAATATTTAGATATCCAATAAAAGCAACCCTAAAAATATTGAAAACATCATAAAAGCTGCTATTTGTTTACATAATTACTTAAAACTCAATGACAGCATTCACTATGTACCATCTGGATTTGCTGGTTTAGAAACAAATTCTAGTGAACTTATTCCTGGAGACTGGAGAAAAATTGCGCTTGAAGGTGATGCTTTAAACATTTTACCTTGATGTATAAGCAATCGATACACAACAGATGCTAGCACAGTGAGATTAACACTAACAGAATATTTTAATCATCCAAGTGGATCCTTGTCATGGCAACATAATTATGTAACTAGTTGTGGGCACAATATAACAGGAAATCAAATTTTTTTCCAATAGTGAAAAAGAACACATCCATTCTTCTGTTTTAATAATATATTGTTGTATTAATATATTAAATTACTATTGAAAAATTACATATAACAAAATGTTGAAAGTTTTTAAAAGAATGTTTACAAATTATATTTTTATTCTTCTAGATATTTTTCTACTTCAATTAAAATTTGGGATTACTTATATTGCTTGAACAAAGAATGAATTTTAAAAGTTATAAGTGCGTTATAAAAGCAATAGCACTATTAAAAGAAAAAAAAAAAAAAGTAATTATAATTGTAAAATAAAAAGTAATAACAATATTAAAAGAAAAAAAAAAAAAAAGAAAAAAAATAATAATAACACTGTTATTACCTTTGTAATGCAGTTAGTGACTAGAGTGTTATTACTTTTGTAATCGTAAGTTTATTGGTTTATTTTTTATTTTTCGCTTACAAATTTAAGTTGATTCTCCCCTTAAAAACAAGGAACACGGTTTTGTTTAAACTAAAATATTGAATACTAGATTTTTTCCAGATTTTGCGTTTCGCATTCGCTTAATTCAACCCTTGTTGTTACATTCAAACTATACAAATAAATTTTACAAACACATTGCAATTTTTATTTTTGCTATCCTCTTAAAAAAAAAAGTTAAGAAAAAGAAAACCATTATTTTTATTGTAGACTTTAAACTGTTTTTTTTTTTTGCTTCGCCTTATCTAATTTTATTGCTGAATGTAACAACCACTCTAAAGAAACAAAAATAAAAACAGTACACAAATTATTTAAATTATTAATTTGTATTTATTTTTTTCTATTTCAATCTCTTTTTATTTTGTTAGTTTTGTTTTTTTGTTTTTGAAACTTTTTCAGCATTGATTATTATAAAACTTGCAAATGGCCGTGTTCAAGTTGTCTAAAATAATATACTCGCGTATGGTCATACAAGACGAAAAACCGCACGCCTTTCCGGGGAAAGCTTTCATAACTTTAAAAATATACTTTACTTAAAAATTTGTACCAGGCCATTTTTAGGGTTGGCGAATTCATTGAAATAATCAGAAATGTAAAAAAATATTTTTAAATATCTGTATTTATCAATTTAAATAAATTTAGGCAATTTTTTATATACCAGATTTTGATGCTCAAGAAACCCATGTGGCCTTACTGATATCAAAAAAGTATATATTACACATCATTTTATATTCATTGATCTTTCAAAAAATATAAAGATTTTGATCTGCAAGTATATTAGGGTACATCACCGAAATTTTATTTCATACTCAGCTGTCTGGTATTCCATGTTGTTCTGCAGGTCGAAATAAACTTACTGTGCAAAAATATATGAAACTGCATCATATTTAGAGGTCCCCTAGGCTATGACAACTTTCTCTATTACAGACCATGGAGACTCATTTCCCACCCATTACTTGTTTATTAAAATTTGTGTGAATAAATAATAGTTATTCTTTGTTGGCCATGTTTGTTGATGTTTTTAGATAAATAAATGTTATCTGCAAGTTTCTGAAAGTTTAAACTAATCAAAAATCAAATCCAAAGCCTGCCAATACAAGATTTGGGTAAGTTCTAATTTTGTTTGTTACTTCGATAACCAATGTTTTTGAAGTAACTTAAACCTACTTACTTACATAAATGAACTCAGTATTCACATTTTTTCACAACTGGCAACAATTGCATAATTGCATGTTAAACTCAGATAACATTTTGATTGTTTAGTTGGATGCACATTAAAAAAGCTAAGTGCATTAAGTGTTATATGAACTGGTAAATTTATAAACGCTTAATTTTGCAGAGTGAAATATGGATGATGAGAATATAAGGAATTCACAGAACTAATGCTGCTGTAACTGTCATCAGAGAAGCATGTAGTAACTTTCAAATGACTTACACAAAGCCCGTTGGATGGCGAAGCTGATCTACACCCTCAAGATTGCAGATTGTAAGATGCAGATTAAAGAGCTTCCTCCTGGCACCATTACTAGTCGTCACCAAGTGAAAAAAGTGCGTGCCTTTGCCACATTTGTAGCTCATGTGTATATGCAATGGTGGCCGAGATGGGCCCACTTGCTCTATTCAGTACCCGTTTACTGTTGAATGAGAGACAAGCTATTGCTGATGCATTGCTACAATTCAGACCACAATAATTGTGTGACCTGGAGGCTCCAGTCTATCAATTTGGTAATGGATGGAGTAAACCTACTTTCCCGTCATCCATAAACAGCTCAACATGGCTGTGTGAACTTATTGGAGAGGACTCTTGGTTTACCATATATCCACTGCAGATAGACACCAGCTTTCTTGAACTCCCCGTTAGTGAGTGGGAAAGCTCTGTGACATACTTGAACAGTGCAAAGAATCTTGCAGCAGTGAACATTGGTAATAATTGCGCTGAAAGAGGTGTTAAACTGTCTTCAGACTTTGTTGATACTGCTAGATCAGATGGACACTTTCAAAACATTCTTCAGGTGGTTGAAAAAGATTGCAAGAATGCTCCAAACCTTCGGCACAAACATGGTGTCAAGATCACAGACTAATTGAGCCGCACAACTTCATTCATTTCTGTTGTACAATCTACATGTTATTGAAACCATGCAGTGCAATCTAAAATGAACACTCAACAGTCGACAACACTCAATTTTTGTGTTGAAAATTTAATTTGACTTCAAAAATAGAAAAAAACAAATTATGTGTTCTTTTTAACAGCAAAGAAAATGCTTATTTATTATTTTGTACATAGTTAACCAATTTATATATCTATAATATGTAATTATGTATGACCAATCTTGAATAAGGACCAACTTTTCTCAGTCTTAGGCCTGCCAGCCTAGTGATCCTTATAATTTTCCTGCAGTCAGTCTAGTCTAATATTAACAATATCGCAATGGTTGAGATAAGTCTCAGGTTGTATTAATAATTCAGCTATGATGCCACAGAAATGAAAAAAAACATCCAATACACAAAAGAGTTTTAAGTTGACTGTTTGGACTCATAGGGGACCTCTAAATCAACTCTAATTTTGAAAATATTTCACTCAAGTTATCAGTATTCATAGCATAATACTTCGGAAACACAGACAGCTTATAAATATGAAGTTGATTTTTTGCCCTAGTGTGGTGATGCACCCTAAAGTATATGGATTTCCATATATGGATAATGCAGCAGCAGGTACATCCAGAGTCAATCAACACATCTTGAAGAACGCTGTTAATGTCCAAGCGTATAGTAAGTAACGCCATTATTGATCATTTAGGGAGATAGCTGGCACAAACATCTCCCTCTGCACGTTTTTTGGAAACATTCTTGATATGTGTCCTTTCTCTTGACAAGAGTAACACAAAACATCGATTGTCTCCCATCTTCGACCCAATTTGCTTCGATTGCTATGTCTTCGTAGATGACAATCTCTTGCAAAATGATTAGGGAGTTTAAATTCATAACAAACTGGTTGTCTTTGATCTTCAAGCAACCTCAACTCATCATGTCTTTTTGTTGCAGCAGCAGCAAAATTTTCATTTGTTCTATCGTTCCGTTCTTTAATTTAGATCTTACTACTATACAAATACTTGCTCGCGCAAGTATTTGTATAGTAGTAAAATCATCCATACGAGAACTTGATCTCAGCATCCGTCGAACTTTCTCAGGAAGCCCAGAAACAATAGAAGGCACATCCAATAGCTCTGTCTGGTAGCCCACCAATCAGCATAGTTGAAAGTCTTCTACTGCACCTGTAAATAAGTTGTATCAATACAAAGTTGGAGTAAGAGGTATTGATAACAACAAGAGTGCACATGATCTTTGTAGGAAGATAACCAATAAATTCAACTTAGCGATAAAGTATGGGTTAAACCCTCGGATAGCCAATGCGACTCTCAATATAAGATTGGAATAATTACAGGGATAATCCCAGAGCAAAAGGTAGAAGTGGACAAAATGTTTCGACATGTACGAGACCTAAAACAAGTAAGAGTTGACAATAACTTGAATGAAGATCTTGGACAAGGAAGAGGTGACAATGATTTAAATAAGGATTCAGAAGATGATGAAGAATTATACGTTATGCTGCCTGGAGAAAAAACAAACAAGACGCCAGTGTTACGTAGAAGCACATGAGAAAAGAGGACCTAGAAAATATGAGGCGTTTTAACGCTTAACTTACAAAGTCAATTTTGATGTGAAACTACAATAACCAGAGGGTCCATAAGGCTGGGCCACTAGGTCATGAAAAGGTTGAAAATATTGTCTCCAAAAGTTTTTTTTGTTTATATTTGTTCTATTCAGTTTTTGATGAAAACCAAATGGAACGTAAAAAATATATCACAAGATCCCACTACAAAAAAAGTGGGGCACTTGCTACAGTTCTCCCTAATGTCTTGGGACCCTGAAAACAATTTTAACATGCACATTCATTGGCACTACAGAAATTCTAAAATTTTCAGAACTCTAGCTAGTCTGGAAGTTACTGAAAAGCCAATAGCAATATTCCGCTGCAAAAAAGTGGAAATCATGTCCTGTTATCCATATATGGAAATCCGTATACTAGCAGATCAAAATCTTTACATTTTTTGAAAGATCAATGAATATAGAATAATGTGTAATAATCAATTTTGATATCATCAAGGCCACGTGAGTTTCTTGACCATTAAAAACATGTATATAGAAAATTGCCTAAACTTATTTAAATTGATAGTTACAGCTACTTGATAATAATTTTTTACACTTCTGATCATTCCATTGGATTTGTCACCCCCGAAAATAGCCAGTTACAAGTTTTTAAGCAAAAAAACCAAATATTTTTAAAGTTATGTGAATTGAAACCTCTATATAAATTTTGCAATTCTAAGGGGACAAAAGGGGTCTGGCCATCTATCTGCTAAAAGTAAAATGGAGTTTTTTATGATAAATAAAATTAATTTTTAAAATAACTTTTAATTAAATGTAAAGTTTTAAAATAAAGTAACAAATTACTCCTAACAATTGTTTATAATAAACACTTACTTAATTTATACTAAATTAAATAAGTGTTTATTATAAACAATTGTTAGAAGTAATTTGTTACTTTATTTTAAAGCTTTACATTTAATTACAAGTTATTTTAAAAATTGATTTTAATGTACAGCTTTTAATGTATTGATTTTAGTGAATAGCTCTTGTATTTAGCAAATCATTGGAAAATAAAACAGCCAAAATGTGGCCATATTACACCATCTGACAGTACTTTTTAAATAAATAAAAATTTTATATAATATTCTATAATTTAAATATATTTTAAATAATATAAATTTAAAAATATTATATAATATTCTATAATTTAAATATATTTTAAATAAAATTTATATATATATATATATATACATACATACATACATACATACATACATACATACATACATACATACATACATACATACATTACATACATACATACATACATACATACATACATACATACATACATACATACATACATACATACATACATACATACATACATACATACATACATACATACATACATACATACATACATACATACATACATACATACCTACATACATACATACATATATATATATATATATATATATATATATATATTTATATATACATACATATATATACATATATATAATTGATCTCACAAAAAGAAAAAATATATATTAAAAGGATGAGTCATTATTTTATATTATATAGAATAGTTTTTGTTTTTGAAAACTTCTGGTAAATAATAATTCAGTTTATAATACTATAATCAAACCTTTTCTTCCTCTTTTTTGAGTTCTTCTTCAAGCATATCTGATAGATAGCTGACAGCAAGGATTACATGCTTAACCCCAGCCTGGTATTTAAAAAAATAAAATAAATTTAAATAACTAAAAAAAATTATTATGCTTGCAATATAAGAGAACTTAATATAACTATCTAGACTGAAAACAAAAGAATACTTCATTTTGAATCATTTATTATTTTTAGATAAATTTATTTTGTTTGTAAGGTTATTTTAAAAGGTAAACATGACAATATACCTTTTTGTTGTTTTTTTTTTAAAAAAAAGATTTTAAATTAATAACAACAGAATGCATTTTTGTAATATAAAACTCAAGCTTAAATAAAATATTATAAAGTTATAATGGCAACCTTTGCCAATGCTTCAACTTGGTGCAAAAGCATTGGTTTATTACAAAACTCAATTAAAGGTTTCGGTCTTGATAAAGTTAGTGGCCTCAATCTTGTTCCATATCCACCAACCAAAATAAGAGCATTCATTTTTAAATCTTAAAGATAAATTTTGTTTTTATAAAATAAAAAGTGCAATAAAATAAAAGATACACACACACACACACACACACACACACACACACACACACACACACACACACACACACACACCACACACACACACATATTCGCGTTTCATTTTAAAATTTAAAAATGACTAAGTCGCCAATCAGAATAACAACAAAGCTACGCTTTAATAAAAATTTTGTAAAACAATGGTGATTATATTTTAGTCTATATTGGTTTACGTAAGTTGCGTTCTCTACACAAATTACGTGCGTACTTAATGTACGTGGATTTTACCAAATGGCATTCATTTGGTGAAAGGAAAAATTTTAAGCAATTTGCTTACGCTCAATTTACATTTATTTAATAATATTACGTAATTTAATAATTTTAAATATGCATACAATACTTTTTTAAAATTTTACACAAGTATATTAATTTAAACTATTTACTTTTACTTTGCTCTCCAAATAAACAGTCAATTGTATTCGACTTAATCTAAAATAAAAAGCGCATTTTTCAACCAAACAAAGTTTGTGAAGCGGAAATAACAAGTATAAATGAAATATAAAAGCGACCTTCCAAATGTTTATAAAAGAAAATTTATAATAGCAAAATTTATATATGTAATAGAATAAAAAATTTATATATGCAATTAAATAGTAGGGGAAGACGGGCAACACGGGTTTCCTGCAAGACTACCAGCTGTAGCTCACTAATATTTTGTCAGTATGTATTTAATACCCTAATTATTTAATACCCGCTAAGGTAATTAGTTAGTTACAATAAAAACATACCTAAGTAAACAAAATAAAAAAGTTCTTTTTTATTTTGTTTACTTAGGTATGTTTTTATATGTTTTTATCGCATTTTCAGTCATCTTGCCCCCATAGTGGGGCAAGATGACTGAAAATGCGTTTTCCGATTCTTAGTCCATTAGACATTGGAAAATGTAATTAAGTGTAACCCAATTAAGTTCAAAACAAAGCCAGATTCCTCGGGCCTAAATTCTATACCTAATTGGGGTAGCTGTATCCATAGTACCTAATACATTTAACGTCCTGTAAATATGCCAATAATATATGTCACAAGTCAATTCAGTTTAAAACTGAATTAACTTGCGACATGTCAAACTGCTATTTGGAGTTGACTAACCTTACGCTATATAGCCAAATCACTGACTAACAGTTTTAAATCTATTATTTAAAAGTATTATTTTGAAGATTTTCTGATTGGCAGCCATAATAAGCGAAACTGCCAATGACTGTATCGCAACTTTTATGAGTCCAGATATAATATTGTTTACAGCTTAGCCAGTCGTCTTCTAACGATGGTTAACTTCTTTAAACTTATACTGTATAAGTTTAAATACGTTTAAAGTATAGAATCCTAAGGTAGAGACCTGTGTGGTGTTCCACAGGTTTTTTTAATAAATTGGCTGTTTTCCGTGGTGCTCTGTGATAAGACCATAAAGACTTCTTGGGGCACCTTAATCAACTTAAAAAAAAAAAAATGACAAAGATAATTTTTTAATGCATATAAAAAAAAACTAAAAGAGATGGAAGAAAGATTCAGAAGGAACAATTTACGTATAAATGGAATATAAAAATCAACAAATGAAAATCAGAAAGTTAGTGAAATAAAAGTTAAAAAATTATTCGAAGACTGTTTAGGTTTATAGAGTATAAAAGTTTAGCAAGAAAAAACATTAGTTTTGAATCTTTTGGATTATAAATTATATATATTGGTTGAAACCTTAAAAAAATCTTTCTGTTAAAAGGTAAAAATATATTTATTAATGAGGACTTTGTACTGAAACAAATCGTATAAGAAAAAAACTTATGAGAAAAAATGAAAGAAGCCCGGCAATCAGGTAAATTTGCACATATCTCCTATGTTAAATTTGCTTACATCTCCGATGATAAATTAATAAAAATTAAATAAAAGAACTAAGAAAACAAATATGTTAGGGGTATTAAAACAATTCTTCGGTACTGGATGTAAATCAATCTAATTCAATTTCTATATTACACATCAATATATGCAGAGGCGATTCTACGAATAAAATGAGGGGAATGAATTCTCAAAAGTACCGACTAGCTTCTTAAAAAAAAAAAAAAAAAAATGTCCTTAAAACAAAAATTTTACCGACTGAATGGTGTCAAACTGCCGACCATCCAACTAAATTAGTAGTTTTTTTTTATTTATTTTTTTTTTTGGGGGGGGGAGGGGGTGAAACACCCCTCACCCCCTCCCCTACCTCTGTAAAATCGACTCTGAATATATGAATCATGCAACAACATTCGATAAGTTAAAAAAAACATTTAGAAATTCTAAAACACACTTTTGATGTCATAGGTCTAACAGAGTTTTGGCATGACTCAGAAACTTTTATTGAGTCCAATTTAAATTTGAACTTACCAAATTACCACATAATTAGTCAACCACAAGGATGTAGTAAAAAAGGACTTTGTTTATACATTTCAGAAACTGTTCAAGATTAAAAAGCAATCATGCTTAACCAAAAATGATTGTGAATGTTTAACAATAATCATTCATGAAAAAGTTCAAAATATTGTTGTTTATGCGTATACCGTCCTCCCGGATACGCATAAACAACAAAATTTTCCAAGATTTTATTTGAAATATAATAGTTAATAATTTTAGTAAATATTGGGGATATAAATTTAAATTCCCTAACCTATAAAAAAAAAAAAATCTTTCAAAGTTATTCTATTTAAATATAATATCCATGTATTAATAAACTAACTCGGGTAATTAAAATAAAAAATAAAATCTTTGATATTACTATGTAAATTACAACTATGCACATATATACAAAAAGTTCCACATTGTTCTATGTTCAATTTTGATTTAAATTAACAACATAACCTTTAATCAAACCCTAGAAGACTAGCTGTACTTTCTTGCTCCTTAAAGGGATATTTTAAATTGAGTAATGCATAGTTTTGTTAAATACAACGCTCGCCCCTCTTTTTTGTTTTTTTTGAAAATAATAATGATATATTATAAACTAGATGTCTAACTTCTATCTGTAAAGTGAGCTTTTGCCTTTTTTACAAATCGCAGATTAAATTCATTTTTTAATCGGAAATTTTTTAATCATTCTTTTTTAATCGGAAATGATTTTTTCCGATTAAAAATTCATTTCCGATTAAAAAAGACAACAGACGCTTTTAAATAATTTTTATGAAATATATTTTTATGAAATACTTTTAACGCCTATCAAAAACTTACGCTTATAAAAAAACTTTTATAAGTATTTTAAAATTATAAAAACGTCTTTTTGAATTATCTTTAACAAAATAGGTATTTTTGATGCTCTAAACTTGCATTTTTAACTTTTACTCCACATTTTGGCTTCAGCTTTGCCATTTTTATTTATAAACATGTATTAAGACTATATTTATAAACAAAAAAAAGCGCCAATAAAGTTACGCAAGTTAGACATCTAGTTTATGTAAAAGTCATCCGTTTTTCTACGGGAACGGGATAGGAAAGAGAAGAACAATCACGTGAGCATGCGTAGTTTTACTTTGGACAAATTAAAACTTATAATACGCATGCCCACGTGATTTTTTTTCCCTTCCTTTTCCCGTTCCCGTGAAAAAACGGATGAGTGGAAACTCACCTTTAAGGCGAGTTTCCACTCATCCGTTTTTTTACGGGAACGGGAAAAATAATCACGTGGGCATGCGTAGTATAAGTTTTAAGGAAAACTACGCATGCTCGCGTGATTATTTTTCCCTTTCCCTTTCCGTGAAAAAACGGATGAGTGGAAAACTCACCTTTATACATTATTGGAAAATATGGTAGTTTTCGGACGTTTTTTGCTTTATTCGTTAAGTTTGCTTTAAGTTTTAACCTTATAATATTTGATTATAAAGTGCTTTAGCTCGTAATTAAAATTGAAAAGATTAAATCTATTATTATTAAAAATGAGAAGATTAAATCTAAAAAGAAATGCTTGATCTATAAGATCAAGCATTTCCTAAGAAATATCAAGGGAAAACATTGCCAACAAACATCAAGGGAAAACATTACAAATGTACTGAATCTGTTAGTATCTTAAAATTTAAAAATTATTTAACGTTTAATTATTATTATTTTTTTTTTTTTTTGCTTGTTCAAAGAGTTTTAGAAGGCATGAGGACCCTCTAGCACTGCACCTATGGGTGTTTCAAGGAATTTGGAACTGGAAAAAAAAATTCAGTTTCACGTTTGAATTCCTTGTTAAATATCTATATAACTCACGCTTATCAACTAAAAAATAAAAAATAAAAAATCTAATATTTTAATTAAAAACGGAAACAAATACCAAAGAGTTTGGTATTTTTACTGTTTTTAAATAATTATTCCGCCTTAATCCGCCTCACTGAACGTCATTTAAAACAGGAACTTTTAAGACAGACATAAATGACCACTTTCCTATTTACATTAAAGTTTGTAACAATGAAATTACTTTGATTACTCATCCAAAATAATTAGCTTAAAAAACTTAATCTATCTACATAAAATACTAATAACTTCTCGCTAAAACTATGTGAAGAGAAATGGGAAAAAGTCTATGAATGTCATAATACTAATGAAGCATGCAATGCCTTTTCAATAAGTTTTTAAATATATGTAATGAAACATTTCCATATGAAATAATAAAAGCGGAAACGAAAACAATCGTCAAATCTTGGATGAATAAAGCTCAAGTAAAATGTTTGAAAAAAAACAAAAACTCTTCAACAAATTTCTAAAAAAAAAAAAAAAAAAAAGAGTAAAACCAGGTCAAATAAAGAGTTTTAGTTCTTTTTTTTAAAGTTGTAGAGAATTTTGAGGTGTATTATATAAAAATCAAATAATTTTTTTTTTAATTTTTTTGAGAAACTTTATTTAATTGGAAAAAAAAAACAATTTCATCCTACCCTTATATTTGGGGAGAATGAAATATGCAATTGATGCAGGGCCGACGACACCGGGGGGCCAGGGGGCATATGCCCCCCCCCACCCTAACACATCCTTTTTTTCTAAAGGAACTATATTTATTATTATTATTATTTTTTTAATATAAGAAAACTCTAGATATAGACAACTTTTTTTAAGAATTTACAGTTGTGCCTCCCCCCCCCCCACACACTTTGAGACCTGTGTCGTCGGCCCTGTGATGGGTTATTAAAAGTATACTTAATTAAAAAATTCAACCAATAACAACAATTAAAAAAACAACCAGTTAATAAAATTTATGTGACTTATTTATGTGATGATCAGGAGAGATTCCAGGCTGTAGCAAGTGTAGGTATTGCTACAGTCAGCTCAGTTTTTTTTTCTCTTTTTATTTTTTACATAGAATTTCAAGAAAAAGAGAAAAATAGTTTACAATATAATTTTTTTTTTTTGTAGTTATTTAGGTGCTCCCAGAAGTCCTTAAGGTCTTACCACAGAGCACCACGGGAGAGCATTTAATAGGAAGTTAACGCCTCCTTCCGTACCAATTGTTGGGCTAGAGCTGGCGTCGAACCTCGGACCTCTGGTTTCTGAGCCAGAACTCAAGCCATTGTGCCACGGCTGCTCAAAATTTAATTTAGTTAATTGAAAAATTTGATTTCAATAATGAGGTTTCAAGTACTCGGTGTAGTTAAGGCGATTTACAAAATATTCGAATACTTTTATTTGGAATTAGCATGGTTTTGTCAGCATATTATGTCCAAATAAGATCTTTAAATGTTGTAATTTTTTTTGCTTAAGGTTTTTATAATATTTAAAGAAACTTTTCTTTATTTTATATATTTTTCAAAACCTTCTTACTACCCGTAATAGTGAATCTAAAGAACACTATTTTGGAGTCTTTAGATCAATTCCGCTCATCGGCGTTAACATGAGTTCAGTTAAAATCTTTTGAAAAAGTTCCTTATCTACTACTGATCCTAGTTCTAATCGGTTCTGACGTATATTAACTATATATAGTTGTCAAAACACAATATTTCTATCAATTTTGACAAAAAATACTAGAATTCTGACCAAGTAATAAAAAAGTAATAAGTAATAAAAGTATTTAGTTTGAATTTATTTTTACAAAAATAAGCAAAGTTTTAAACAACATAAACCGGTAACATATCATTTATTTGTTCAAATGCATTCATGGCTTCATGTAAATATCGTGCGAGAAGAGACATGGCGCGCAGTCATTATGACACCAACGATTGTAATAATTGCATTGTGACTATTTTAAATAAGTACCACATTGTAATAAACATAACACATTGTTTTAACACAAAACAGAATATCACATATATCTTCGTTATGAATTTGTTGTACAAGTCTAGCACGAAGGTATCGATGGTATATGTCACAGCTTTCGGATCTGCAATATGTTCACATTGTTATTATTATTATTTTTTTTAATCTAAAACTTTATTTATAGTTGATTGCATACAGTAGTTTATAAATAAACTAATAAAAATCAACACAATAAACTGTATAGACAATACAAACAAACAAAAATATAGTAAAAAATCCATAAAAAATCAGTAACAACTGGCATAACAACCTAATTAATTAAAATATCATGCGTAAAAAAAAAAAACCTTAAAAAGAAAAAAAATAACTTTATAAATATTGTAAAAAAACAAATAAATTTATAAATTCGTAAAAATGACATGATTAGTAATAATAATACATAAATTTAAGTTTTACAAATTTTACAAAAATATTTTTCCCCATTCCAAAGTAAAATATTATTTTTGAACACCAATCAATCAATCAATTCATATATTCTGAAATAGTTGTCACATTCACGGAAGTTTACAAACAGTACATGTACTAATCTTAAATAAAAACCTTGCAAATAAAAGCTAGTTAATAAATTGTTAATGCTAATAGTAATATTAATCATCCACAGCAGTAACAAAACGAACATTAAAAGTTAAAGGAGTAAAAATACTAATAATCATAATAATAAAAGTTGTAGTTGTAACAATAATAACAATACAATTATAAAAGTAAAATGATAATAACAAAAATAAAATGACAGAAATAAAAATAATTACAATAATCATAAAAAAATAATAATAGTTTAGTATTAGTCACACGCATACACTCATATACAAACACATACAAACACACACATAAAAACACACATACACACTTACGTTCACAAATACATATAAACACATATGCTTATATCTGGAGACTTACACCTGGAGGCTTTTTGAGCACATGGTTTTATTGTCAAGGGAATTTCAGAGCGAGGTGGCTCTATATAAGTTATTATTTGTATTTTTATGATTAAAGCCTTTGGGCGGTAGCATCCATTTATTACAACATCTAAGTTAAAATGGTAAAGTTTTCTTTATAAATAAGCCCTTCATAAATTCAGGGTTTAAACCATTAAGGGATTTGAAAACTTTAATCATTAAAAATTGCAAATTTTGAAGAAGGATTCTTGGGTTATTATCTAATTTTAACATTTCACCTAAAGACAAATCAAATCTTTTATGGACTAAGTGGAGTGCTTTTTTATGAATTTTATTTATAAGGTTGTCCTTGTATTTTAAGCAAAACATCCAAATTAAAGGGCAGTATGAAAAACTTGATAAAATATAAGCGTTAAATAATAAAGTTGCTTGTTTATAAGATAGAAAACTTCTTATTCGAGAAAGGGCAAAGTACTTATTATTAGCTTTTCTGCATAGTGCTTTAATATGATCATTTCAATAGAATACTTAAACGTTGAATCGCGAGTTGCTGGGCTGTACATAGCCTAAAAAAATGTTACCCTAAGAAAATTTGTTATTGGTAATTGTACAATTAAGAGTGAAGATTTACCAACACTAAATTTAGATGAGTGGTTAATTGATGCTGTAATCCATGCATACCTCAATCTGCTGTAATTCATGCTACCTCAAGGGGCAAAAAAATCCAGTGGTACTTGCATAGATGGAATTTTTTATAAAGCCAATCAAGGTTTTCTGTTAGTAACAGCTCCTGCAAATATTAGTTTAAAAACTCCACAATTATTTCTATTGAGTTGTTGAGGTGTATTCAAGCTTGGACTGCGCCTTCGGAATACCGGGAGGTTCCCGGTGGGCCGGTTGCCTTAAAAAATCAGATTTTTAATTAAACTGCATTTTATTTTCCGTTGATCATTATAATTGGTAAATTGAAATGTATCTAAAAAAATGATAATTTTCATTCTGGCCTACAATAGGATATAGCCTATTATAAGCCAGAAAAGAAGTTATTATATTTTATGCTGGTAAACAGATGCGCTATTGTACATCTGCCGGCTAGTTATATAAATTTTTAAAGCCGTCTTGAACGGATCGAAATAAGTATTATACTAATGTAAACAAACTTTATTAGTTAACAAATATTAAACTATTTATTTTATAATTACGTAGATTTTAAATTTGCTGTTGTTTGTGTATTGTTTACTGAGAGAAAAGTCACAGGTTGTTAATTTTGATAATATTTTGTGGTTATAAATTTTACACTATTTATGTTTGTTGTACAGTGTATTGTATTGGTTGTTCATTGAAATTTTTTCAACAAACATTAAGTATATGAATTCATTGACGGTTTAGGCAAGAGCTAACATAGATTGCAGCCTATGGGTGACACTATGTCATGGGACGCCATAAAAAAAAAATTAAAAAAGAAAAAAAAAGTAGAAAAAAAAGTAAAGTCATCTAAAGCTTCAGATAAGTTTAGCTTTACTTATCTAACGTTAATTCTTTATGACTTAGTTTAAATAACTTTATTATTATTTAGCATAAATTAACGTTTTAATTTTATATTTTCACTTTATATTACGTATAAACACGTTTTTTTTTTTTTTTTTTTTTTTTTGAATAAGAAACTAGTTTATAAGAAACTAGTACTAGAAGCCCTAAAATTATTTGATTATTTGTGTGGCCTACGTTGACTAATGTGTGCGGTCGATCAATTAAAATCCATTATGTAGGTCTTACGTTTGGATTTGATTTGCTAGCCCATAAGTGCAAGAAGTGAGTGTGTTTAGCTTTCTATTCATCATATTTGAAATGGGGGAAAACATGTCGAGACCAAACGGTACATACTAATGCACTACACCATCACACCTCTTCACATCACACCTATGTATATATATATATATATATATATATATATATATATATATATATATATATATATATATATATATATATATATATATATATATATATATATATATATATATATATATATATATATATATATATATATATATATATACATATAATATATATATATATATATATATATATATATATATATATATATACATATATATATATATATATATATATATATATATATATATATATATATATATATATATATATATATATATATATATATATATATATATATATATATATATATATATATATATATACAAAGGTATATCATTTGAATTTCTAGAGGTATATCACTTGAATTTCTAGACTCCAACTTATAGCAGTGATTTATCATAGCAACATTTTCAGTATTTGTTGTTCCACATCCTTTCCTGACAAAAGAAACCCTTATATTCAGTTGTATCTTGAATAAGTGCTGGAATTTTTTTTTGTTTTCAATAAATTCTTTACTCTTTTGTGATGGAATATTTCTTCCTTGCTTAACAGCTGGGAGTTTACAAGCAGTATTGAAAATCCACTCCATACAGCGCATCCATAGATGAAGACTGCAAATTCCAAGTTTCAAAACATGCTTGTTTAAATTAATATTTTTTTTCCAAATAGTTTTCAAATTAAACTCCTTAGAATTTGCAAGGCATACATGGCAGGACTGAGATGAAATTTTTTTTTAAGCATATTTGATACAACAGCGTTTAATGTTTTGCCATCATTCATTGTGGTATAAATAGTTGACAAGCTAGACTTTACTACAAAAGTACTTTCACCAAGTTTAAATTCAATATTCTTCAATAAAAAAATTTCATTTTTCAAATGTTCAAATTTTTCCTGAATAAAACTAGCAGTCTCTTTTGCAAAACAAAAAAGAAGATGACGGGTTGCATCTGGACTATTTGGAATTAAATTTTTCCATATTATTTTTTCTCCACTTCGGATCTCTAGCAGTACAAACACTATACTATACACAGAGCGATCATCTACACCTCTTTTCATAGTTGCTGAATTTTGAAACTCAGATTGATCACTTTGACCATCACCTCCTACTTTGCAAATAATTTGTACATTATCACGCTCTTCTTGTGATAAACTCATTATGCAGTTACTTTTATAATCCAAAAGATATTCAAACACTCTAGAAACTGAATGCTTTATCATATGGAAAAGACTACATTTTACTTCGGTTTCAGAATATTCAACTTGTTCTGGATATGTCAATTTTTTGTATTGCTTCAACTTGGTTAAACCTGGAGGAACAAGATGACGATTATGAGTCACTATAATTTTAAATTCAGTCCATGTTCTATCTGTAAGTTTCAAATTACAAAGAGCTTGCAATGACAAATTTGAACCATATAAAATAGCCCTACCATCAGTAGAAGAATTAGATTTAAACCTTTTGACAGCATGTTGCAGTTCTTCCACCTCTCGTTCTCTAAGACTATCTGTTCTTTTACGCTTCATCCTGTTTGTAAGCTTAATAAAAGATATTCTAGGTTTTGGTGTACAAGATGTATTGACTGCAGATGATTTAGGTACTCTACATGGTACACTATAAATAATAAAAAAATACATTGAAACATATATACATTTTGAAGGTTTTGTGAAACATAGTCAAACAATTTGTATGTGTGTGTGTGCAAAATAAAGAGAGGGAGATACATTTATCTATGCATACCTGTTTACATTGGATCCATGAGTAAGAAGCAGTAATTCCCCTTCTTTTATTTTAGGCTCACCCTGCTTGATAAGTTGATTACCCTGTTTAATCAGATTTTCACCTTTTCTAATTAATAGCAGTTCTTCCTCATGTGTTCTAATCTCTTTTTCAAAACCTTTTACTAATCTACACGCACAAGTATAATATATATATATATATATATATATATATATATATATATATATATATATATATATATATATATATATATATATATATATATATATATATATATATATATATATATATATATATATATATATATTATTATTTATTATTATTATAGTTGTAGCCGTAAATTTACATAGAATGTACACATACAGCGAGCAGGGGAAACACCCCACTATAAACAACCAGTTTTATAAATATTTGTTCCAAACTTTTTCCACAACCAGGAGTCTAGTCTATTTTTGAAAGAAAGTACAGTGGAGTACAAAGTTATTTGCTCTGGTAGATTGTTCCAGTATTTTGCTGATCTATTATACAAATGATTATATCTTGGAAGACAGTTTAGAACATACTCACGCCTTATTTTAAAATGGTGACCACGAGACACGGAGTTAATATATTTTGGTAGATATTTATCATTAACTATATCAAAACGATGTATTAATTTAAAAATTTGGATTAAATCGCATCGAAGGCGTCGAAACTCAAGTGATGGTAGGTTTAATCTTTTTAGCCTTTCGCAGTATTGAAGATGCCTCAAGCTGTAAGCCCATTTTGTAGCTTTGCGTTGAACAGATTCAACCAAAGCCATATCAGCTTTTAAAAAAGGAGCCCAAATGGACACTCCATATTCAAGATGTGGTCTTATAAATACTTTATATAATTTGAGAGCCATTTTTTCATCAATGAAAGTGAATGTCTTTTTCAGCATACCGAGAATTTGTAAGGACTTAGAGACAACTGTTTGAATATGAGCGCTCCACTTGAGGTTAGATGTAAAAATGACTCCTAAATCACGTTCTTTAGTAGAGCTTCTTAGAGATTGGTTGATTCCTTGGTTATTTTGAAGAAAGTAATTGTAATGGGGGTTGTTTCGACCGTAATGAATGACGCAGCATTTTGAAGTGTTTAGCTTAAGTAACCAAGTGTTTGACCACTCGTATACCAAGCGTAGACGATCCTGCAGATCAACAAAATTAGATTGCGATAAGGTTTTAGAAAAAAGTTTAGTATCATCGGCAAATATCTCAGAAGTTTCAGTGAGTTTTGCGAGATCATTTGTGTAGAGAATGAAGAGGAGCGGGCCGAGAACAGAACCTTGAGGAACACCACTGAGAACATCAACCCATGCAGAGCTGGTATTGTTAATTGTAACGCGTTGCTTTCTGCCCACTAAAAAAGATTTAATCCATTGTAGGAGTTTGCCGTTTATTCCGAAAGATCTTAATTTTAACAAAAGTCTGTTGTGAGGTACAGAGTCAAACGCTTTGGCAAAGTCAAGATAGATTACATCAATAAATTGGTGAGATGCTATGGAGGACGAAATGATATCAAAAGTTTCTATTAGGTTAGTTACGCATGATTTATGATAAAGGAAGCCATGTTGATTTGCAGAGAGCATTTTATTATCGTTAATGTGCTTTAAAATTTTTTTCTTTACAAGTTTTTCAAAGATTTTACAGGCAACAGATGTTAGTGAAATAGGTCTATAGTTTTCAGCAAGTAATTTATCTCCCTTTTTTTTATAGATCGGACTAATATTTGCTAATTTCCATTGAGTGGGTACTACTCCAGAATTAAAGGATTTATGAAAGATTTTTGTTAATGGAATTGCAAAGCTTTTGGCACATATCTTGAGTATTAAGGGATGCAAGCCGTCAGATCCGAAGGATTTATAAGGCTTTAGATCGGCAAGTTCCTGAATAATATCTGAGATAGAGAAATCCAAGTTTTCATTATAAATGCATTCAGAAAGAATACCACTTTTATTTAGCAAAGGAAAATTTTCAGAGCTTTCAAGTGTAAACATAGATTTAAATTGAGAGTTCAGAAGATCAACTATATCAGGAAGAGCTTCAATAATTCTGCCTGAAGTATCTTTGAGAGAGCGAATTCTATCTTTAATTTTTAGTTGTTTGTTGATATATTTGTAAACGATTTTTGGGTTGTTTTGGGATTTTGATATTATTTCTTTTTCATGTGCTTTTTTTGCTTTAAATATTTCAGTTTTTGCTGAACGATTAAGGCGATTGTATTTTATTTTAAGCTCACTATTCTCCCATTTGGTAGAGCAGTTTATATGCCAAGCGGATTTTTTTTCTCGGATCAGGTTTTTAATATGTGGGGTAACCCAAGGATCATACTTTTTTTTTGTTTTATTAATCTTGGGAATAAAATATGTGCAAGCAGTGCGATAGTTAGAAATTAGTATATTGAACATTTGATCTGCAGTTTTATGCAGGAATAAAAACTCCCAGTCGATTGATGCAATAAAGTTAGATATTGAATCGTAATCACCTTTTTTGTAATTAAACGATTGAGATTCACTTTCGGTAAACAGTTCTGAAACTAAGAATCTCCAAGTGATACTAAAATGACCCTTAGTGGTGTTACCTAGTATAGTACTAGAAGACAAGTTTAAAATAGAATTACTGTTGTAGGTAAATAACAAGTCCAACATATTATTTGAGGAACCATAATCAGTCTGGAAAGTAGGAAATGTGATATGTTGAGTAAAAAGGCTGTTTTGGAAAATATTCCAGAAATCATACTCGGTAGGATTGTTTGGGTTAAAAGATTCAATACCATCGTTAGACCACTTTATATTCGGGAAGTTAAAGTCACCGACAATCAAACAGTCATCATAGGGCTTTTTAATTAAACTATGAGCTAATTTGAAGGATTCAGCGACATATTTTATTAAACTGGCATCATTTGGTCTGTACATACAACCGATAAGTATATGTTTGTTGTTAAATTTTACAGATACCCAGACTTGTTCGAGAAGATTTGTATAAAATTGGTTAACTTCATGAGAGTTAAATACGTCTGTAATGTAGATAGCTACACCGCCACCTCGACGTCCGTCTTGACGATCTTTACGATATAGGCTATACCCATCGATATTAGGTACTGAGTCATTTCGAAACCATGTTTCAGAGATAGCAATAACGTGATAATCAAACGTTCTAGATATTGAAATTAAATCGGCCATTTTATTATCGAGAGATGTAGCATTAGTATAATAACAATTAACGCTATAGTTTGTTTTTTTGTTATGAAGATTTTTACTTTTGTATTTTAAGTTTGCTGGTAAAAGAGTGGAAGAAGGGTAGTAATGTTTATGTAGTGGTTTGTATATTTTTGAGTTTGACGACTCCGCTGCTTCGTATACCGTATCTAAAGGGCGATGTTTTTAAATTGATATTACTATTTAATTCATTACGCTTCATTCTTAACTGATAGTTTAAATATCTTTCAGCCTCAGTCAAATCTGGGCTTATAAAAATATTTTTATAATTATCTGAATTTTTCAATTTTTTTTGCTGCTGTTAATAATGGGTTTCTTTCGGAGACATCAGAAAGTTCGACGATAATTGGTCCTGGTTTAGAGGACGTAGATTTAATACGTTTGACAGATTTTGGTTTTGCATCAGATGAAATAGTAACTAAGATATTCTGAACCGTTTCCTTATCGTCGATATGCTTATCAGCAACTGATAACTTTGCAGATTCTTTAATGCCATAAATAATAACATTTTTTTCACGCTTCTTTTTTTGCTGTTGCTCAATGGCAAATGTGTTGATAATTTTTAGTTGTTCAATAGGCTGCTTTTTTTTATGTTTTTGCTTGCAACTGTAACCCAGCTGGATTCGATACTACTGGTTGTGGTATTAGTTAGCTCATTAGGATTTTGGATTAGCTTATCTATTATTAATTGTTGTTGCTTTATTACTTGTTCTAGTTCAGATATTTTGGCCGACCATTTCGCAGTTTCAGCATGAATAAGTTTTTTAATTGCGTCCTCGACTTGCTTTAATTGAGCTGGTGTTAAATTAGTCATCACAGATGAATTTTTTTTTTTTTTATATCAGTGATGTTTTTATGTTTATTTATTTGTTACAATTATTGCAAATTTATTTGTTACAATTATGACAAAATATTTTAATATATTTTTTAAAGTTCAAACGCACCTAAGTATAACGACTTCAGGAAAAGTCATTCAAACAATTAATTTCAATAGAATATGAACGATGAAGCGTGACAAAAAACAATGAAGTCGTTAAAGCGCAAAACAGTTATTTAGTTTTAAAAAAAGCTAAATAGTTAAGGCTTTTTCATAGCTCTTTCAAAAAATTCTATGGTAAAAAAAAAATAACCTGAGATTAAACATATTTTACCGAAACTTTAATCTAATATTATTATCTATATATATATATATATATCTATAATATAATCTATATATATATATATATATATATATATATATATATATATATATATATATATATATATATATATATATATATATATATATATATATATATATATATATATACATACACACTATAATGCAATATTTATTACTTATTTATAATAAATCAATATAGAATATATTATACTCACAAGAAATATTTGCATTGTTGTTTTTGATCCAAAAAATGTTTATATTTAGTAAGAAAGAACTTTTTTCTTTTTCCACACTCATTAAATTTTTTTATTAAATTAAAAGCCAGACTTTTGAAAATGTTGAAATTTACAGTGCAATCAGGATAAAGTGATAAAAACTTGAACTGCAAAAATATAGCACATTCAGATACATTTTTACTCGTGAAAATATGCCTTGGAGGAAAATCATCAGCCAGAAGTTTGCTAAGATTAAAAGTAACAATTTTTAAAAAATTCTAAATCACGATGAGAGCCAAACTTAGGTTATAACTTAAAGACTTGAAAAGAATGTTCCGCCCGCATTCAATTTTTTCTTGACAAAAACTAACTGACCGGTTTTTAATAAAACCACCTCTTTTGAATTGATTTTATAGCATGTTACTACAAAGGTAGCCAGAATATTATTTCACTTATAAAAAGTCAATTTGCTTGAGAAAATTTTAAAAAAATAAAAAACTGGCTACCTCTGTAGTAACATCGTATAATCGATCAATCTTTACAGACACCCAAAAACAATGATCCAAATATTATTTTTTTCTTTTCTTGGTTTTTTATTTACAAAATGTATCATTTATTAGAAAATGTGCAAAAAAATGAAGAAATTTGAAAATTATCTCATGTAATTTAAAGATTTAGTGAAAACATGGGTTTTTTTACCCCTGAAAATCCCGCACCTGAAAAGGCAAATTAAAAAAAAATTTTAAAAAAACTTTTTTTTATTAACTAATACTAACTTGTTTCAGTTAAAAAATATTTAAAATATTAAATTGAAAAAATTTTTCTGAAAAGTAAAATCCTATTTCGCCTCGCGACGCATAGTGGAACGGTAGGTTCCATTTGGTCTCTGTTGTACTCTAAGCAAATTTCCTACCTTTATTAGTTTCAGTACTTCCTGGATGATGCAATTAAAATGATTTTTTAAGTTATGGATGAAATCTACTTATTGGTTTCAGTTATTATCAGGGTGGCCACATAAAATTTTTATAAGAAAAAGAGGATATTAGAGGAGATTTTGCATTTAATTAAGATTTTTTCACATTACAAAATTTTGAATAAAAATAGAGGATTTATTTTTAAAGATTTAACGTCCATGTTTCCATGGTAAATATAACTGGGGTTTAAACAGGGGTCAACAATGCCATTTATGTTAAATGAGATAGATGTGTTAAAATTGATTTTTTGCAGTCTAAATGTCATTTCAGACATTTAGATTGCAAAAAATCAATTTTAACAAAAAATAATTTTTTTGTAAAAACTTTAATAAAAGTTTTTACGAAAAAATTATTAAATTAAAATAATAAATTTTTTTTTTATATATATATTAAACTTTAAACTAATAAAAAGTCCAACAAATTGCAAAAACAAAGATTTAAAAAATAAATAAATAAGTCGGCTTTAAGGTTGGACCGGGCCGGGATATTAGCATAACAAAAAAAAAGGCCCCCAATCGAATACGCCGTTTGTACATTAGCTAGGCCTGCAGTATAGATCGCCGTGACTAAAAAGCATTGACAGATTTTACAGAATCAGCTCATCATTAACCGTAAATGCCAAAAAAGTGGCTGATTTTTTAGTTAGGTGAACTCAGCTGAGTATAGGTTTAATAAAGTTGTGGCTTTGAGTAACTTGTTTGGAAAAAAATAAACAATACTATTTAAGCTATTACGCGTTGTTGAAACAATATGATTCAGTCACTTTTAATGAATTACGTGCAATATTTAATAATATAAAAAATTAAGCTTACTTTTCAAACTACCGTTTTCTCAAATTAAAATCCTTTTCTACTAAATGTGGCGTCAAAAAGTACATTAAAAACTTAAAATAATAGTTAAAAACTACATAAAACCTAAGTAGTACATACGATAGGATAAAATAAAAATTGCCTACAAATTTTACAAAATTCTCTATAATAAATTACCCAGACCTAAACCAACTAAACTAAATTACTAAATATAAAAAAACTACAACGAAAAAACTATAATGAAATTAATAAATTGACTTTAAGTGAATTAAAATTGAATTTTGCCAATTTTCATTAATATTGTATCAACCAATCAATAGTCAGTGTGGTTCTTGCATAAAGCATTCGATAT
Source organism: Hydra vulgaris (assembly GCF_022113875.1). Taxonomy (NCBI): domain Eukaryota; kingdom Metazoa; phylum Cnidaria; class Hydrozoa; order Anthoathecata; family Hydridae; genus Hydra; species Hydra vulgaris. Next base: position 18,533,728 of record NC_061168.1, read on the forward strand.
GAGCACAAAAAGTATAATAACCAATGAACAAAAACAACAACAAAACATTTGCAAGCATAAAGTTGCGACTTGATTAAAAAGCATTTTTTACGGCTGCAATAATATGATTTGAGCTGATACCAAACAGCTCAAGAAGTGCATCCGGTGGACCGCTTCTAGGCAAACCGTTAACAGAAATTCTTTTCACTCTAACATTTGTCATAGATAACGCTCCAGAAACAGCTTCACCGAGACCACCTGAAAAATATCACAAAGTATTAAATAAAATTTATTCGCAAATTTGTCAAAATATTTTTTAAAATTCAAACTGAGTTTCAAGGTAAGCTACTATGGAAAAATAATTAAAATTTTTTCTGATCTAAACTGAAGTGGTTATTAATTTTTGATTCCCATAAAACCTTTTGATTTTAGTAAAGACGTGTTGGACAAACCGAAAAGTAATAGTATAAATTTTTTTAAGATATAAAATAAATATAAAATTTTTATTAACATAAAAAATTTTTACCTTCAGGATAGTGATCCTCAACAACAACTACTTTGCCTTCACAAGCAATTGCATTTGAAATAAGACCTTCATGATCAAGTGGTTTAATGGTAAATGGATCAAAAACACGAACGTAAAGACCTTCGCTTTTTAAAACGTTGTACGCCTTTAAACATTCATGTAGGGTCACACCTGCTCCTACAAGCAAGCACACGTCTTTATCACTTTGATGAACAACCTGAAGACCAAATTACATCATTGAATACATATTCTGAGCTTAAGTTACATTTATATACACATACAATTTATATATACATATGCGCATATATGTATGTATGTATGTATGTATGTATGTATGTATGTATGTATGTATGTATGTATGTATGTATGTTAGGGTGTCCCAAAAAACAACTTTTTTGAAAATAATCTGCTCTCACCCCCTAAATGTGTTCTATCTAATACAAAAACACTAAGTTTAAATTTTTTTTTTCAATAAAAAATAATTTAAAGGGTCCCTAATATTCTCAAAAAAAAAGTTTTTAAAAATTATGTCAACCTGGTACTCAAATGAACCGAAATTATATAAAAATTTCAAAAATAATGTTCATTTCGGAAAAAACGATACGTACTTAAACGATACTTTTTTTTTTTTAACGAAATCGGCGATTTTTTGACAGAAAATTGTTTTTTGTTTTGGCAAATATTGTATATTTTAAGGGAAATATAGTTACGTATCGTTTTTTCCGAAATGAACATTATTTTTGAAATTTTTATATAATTTCGGTTCATTTGAGTACCAGGTTGACATAATTTTTAAAAACTTTTTTTTTTGAGAATATTAGGGACCCATTAAATATTCGAGGGTCTTGAGGGACCCTTTAAATTATTTTTTATTGAAAAAAAATTTAAACTTAGTGTTTTTGTATTAGATAGAACACATTTAGGGGGTGAGAGCAGATTATTTTCAAAAAAGTTGTTTTTTGGGACACCCTAATATATGTTTGTATGTAAGTATGTATGTGTTTATGTATGTGTGTATATGCATGTTATAATATTGGACAAAACATTTGCAACCAATATCGAACAATGCTAAAAAGTGTTCCTAATTTTACATGTCTTAAAAACGAAACGAACTATACTACCACAGCAAACAGTTCAGGAGTCTACAGTCATGGCATGCGATGAGATGAGCAATCAGCTGATAGGTGACAGCACACAGGCTGAATTTCGTTGACAAGTGTTATTTTGCAGCAGAAAAAACTTTGGTTTGTTTCATTTTCTTAGGTCTGGTCCGTGTCAACGTCACGGAAGATTTTTAATAATTAAAGAAAGTATCCAGAAGTTTCCAGAAGCACGCAGAAGCTTCCGGAAGTTTCCAAAAGAAGCATCAGGAAGCATCCAGAAATATCCAGAAACATTCAGAAGCATCCAGAAGCATCGAAGAAAAGCATCTAGAATCTTCCAGAACAGGTTCATTTTACTATATAAGAGACATGTAAACCGACATATAATTTAGTCAGTATATGGAAGTCAATCAGTCAGTATTATTAAGACAGTTTATCCAAGTGAGTTTTATCAAAGTGTTATCGAAGAACATCAATAGCAGAAGTGAAATACAACAAGTGTTTCATTACATCAATACAGTCCACATCCAACCAAGACGTTGTGTTCCACAGAGCATTAATGTATCATCACAAGGTAAATATAACACCGTAAGCCTTGAGAAGCGTGATTATTTATTTTCATTATTTTTATGACTTCAAGTGCAAAAATGGCTCCCGACAGTCTTGGACTAGAAATAAGAAAAAAAATTATTGGCGATTAAGTAAGTGGAATGTCACAAAAAAGTATTTGTGATAAATATCACGTGAAAAAATGGACCGTATCAAGACTATGTTCCAAATATCGTTCTATGGGGAAGTTGGCAGCAGATAACAAAGGTGGAAGACCGCATTCCACCACTTTTAGAGAGGATTCTATGATTGCCAGATCCGTCAAGAAGGATCTCTGGATATCATCATTCGAGATACAAGAGCTGCATGTATCGGAATGAACAATCAGACAACCTGCTGTTGAAACCGGATTGTTTTCTTGACGCGCTGCAAAGAAACTGCTGAATTCACTAAAGAACCAGAAGAAAAGACTCCTGTTTGCTACATCTCATGTTGACTGGAATGTGCAGAAATGGCGAACTGTCCGGTTCAGTGATGAATCAAAGTTCAACATTATTGGGAGCAATGGCATTTGCCGTGTACGTCGACCGGCAGGAAAACGGCTCGATTTACGTTACTGCCATAAGACCGTGAAGCATGGTGGAGGCAATGTAATGGTCTGGGTGTGTTTTTCTGCTAATGGTCTAGGTCCAATACATCGAAACGATGGAATAACGGCCCGTTTCATGTATAAAAATATTACCTCATGCTGAATGGAATATGCCAATAAAATAGGTTTTTCAGCAAAACAACGATCCGAAACACACTGCAAAAGTAGTCAAGCAGTGGCCGCCTCAATCTCCAGATCTCAACCCTATTGAGAACCTGTGAGAGATCGTCAACCACAGAATTAATCGTGAAGGTGTTTGTAATAAGGATCAACTGTTTGAACAAATCCAAAAGGCCTGGGCAGTGATTCCACAAAGTTTCATTGATCACCTGATCGAATCTAAGCCTCGAAGATGCAAGGCTGTAATCGACAACAAAGGATTTGCCACAAAATATTGATAGCAAAATACAGCTTGGTCAACATTTTGTGGAGTTGCACTTGTTTTGTCTAAAAGGAAATCTACTTTTTTTAATAATTTTGATTAATTTATTAATTTTTGTGTACAAATAATGAACTTTGTGATGAATAAAATTTGAAGAACGTTGTCTCTAAACAGTTACATAGTTATTTCTCTAAATTGAAAAAATGCAGCATTTTTATATGAAGAAACTAAATTAGCATAATTTGGTTGCACTTATTTTGTATGATACTGTATGTATGTATGCGTGTGTGTATGTATGTGTGTATGCATATATATATGCATATATATATATATATATATATATATATATATATATATATATATATATATATATATATATATATATATATATATATATATATATATATATATATATATGTGTATATATATATGTATGTATGTATATATGCATTAGAGATGTGCCGGGTGCCAAGTTTGGACCTGGAAAAATTATTTATCAAATATTAATTAAACAGTATTGTTTTATGCTTCAGTATATTTCATAATATTACTTTGTGTATAAGTATTTGTTGACAAAAATATACCTTATAAGTATTACTTTAATTATTATTGACTTAATATTTATTATCTGTTATTATTTCTGCATTAAAGTATATATATTCATATATAAAAGATTCAAAAAAGAAACAATGGGATTATTAGTTGTTGAGAAAATCAGATAATCCATTACCACTAAGATGGGTGAGTATCTTATGGTCCAAGAATGTTTCTCCAAACTGCATTTCCAACATCACATGATTGTTTGCAGTGAAGTCTTGATTATTAGTGAGACAAACTACTAGCTTATGAAAAAAGTCACGTAACTTATTGATACAAAACATTTTTTCCAAGGTTGCAAACACCATTTAGTAAAGCTGTAAAACCCGTTAGAGGTCTGCATTCTAATTCAAGATTACTTGACACAAAGCTCCTAAATCTAATAAAGTAGTGTGCTCTAAACTTAAAAACTTTTAGACATAGCTTTTTGTAAATGATAAACCTTTTTTTGCAGTGAAGATTACGTTCCTTGTAAAAAGTCTTGTAATGATTGTATCCATTACCTTTGCAAATGTAATTCAAATTTAAGAATTCTACTAAAAAAACTTATTTGGATAAAAGCCTATTGAGAAAAACTTTGCAGTCTCTTTAACATCCAGACCTAATTGAGATTGATTGAATTTAAATCTTGTTTTCCGGTAGCTAAACGTTAATATTTTTTCACAGATACTATAAAAATTTTATATTGCATACCAAAATACATTGTAATCAAAGCATGGTAGTTAATTTATTTTTTTATTTTAAATTTTAACTGTACAATATACCTTATGGATTATGCAAAGAATGAACTGTATTACTATGGTAAAACATGTAACTATCCAAATGTTATTCTTTGATATAAAATAGTAAATCCTTTATTACTAACCTTTCCATGACCAACAGTAAAACTAGTATCATTTGGGTAAACATTTACTGTTGCTGGTCGACTAGTTCTAATGTAACACATGGTGGGAATGTTAGCAGCAAGCTCCACAGCACGTTCACAAGATACACCATCAGAAGGATAAAACACAACACAATTCGGAATAGCACGAAACATAGCTAAATCCTCTAAAGCCATCTGGGAGGGACCATCTTCACCTAATAAAAATCAAATTTTATGTCAAATAAGTTTATTACTTTGTTGTTATGTCAAATAAGTTTATTACTCTGTATCACAATATAAAGTAAAACAAAAATCATAGGTGAACTTTTGTTTTAAATTGCTGATAAAGCAATTATTAGTAGTGAGTTTTTCCTAAAAAGGTCACCATCTTTAATTCTTTACTGAGTTACATATATTTGTATAAATATAGGTAACTTTTGTAAATTGTATAAACTTTTGCATAGATATTTATTTTATACCAAGCCACATTCAAGTTCAAAGATTTAACTTAAAATTATTTCAAGACATCAGATTTTTAGTCATACAGTTTTTAAAATGTTATTTTAGAAGTTTTTAAAAATAACATTTTAAAAACTACCACACACTCAGGGGCTATTCTAGAAAAAAAATTGGGCGGCGGTACCCCCCAGTCCCAGAGGAAATATTACGAACACCAGTATTTTTTCGACATTTGCCCTAAAAAAAAAAATCCTTATTTTTTAATTTGGGCGGCGCCCAAATACAGCCAACCCTGTTGAAAACGGTCTAGAATAGCCCCTGACACTAAATATTTCTAATTTATTGCTGAATGTTTTCCTTGCTGGAATTTTATTAGAAAGTTAAATTTTTCTTCAAGTTATTACTAAACTATTAAAAACTCTTTTTTTAAAACAACTTAAATAATATAGATTTATAATTTGTTTATCACTTTCCTTTTTTTCATTTTTTCTATAATCTTGGTGCTTAAAAAATTTGACTGGCTAGGGTTTTGGGAATTTGTTGTAAAGTCTTTTTTTATCGCATATCGCAAGGTAAAGCATAGGTGGCAATGATGTTTACATGACAAAATAAACAAGTGTTGAACTTTTTTGAAAGTAATAATAGATGCGATTCTGAGAAGTTTATTACCAACCACTACAAAAATTATGTTTGTACAAGTTTAAGTTTTTTTTTTTTTACACCCCATATCATCTTATGTTGTTTTATATTTTACAAATGATTTTTTAATATATAAATTTTTGCTTTTGGTAAGTAATGCTTGTTTTTAGAGATTGTATTACCAGTTTACTGGCAAATAGAAGATTTTTGTTCCGGGAAATTTACTGTTAAATTACAATAACTTACAGTTAAACTACAAAAATTAAATTACAGTAAAGTTACAATAGTTTACCTTTAAATTAAAATATTTTACCAGTAATTTACCAGTTTTTTGTATGGACAGTCTCAATTATTATTTTTAATATCTGCAAGTTATACTTTTATTTTAAAAATACTTATATTAATACTGATATATAAAAACATTAAATATTATAAATGGGCTTCAAATAAAGTATACTTGAAATATCGAAATTAAAAGTTGAGTAAGGTGGAAATAGGATACTTTGAGTTTTAAGTAAGATGGGGATGAAATACAGTAATAACGTACCGTTTGGTCGATGTCACAAAATTTTACTAATTAGAATTCTGGGATTGAAATTCGGACAAACAATCATTTTTGTAAGCATAGCTGCTCTATAAAGTGTAATGTATTTCTTATAAAACTTAGGATTATGATATAAGTTTATATTGGCATTGGAAAAAAATTTGAACAAGGTTTTTTGTTGGTAAAAATTATTTTTAAAAAATCCTTTTTTTTTTTAATTCAATGTCGACAAGATAAAATGATGGATTGAGTGTCATAGACAAAAAAGGTGGTAAAAGATGTAGATTTAAGTAAAACTAACTGCAACTAATAAAACTAAGCCATCTTAAAAAAGAACAGAAATTTTTGATATCTTTTGCATTAAAAATATTTAAGTCAATATTAATTTAATTTCGAATAATATAAATGGAATTGACTCTTTTGTGGATACTTTTTATATACGTACACGTCTACCATTTAATGAAAAATGTTATGCCATCTTGCTGTATTAACTGTTTTTTTAGTTGCACAATAAAAATTTGTATTTGCAAAACAAAACAAATAATGCTCTCAATTTTTGCCATATTTCAGCATCATGGTTCTAACAAAGATGTTTCTTATAAGTTTACAACTTTTAAGAAACATCTTTGGTAAAATAAAGCTATAATTAGTTAGGTTTCTTTTGTGTAAGATTTGTTTGTGGAATTCTAGTAACTTTAATCATATTTTGCTGGACCAAAAATATGATTTAAGTTACTAGAAAAAACATGAAGTTACTAGAAAAACAAAATAAAATAATGCCTATATACTATTTTTTATTTTTAATCATCAATGTTTTAGCTATATTGTTAAAATCTTTTTTTTTCAAACATAAGAAGCCATGTTTTTAATTTAAAAGTTTTTATTTGTTTTTGCCAGTTGGTCATTATTTCTTAATTATTTTCAGATTTAGGAAACCTTATAAAAATGTTTCTGAAGTTAATCTATCACTATATCTAGAATCTGATCTACAAATTCCCCAAGAACAGTACTTTGTAGGACCTTAGTTCTTCATGTTTATCAAATTGTTTGTCTGAATATCAATCCCATAACCACTTGCGCTACATTAAGTAGTTCTATTTTTAGAACACAAACAGTACGCTATTAAGTTTTGGATAGAGTGAACATGAAATTATTTAATTATAAGTTAAAAAAGTTATTAGGATTTTTTAGTATTTTTGTTCTTGTTTTTTATGAAAATTTTATGAACTTTATTTATTAAACAAGTTTGCTGAAATGTTTAGTTCAATAGTGGATTGCATTGCTAAGTTGTGCAGATTTAACAATTAGCTCACATTACAATGTGGGCTAATTGTTAATCTATTAAGAGCCTATCTTCACTTAAAAAAATGCAAGGTTATCACCGGGGCACTTGACTTTTAGATTATAAAATTATATATTTACACATTATTTACAAATCTATTATTAAAAACTATTTTTTCACATTACCATAATTAAAATAAATTAAAAATTGCAAAATTTTATATTTATATTGTAACAAATATATAAAATAACACAAATTATAACAAAATATTTTTTATTATAAAATGCAATTTTAAATTATATAAAGAGGTATTTGGAGACGCATTCTTAATGCCCCATTTTGTTAAAAAAAAGTAAATTTTAAAATCTTCATTTTATTAAATATGTAAATACATAAAATCTGAAAAAAATTAATTCAAAAAACAAAAGCATTTGCCAATATAAAAAATACAACAGCATTTTATATATAAAGAATGATAAACCAAATCGGTGTTGTTGGCACTGTACCATGGTGCTTAGTTAAAATTTTTCAGGTGCCAAAATGAATAATAAGTCCACTCAAATTCATACGAAGTTAATGGAAAAGTAGCTGGTACATTTTTAATGTTTTCACAAGCAGGAAAATTTATCACTTTTAACAACTCAGTAATTTTAAAATTGAAATCACCCATTTAAATTTAACCAAAAGGCTTCGCATAAATGATGCTCACAAGGTCAAAGCATGGGATTCAGTAGATCTGTTCCATAAAAGTCACTAAGAGATATGATGAATTCCTTCTTGTGTCATGTAAAAATTGACCTTCTGAAATCATTTTTGTAGAGACTAGCACAAAGTTCTTAAAAAGTATCCAAAACAATAGTAATCCTTTTCCACCCAACATGTTCTGCAAAAACATTTTAATTGTTTTTTTAACCGACAACGGAACAGTACTTTCAATATGCTTCTCTAACATTTTGTTTTCAATATGCTTCTCTGGTATGTACAAGTTTAAATACCTCATTAAAGTGCGCTAAAAAAGATACTTGACATGGGAAAATATGATATAGTGCCAAAAAGATACTTGACATATCGCACTTTGTATGAGGCACAAATAGCTAAATTAAGTCTATGACTGTTACAATGAGCATACACAGCTTTTTTATTCAGATTTAAAATACAAGAGTGTTTTAAATCTGAATAAAAAAGTTTAGTGTGACCATCAATAAGAAAACTAAATAAATTTACATGAGTCAACAAGACTCGTATATTTACAAGAATTTATACTTTTCTATAATATACCTTTCAAAGAGATTAATTTTGCTTCGTCATTTTGTTGCATGATGCTTTTAATTGTAGGATTAAGTGATTTACACTTCTAACATCTAACATTAGAGAGATATTTTAAATATCTTAATAAACCTTATATATTTCAGGGTGTCAGTATTGAGGTACGTCCGACAGTGTTTTTTAACAAACAAAACAAATTACTCAAAATTTATTGAAAATAAATATTAATATAAATAAAATAAATATTAATATAAATATGGAAAACTAAACTAAATAAAAAGCCCAATCATAGAAAAAAATAATGTTAGGTACGTCAATTGTTTTATTTTGACATGTATTAATTATTAAAATATATTTCACCTCCTGGATTATCGCAAAACAAAGGATTTTGACTAAGATTTTACTTATAGGTGTACTACTTTGTGTACGTCCAAAAATTGTTATAAGTAAAGAAATTAATATTTTGCTTTTATAACAAAACAAAAAATAATTTAAAAACAATTTTCATCGTTTAATAAAATATTGGGTACGTCCATTGACCCTTCTAATTAAATATTATTTATTTATAATTAATTTAACATCCAGATAAAAAATATACTTCTATTTAAACTTGAAAAACCGCTCTAAACAAGAAGCAACTTTATTTACTCTAAACAAAAAGCAAAAAAATTTTTTTCTTCTTCCTAAGTGTTTATATAATGTTAATAAAACTTAAATCTAATTTACTTATGGTTAAGTAAAAAATTATTTTTATACGCAATATTAAAATTACATTAACAGACTATTTTTTAAATTTAACTTTATTTTTGGGTACATCTACAGATGTAATAGACGTACCCTAGATCCGTCCCTGAGTCTAAGTGAAATATTGTTTTGTTTTTGATGTGATTATAAATAATGACTTCATAACTATTTAACCAAACACTTTTTCTATGAAGTGAAAAATTTATATTCTTATTAAACAAAAAAAAAAAAACATGACTCAGGTAATGTCAGTTTTAGAAGAGATTACTAAAAATCTGAAAGTAATAAAAAAGAAATTAGAGTTTTTTTGACAATAAAATATATGAGGAAAGTATATTCAAATAGTTTAACTATTTTTAATTCTTTACTTTAATTATTTTTAAAATTATGAATAAAAAAATAATTTATAAAATTTTTTATTTTTTTAATGCTTTGGTAGTTGTTGCGCAAACCGCTATTTATCATCGATTTGGATATAAATACCTGAAATGGGTATTCTAAATAATATTTAAAATACCTGATTGAAATGTGTTGATTACTTGAATCAGTTTTTGTTGAAAGGGTGAAAATCACAAATCACAAACATTTCAAAAACTAAAAAAACTTAATTGACTTGCACTTCTTTAGCAGAAACTATAGACGTTTGATAGTTTATTGTGTCATTATGGATACAGTTAGAAACTTCCAACTAATACTTCATCATTGAGTTTATTTTATACTAATACTAAGTCAACTAATACTTCATCATTGAGTCTATGTAATAAACCTTTTATAGTAAAACCAAAGTTTATGCATAGTTAAATTCTGAGCACTGAGCAACAAATACAACATGACTAAAAAATTTAAACATAATATTTAAATTGTTAAGCATTTGATATCTTACCTATTGATACACCAACATGAGATCCAACCATTTTTAACTTAGTTTGAGAAATTCCACCCATTCTAATTTGATCATAGGCACGAGAAAAAAATGCAGCAAAAGTACTTGCAAATGCAACAGTGCGATCACGTGATGCACATCCTATTCCAACTCCTACTAAATTTTGCTCAGCAATAAAACATTCAATGAATCGTTCTAATAAAAAAAATTTTAATAAGATAACTATATACATTTTTAATACTGTATTCACCTCCTCAAGAGTGAAAGAGGCCACTACTTTTGAGGAGGGTACTCCTTTTTTTTTTTTAAACTGTTGTTACAACCTTATCTCAACCTTTTAACTCCAAAACTGTCTCAACAAACAAGACAGTTGCATTGAGAAAAAAGTTGAGCGGAGTACAACCAGGGATGCAGTGGTAATCAAACTTTGAACTTCTTCTTTACAAATTTTGAGGAAAAATGTTTTCACTAATCAAAAAATACCTGGAAATTCTTTTTGAAATGTTATAGCAAAAGTTGAATTTTTAGTGTCTCCATCCATGGCTACTACTCTTTCTGACGATCTTCCGAGTTTTGCAAGAGCCAATCCATACGCCTCTCTTGTAGCAATCTAATTAATTTTTTTTTTTTTTAAAATAATACTTAAACAATACTTCAATAAAAATTCTTTATCAGCATTAAAACAATAATATTATTACAATAATACCTTATCAGTTGGTTTATAGGTAGGCAGCTCTGATAAATATATTGGTTGTATATCAATCTCTTTTGCGTCATCGATAACTATTTGATGATTTATATTTTCACCACTAATATTTTTATCAATCATTTGGCTCTCTATTGCAGAAATAGCTTCAACTGTTTTATCACCAATTGGTTTTCCGTGCCAGTTCATTTGATCTTCAACTCCGGGAATCCCCTTACCTTTTTTTTTAAAAAAAAAAAAATATATACTGTAAACAGTCTTAGTTAAAGAAAAATATAAATGATTTAAATAAAATAATAAAATATATATAATTAAATCAATTACTCACTTTTAATTATACAAAACTTTTGAAAATAATTAAATTTTTTTACATAATAAACAATAACCTTTATATGTCTTGGCAAGCAAGATGGTAGGTTTTCCCTTAAAATGTTCAGCATCATAAAAAGCTTGGCATATAGCTTCAATATCATGACCATCAACAATTATAGAATTCCAACTAAATAATTTTTATAAATATAAAAAAATTTACATTTGTAAACAAATATAAAAAAATTTATACTTGTTTGATTAATGATTAAAATAGTAAAGCAACTGTTCAAACTTGTAATAACTCGCTTTCAACATTTAAACACTAACTACATTTTCAAACACTAATTTTTACACCATTTAATATAGCAACTGGAACATAAAAAATGTTCTAATCATAACTAACTTGTCATTTTTAAGAGTTAATAAATATATTTTTTACATACGATAGCCTTTTAAAATTAACCTAGGTAGCAAGCTTGGTCAGGAAAGCGTGTGATCGCACGCCATTATATGGCAAAAAGATTTTATTGAGAAGAAAAAAATACAAATTTTTGAATTAAAGACAGCCGTTTGAATTAAATAACTTTGATCTTAACTAATATTTTTATATTATTAAAACGCTTTTAAATAAAGTAACAATTCTCTGCTAATGATTTTTTTACATTAAAGTATTAATGTATTTTTCTTTAGTCTTTAAATAAAAAAATTATCAACTAAACTTAACAAACTAAATTATTAACAAATTAAATTATCAATTAAAGGAATAGTTTTGTTCATTATTTTTCGTTTTCATCTTTATTTTTCTTCAATTGTTTTCTGATATTGGATTTCTGACAAAAGAAATAATTTAATAATTTTTCTTTTGTTTACGTTACTACGAAGAATTGGGAAGTTTTTTTTGTTTGTTTTTTATCTTTTAAATGTGCGTATTTATTAAAAAAATGTTGGAAGTCATTACTATATTCAAAAGGGTTTCGCTTAGTCTATATAATAAAGAAAAAACATGTTATTTTTATTTGTAAGTCAGTCGTCATTTTTGTGAAACGCGTTACCCCCCTCCTTAAAAAAAAAAAACGCTAATAAAAAGTTTCCTCGTTAGGTTTAATTGTTTTTTTAAAAATTTTTAACTTATATAATGTTTAAGGCGATAATGTTTTTTTATAAAAACAAAAGTGTTTATTTATATTTTTTTGTCGATTAGTACTATTTATCTTTTATTTTTTTTACTATTAATATAATTTTATACGGTGCGGTAACAAGGCAGATGGAACACTACTAGTTTTACGTTATAAAAACATAAGTAAAGATTCAAAGTTATTTATTTCAACGTCTTATTGTTATCTTATTGTTTATTATTTATTTTAGTAAAGTTTTTTTTTTAATTTTTGTTTTTGTTATTTATTACTGAGCTATTTTATTTTTCATTATTTTTTTAAGATATTTTTTCTTTTTTTAAAATAAATTTGTTTTTTTAGTTTCTTTATAACTAGGTTAAGTTTTCAGCACTTTAAATGTTAAAACTGTGGTCAAATTGTCAAAACAAAATATTATTTGCGTGGTCATATAAAGCCGTGAAATCGCACGCCTTCCTGACCTAACAGGCTTGGTAGTCAATAATTAATGGCAACATCACAACTTTAATTAAAGTATTTCACTGCTTTAAATATAAAAATATTTAATACTTATAGAAAATATATAAATTTGGAATTTAAATCTTTAACTTTAAATATTTACAAAGCATTACAACATAAAGAATAAAACAAAATTAACTTACCCATGTCCTTCCCACATCCTTTGATAATAATTTAAATCATGTTGAATTGATGTAGGGTCACTTTGACCCAAACGATTTACATCAATAATAGCTACCAAATTATCCAGTTTATAAAATGAAGAAAAGTTAGCTGCCTCTATAACACTTCCTTCTGCACTCTCACCATCTCCCATTAAACAAAAAACACGGTAACTAAGTAAAAATATTAAACCAAGTAAAGAATATAAAAATTTTATATTTTTTCAAAAATCTGTACAAAAGAAAATAATTTAAAAAATATAATTGGAAGAATGCTACAATAAGTGAAAATTTTAAGTAAACAACTTAAAATTTTCAAAAATAATAGTTTAATTTTTAGCATGTCTTTTTGCAAGACAGTAGCTCAATACTTTTAACTTTAAATATCCTTTGCCTTAAATTTTTTTTAAGCAATATGTTAAGCAAAAGATTGTACCAGATTACATTTTAACAGTTTCAGGAAGATGTAACCTGAAGTAATTTAAAATTTAACTATTTTATACTTATTTAAAATTACTTTGAACTTATTAAAAGATTTATTATTTTTTACACATTTACTTTGTATTACTGAGAAATTTCAAAAATATTCACCATTACTTTCATATATTATAAGTAGGGCCCGGCGAAGCTTTGAAATTTCGAATCGAATCAAAAATATGATTCGAGATACAATTCGAAAATTTTCAAAAATTGAATCCTTACTTATTTTGTTTTTGTTATGGGTATTTTAGATATTCTGCTCTTTGGTGCAATCAAAATAACGTTACTTATCCCTGAATATCTTTTTAATCAGTCATTAAAAAGGTTAAACAAGGCAAGAAGCATCAATAAAGAGATTATACAATTGTTTTATTTTTATATTTTTTAAAATATATATTATTAAATAAAAAATGCTTAAATTTAGACTTCGAAATGTTGATTCGAAACGTGATTCAAGTCGCGAATTTAGACCTGCTTTGCTCAAGATTCGATTTGAAAAAAAACTGTTGATTTGCAGGGCCTTTCTTTTATAATAACATAACAATGGTAACTCATAGTTACAAAAACTGCTATTAAATACTTCTATTATATAACTTTTTTTAAATAAATCAAAATCATGATAGGGGGTTGTCCATAAATTACATCACGCAATTTTTGACCGTTTTTGACCCCCCTCGTCACAAAATCGTAACACTTAAGAAGCGCGTTTTGAATGAGTCGTCACAAAATCACCAACCCCCCCCCCCTTATAGCGTGACAATTTATGGACGACCCCTAATTACATTTGCAATAGTACTACTGATGATCAATACTTAAAAGGCCTCTAGTACTATTTAATATTTTCTAAGTAGTATTTTAATATAAAAAATTGATTCATTTTTTGAATATTGTTGTTTTGCCTGGCTTCTTTTTCCTTTATATATATATATATATATATATATATATATATATATATATATATATATATATATATATATATATATATATATATATATAATCAGGCTCTCTAAATACTATTAGCTAATGTATTGTGGATAAAAATGAAGATTCTCTGCATTAGTAAATTACCTAATTCTAATTAATAATAAATAGTAATAATAATAAAATACTAATTGGATATGCAAATATTTGCATTTTCTTAATAATTACTAAAACAATATTTAATGTATATTTATAATATAACTCAAATATTTAATGCATATTTACCTGGCTTTATCAAAATACTTTCCAGTGTAAGCCATTCCAGCAGCACAACTCAACCCTTGTCCTAATGATCCAGTTGCTACATCCACAAAACTTAAACGCTATATATATATATATATATATATATATATATATATATATATATATATATATATATATATATATATATATATATATATAAATATATATATATATGTATATATATATATATATATATATATATATATATACATACATAAATTTTGAGAAGTAAATAATAATTAGGAGGACATTCAATTAAAAAACTATTTCTTATAAGCAACCAGAGAAAAACTACAAGATTAGAAAACACTAAATTTAATTTTGCTCAATGAGAGCAAAAATAAATAAATAAAAAAAAAAAATGTATTGTTTTGATTATTTTCTTTAAATGAAGTTTAAAAACCTATAAACTTTTAAGATCAAGAACAAATATTTTAAGGAATTTATTAATTTCAGGAATGAATAATTAGAAATACAATAAGAAATTTTTTAAATTGAAAAATAATGAGGATTGAGTTTTTTTTGTTTAGTTTTATATAGATGCCCATTAATTGACTAAAAAAGACTTTAATATCAAGATTTTCAACAAGAAGCATTTTGCTTTGAGTAAATCCTCAATCAAAAGAGACTAGATGACGAGATGGAATTAAACTATTTGGCAACAGACCAAAGTGATTTATAGTTCTTTCTAAGAAATGAGTTCAATTGATCTTTGGATTTATCAAAATCTTTGAAAAGTAATGTGAAAACCTTAACACTATTAGACAAATATTTGGAATTCAAATTTCATTGCGCTTTCAGAAGTCAGTTTTTTAAAACTAACCAGGATTTTGAATACTTTATCTAATAAAACTGTTGTAGACTTAACCAGTTCCAACATAACATTGGGAGAAAATAACATTTTTTAATAAATTATTTCCTCAAAATAAGTTTCAGTGAAATGGTGACATTATCTAAAATATTAGCAAAATAGTCAAAGCAACAGCTGTTAGACATTTATAATCAGCTCTGCGGGAAAGAGACTCATCAAATATTCTATACATAAAAAAAGTAAATTTTTAATGCTTCAATCAGTAGACTTTTCTTAAGTTTGGAAAGGGTATGGAGACTTTATGTCCCAATGTTAATTAAAGGATCAAATTTATCTTTTTTTTTTTATTATTTACCAGACTTAAAAACATTAAATTTAAATTAAGTCCAATTATTATATTTAAACAATTATAATATTTAGAAAAACATCACTGGCTGATGCTTCCCCTAAGAATTCCAATAAAAAAGTTTTACTTCATTGTCTGTGTCAAGTGAACATGATCAACCATTTGACATTTTTTTAGAAATTTTATTAAAACATGTGGTGTAATATGAAACTTAGTCCAATTTTTTTAGCATTGTTTCTTTAACAAAATGAGCAAAACTATAACATAAAATGTAACATAAGTGAAATTTGAGCTGTTTGACAGTCTGAAAACATGGAAAAGAACAGATTATTTTTAATTCTGATAAGCAGTAAACATATTAACGCTTTAAAATTTCTTGTCACTAAATTACCCTTGCATTTAATGTCTGATCTTTTAACATTGTTTAATTAAATTTGTTTACTTTGAAATTGTTTTCTGTTCTGGTGAATATGTTACTTTAGATAGCTTTTTAAAATAAACTAATCTTACTGCTACCAGATGGAAATCTTTCCACATGCTTTTCCTTTTAGCATGCTGCCTTAAATCCTCTATTCCAATATTTGCAATATTGAAGATCTTCAAATCAACTTAACAAAATGCATTAATTTTATTTTTGCTATGTGTTTCTTATGCAAAAACATACCTATTATATAGTGGAATTAATAACTAGAAAAAACCCGGAAATATGAAATCAAAAAAATTTTTATCCCCTGTTTTTTTTTTAAAGTTATTAATGCGTTTAAATGCATTAAAATGTGTTTTCATGCATTAAAGACTGAAAAAAAAAAAAAAAAATTTAAAACCTTAAAAAATCATTTACTCTATTTATTTTAATAATTATATACAAATTGTTCAAATTACATCTTAATTACTGATTTGATTACGATTTCAGGTAGATTGTATTCTTACTAATATTATTAATACTTTTTAACAAATTCACTTTCATCATGACCGCACCCAATGATCATTCAGGTTATATTTAAAAAAATCCTGAAAACATTTTGCAAAATAAAGAAAGAAAAAAAAAAAATCAGTACTTATTTCCTTTGTATTTGTCTTAATTTGATTTTCTGATTTTTTTTTTAATTTTTTTTTGTATAAGTAATAACTGAAAAAGTTAAAAAACAAATTTATTGCAAAAAAAATATATTTAACTGTATTCTTAAGCTAAAAAATACTTAAAAGGTATTGTAAAATTATATACAAAATCTCTTAAATAAAAATAAATCATTTACCGGAGTAGGATGACCCTCTAAATCATTATCAATTTGCCTAAGCTTCATTAATTCTGACTCAGGAAATAATCCAGCAAGACACCAAGCAGAATACAATATTGGAGCACAATGGCCTTTAGATAATACAAATCGATCACTTGATGGATCTTTAGGACTGCTTACTAAAACAAATATTGTACTATATATCTATAATATATATTTATATACAGTAAAATGTAAAAAACTGTACACTTTACCGAAATGGTGGTAGTGGTGTAGTGGTAAGAGCGCTCGCTTTGTAAGCGAGCGGTTCGGAGTTCGACTCCCACCATGTCCCTGGAAGTACTGCGCTCAACTTAATTTCTCTGCGCAGCGGTCTTGCTTGTCAAGGTTAGTGTTTCGGAGTTAAAGAGTTGAGAGAGGGTTGTACCACGATTTGCAACAAAAAAAAAAAAAAAATGATGTGTAGTTAACACCATCATTTTTATCATCATCAAGCTTGACCAGAGATATGAGTCAAAAAATGCATACGGTGAGTCAAAAGTTGCTCCATCAGAGAAACTTTTTGCATACCCTATTGGTTTTTTTTTCTTATTGTCAACAATCTATTAAAATAAATTTAATTTCTTTTTAAATTTATTTAAAATTATTTGATTTTAACTGATTTATACAAATTTAAACTAACATAATAAGCTTATAATAAAATTTATTTAATGATAAAAATATTATAAAATTATATAAACCAAAATATGATTTGTTTTGTAAATATTAAATAGTGAAAGTCTTTTAAATACAATATATAAACTTTCCTTAGAATATAAAATAATATTTAAAAAACTGTTGGCATTTAAAAAGTTCAAGAGAAAAGTGGAAATTGTTTCAAAAAATTATAATGATTATAAAAACAATATATAGAGTTATACAGAACTCATGTTTTAGAAATCCATTATCCTGTGTATTCGCTGATTTTCCTCTGTTTTTAAGTACTTTTTTCCTGAGTTCGGGTGGTGAAAAGTAGATGGTTTTCCTTCCTAATATTGAACAATATAAAACTTTCACAACTGTTTCCTAAATGTTTTTTTCATGAACTTTTTAAGAAATTAAATACATTCTCTTTAATTAATTGATAGCAATCCATTAAAGGAAGATTTTTTAGTAATAAAAGTAGTTAAAACAAGAAACAAATCCCAAAAAATCTAATAAATATAAAAAATATATAAAAAATTTATATATATATTATAAAAACAAAACAATTTGCATCTGTTTTGAACAAAGTAATGTGTTTTGTTGATAAAGTATAAACCTTACATGAGAACTATTATGAGCAGATTTTACATTGATGATCATTTTGTTTGTAATTTTGAAATTATGTGGCTGAAGATTATTTGATAGCATATGATCTTTGACTTAACGTCTTAGTTATTGATTTTTTATTTAAATTTTGTTCCAGTACTTCCTAATCAATCTTTATAAATATGGTGTTGGAGGCAATCTTCTCGAAAATTGGTCTTTTCTAATCATATCACGTCTTATATTATTACATTTAATTAAAAATTTATCTAAATTTTCTCGCACTTGAAGCAAATTTAAACGATCAGGTATCAAGCTTACAAATTCGAATACAGAAACTTGAGAACAACTTGAAGTCTGACCTAACCAAATTGGACATAACATCGACCAAGCTTAGTGTTGATTTAATGAATAAAACAAACGATCCCACGAAAAAAATCCGAAACTAAAAATGACATAACCCTCCTTACCCAATTCTTTAATGCTTGTGGAGCCTCTATGGTTATTTATTCAGTTCGAAGACTAAATTCAAAACCTAAGAGTAGCGGGCCTGCCCCGAATTTATTAAAAGTTACCTTTGACAGTGAAGATGGATGAAATAAGGTACTTGAGTAGTGCTATCGCCACTTAGTCGATGAGTTTAAAGGTGTTTTCGTTCGCGAAGACCTAACCCCAGTACAACAAACGGAATTCAAAGAGTAAAGCAAAACATTAAAAGCACATAACAACGAACTTAATGAAACAGGCCTCCTCGATAATCCTTTTTGTTATGTCGTTCACCGCCGCACTAAACAAATTTGCTGTATCAACGTTGAAGAGTCATCAAACAAGAAACGTTACGTATTTGCATCACTAAAAGGAAAAACCATGCATAAAAAGTTATCGAATGATTGACCACTACAATCTTCTCCCATCATAAAAACCACTGTCAGAACGTTAAATTGTGGATATTTTAATGCAAGATCTCTGATCAATAAACTAGAAAACCTACACAACCTTCTCCAATATGGCAACCATGATATCATCCTCATCACAGAGACTTGGCTTAACACCTCTACTCCAGACTCGTTGTTAAATGAAAACGACTACAAAGTTTTGTGACATGACCGTGACAGTAAAGGTGGTGGCTCACTTATATTGGTGCACAATGATATTCATTCAGTCCAAATTCGTCCGGAAATTCCCGACGATCTTTAAAACACTGAATTTACCTGTGTCGACGTAAGTGCTTCTTCAAACCACGTCAAGATAAGATTTTGGTGTACTTACCACCCACCTTGTGCTTCTTCTAACATTGTTAAAACCAAATCCATGTGCAAATTGATTTCCAATTTTCTGTCAACGTGTGATTCTGCATGTATAATAACCGGTGATTTTAATTTACCACGTATAGACTGGTCAATTCCTATCAGTTTTGGTGCCATGATTTTTTCGTAGAAACTTGTTTTGTAAATGCTCTCACCCAACTCGTAACTGACAATACTCGACTTAATAATTTGTTAGACCTCATCTTACCAAATAATAAAAAAATTGTTTTCAATGTGGAAACAGCTGCTCCATTCACCAGCACTTGTGAGCATTCCACCATACTATTTAATTGTAATTTGATGAATTCCAAACGTCGTGAACTATCTAGTATTCACAATTTCTATAAAGCTGACTATATTTCGATTAATAACGACTTACTTAACAAAAACTGGTATATGTTGGCCAAACAAAACCCAGATGTTGAATCGTTCTGGCAAGCTATTTGTAAAGTCCTAAGTGTATTTATTGCTTCTCATGTTCCTTTATTATGCAATAAAAAAAAGTTCGTTCAACGCCTTGCTATTCGTAAATTAGTATTGCTCAAGAAAAATACATAGTAGACAACTCCAATTTAGCCCAATTTTATTCTTATGTCAATTCAAAATTTAACTGTTTAAATTCTGTTGCGCCACTTGTAAGACCCAACGGTTTCCTTTGAACTGATGACTGTGAAAAATCGAGCCTTCTGAACAATTTTTTTGCTTCAGTGTTTGTCTCTGACAACGGTACTAAACCTGTGCTAGACCTACCATCCCACAATAATTCTTTGAATAATGTCCTATTTTCTTATGATTCTGTTCTATCAGCTCAAACTTCCACCAAAGTCATCAAAATCACCAGATGGGTATCCTGCTTTATTCCTGAAATCGATTGTTAATATTATTGCCATCCTGTTCTCTCTCCTTTTCGAGTTGTCAATGTTAACCGGTGTAATTCCGAATATTTGGAAAACTGCATATGTATGTCCGATTTTCAAGAAAGGTAACCCCTCCTTATCTACGAACTACAGACCTATTTCAATGACTTGTATTATTTGCAAAGTTATGGAGTCAATTATTGATAATAGTTTAAAAAGGTACTTTCAACTTAATAACTTTATCTCTATTCACCAATTTGGGTTCTTAAAGCGTAGATCTACATGTACACAGATGTTAGCTTCTCTTAATGAATGGACCTCAGCTTTTAACAAGAAAAAGGAAGTTGATATTATCTATATTGACTTTGAAAAGGCATTCGACTCTGTATTGCATTCTAAGTTAGTGTACAAACTGAATTGTTACGGCATTAAGTACGAACTTCTTAATTGGATTACCAACTTTTTAACTGATCGATCCCAATGTGTTTGCATTGGCAATTCTTACTCAAACTACGTACCTGTAAAGAGTGGAATACCCCAAGGAACTGTGTTGGCTCCGACTTTATTCTTATTATTTATTAATGATGTAGTTTCTTGTATTGAAGGTGATTGTCGAATAAAGCTGTTTGCTGACGATATATTTATATATTTAATTTTTTAATTTTGAATTACTCCCAAAAAAGGATGCAAGCAACCAGTATTAAGTTGGAAGTTACTAGAAAACAAAGAATAGAGTTAAAGAGTGAGAGAACGGTTGACAGAAGACTTGAAAAGTTGTAGTTGTATGAGTCAGGAAAACATGAAGACAGGAGAGAGTTTGAAACAGAAGTAGAGTGGAAAAAATAGATGAATAGAAATTTTTAGAGCATGCAGGGCAAATACAGTAAAACAATGAGACTTTGCTGATTGACAAGTCAAGTGAGAATGAGTTTTAGTTGATAGAACCTAAAGATAACAGCCCTTTTGAGCAGCAACCATATTTAAGCCAGTATTTGTAGAAAAGAGAATAAGATGCAACATTATAATGATGGGAGAGAGGCTTAAGCTATGCAGATAGAGCAGGTCGAACTTGCTAACTTAGCAAGTGATTGCATATATGGTTTATATGAGAGGTCAGTAGTGAATGGGGTCAATCCAAGAAGACATAAAGAAGAGGACTCAGTGAGAGGGTTCCTATTCATCAATAAAGGGATTTCAACAGTATTGCAATAGTTGTTTTCTGTAAACAACTAAATCATGCAGGAGTTAAAATTCACAAGCCACTCCAAGCACCAATCTGTTACAGAAGTGAGATCAGATTCAAGATCAGCTATCCGTTCTAAGCGTTTGAAAGGAAAAGACTTTTTGTCAAGACAGGAGTATAAAGTTGAGTTGTCAGCAAATAGAGCCATTTTATATGTATGGTTGTCAAGAAGATCATGAATGTAGATAAGAAACAAAACAGGATCAAGAATAGAACCTTGGTGTACCCTAGAATCGATGATTTGATAATCTCAAAAACTTTCCCAGATACACCATTTGAAACACGCTTATAGAGAAACTTTATCAAAAGTTTTAGATATGTAAAGCCCTACTCAGCTAACATTGTATAAAAAAATTTCAGTGGATCTATATATACATTTTGAGCGAATCGCTGTAGTTTTGCTCATCGGTTACTTAGTGAACCATTAGTGGCAGCCACCAAAATTGGCTAGACAATGACTAGCCATTATTAACATTTTGGAAAATTATTGACTTGGCATTTATAGCAGCTACCACTAATAGTCCACTAAGTAATCAATAAGCAAAACTCCAATAAACCGCTAAAAAATGTTTGCTGGGTATCCTTGTCGCATCTTTCTAACGCACAATACAAATTTTTAGTCACAGTAGTTAGTTAAGATGTCTAAAGTTAGCACAGTAGTCACAAGATGTCCAAAAATTAATAACAAAGTTAGCACAGTAGTCATAAGATGTCCAAAAACCGTTTTGATTGTCTGACATCAAGTTATTTGACTCAAGATGGGAAGTTAATATTTGTTGATCAAAGACTCATAGACCTTGCTAATAACAGAAAGATATTATAAGATTTATAATATATAGTTGCTATATATATATAATATATAGTTGCTATATATTATAAAACCACTGTAGTGAGCAGCTTTCAATAATAATAAAGGCTCAAAATTTATACATTACAAAATAACTTAAGGCTAAATATAAAAATAAAGTATTCCTTGAGTTTTTCCTGATTTTAAAAGTTTTCAAAAAAAAACTCCCTAACTTTTTCCCTGGTTTTTCAGGCTTTCCCTGAAGCCTGTTATATTAAATTATTTAATATACTATTTTAAAATACTATTTTATTTTTCATATTTATATATAGACACAAAAAATAAAATAATATATTTAATATCATACATATTTATTTATTGATTTTATATTCACCTCCTCAATGACAAGAAGGCCACTAAACTTTAGAAGGCTATTTTATTGTGGTTAAAAATTTTTGTCTCAACTTTTCAACTCTGAAACATGAACCTTTGGTAAACATGATTGTTGGGCGAAGAAACTAGTTGAGTTGACAAAAGTAAAAAGTTAAGAAATTTTCTACAAACATGAACTTTACTTAAAGTTTTGGTTTATAAACTTAAGCAGATAACATATTTATATTAGATAGATATAAACAAATAAGATTATTATTGTTATTTATCTTTTTTTTAATGTTATTAACCTCGCCAAGGCCAAGTAGGTCACTACAATCATCGAGGCTATTTTATTATGGTTACAACCCTCTCTCAACTAAAAAATATATATTCATTACTTAAATACTTATTGTAAACAAATGATTAAGCATATTTTGAAAAACTTTATTTAAAAATGATTTATATAACAACAGATCAAATGTTCAAAATCATTCATTCAAAGATTATAATTTTATTTAATTATTTACATTTTTAAGTTAATTATTTACATTTTTTCTCCCTTTTTTTCATACTACAGTTCTACTTAAAAAAGCCAAAAACTAATACAACAGTGTTTTAAACGCCATCCTTTGTTACAACTATAGTTCTTTTGCAATAACTAGTTTGTCTAATAACCGCTTTGTTAATAAGATAATTTTTTTTTCTTTATAGTATAAAAAATAATAGTAACCTTTTTGTTCATATTTATCTAATATAAAAATGTATTTTATACCTGTTGAAGTTAATAAGCTACAATTGGAAAAAATTTAAATAAAATTTATGTATGTTGAAATTTTTTTAACTTTTTACTTTTGAGGAAGCTATAATTCGTTTGTGTAAACTAAATTATGTAAAATGATGATGATATATTATTCAGAAGAAATCTAATTATATAACCAACTAAAATATTATCATATCATTGTCATCAACATTTTTAATCTTAAAAGTGCAACCCATTTATCAACAACTTTTAATTGATTTACTTATTACCATTTACTTATATTGATTGATTGATAGTTAACACTTTTAACGACAATTACTATTTACAAATACTATTTTGAATTAATGAAATTTTAAAACAAATTTTTTTTAATGTATAACATTTTACTTTACTTTTCAATACTCTTCCAACTACACTCTAATGTTTAACTTTATTTTTCAATACTCTTACAAATACAATCTAATATTTTTTTTTTCATATCTCTTTCCTTTCCTATGTACTGCTACTTTTAAAACCAACAGTATTTTAACTGCTTGGCAAACTTTTTTGAGTCAGTGATGCCATTCTCATAAAATAATTAACAGTTTACAAGTAAACGATTATCTTACTGAAGAGTAAGAAATTAAAAATTTATTTGAAAAATTTTAAAACATAATTTGAGCTGGATAAAACATGTCAAACAAATGTGAGATTGTGATCTGCTTATTAAAATTACTTATTTCAAATTAAATTTAATGTAATTAAATAAAGTCGTTGCAACAAACTGTTATATAAATTCTAAATTTCATGTATTTTATTCTAAATCTAAATTCTAAATTTCATGTATTTTATTCTAAATTTCATGTATTTTATTCTAATATTCATGTATCTGATGAAATAAACCTCCTCCTTAAAAAAAAAGACTCCTATTTCTTATAATTTGACCAACTTCTTAAAATCATACCATAAATATCTACAATAAAATGAATTACAAGCTGTTTAACAACAATCAAAAGAAGTTGAGATATCAGACATTGCCTTTAAACTCGCTTTCCAGACAACCATTTACCTTCTCTACTCGACTTATGTCTTGTTTCTGATCCTAGTCAGTGATCAGCTTCTTCACACTCACCCTTAGGTGCATCTGATCATGGTTTGGTCTCTCTAAAACTATTATCTCATTCTTCTTTACCATCAGAATCCCCCTATCATCGTACATCTTACAACTACCTTAAAGCTGACTGGGACTCTTTCCATGATTTTCTTTGTGATGGCTCTTGGGTAGAAATCTTTCGTCTTCCTGTTGACAAATGTGCTTCTTACATAACTTCGTGGATTCAGGCTGGCATGGAATCCTTTATTCCCTCTTGACGATTCCAGGTCAAGCCTCACTCTTCTCCATGGTTTTCCTCACATTGTGCAGCTGCAATTGCCAATCGAAACCACTACTTCCATATCTATCAGCAAAACAATTCTCCAGAAAACAGGCGTCTGTTTATTACTGCTAGGAACCATTGTAAAAAGGTTTTGTCTAACGCCAAAGCCCGCTATTCTCAGATCATGAAATTTCGTATTTCATCACAAAAATTAGGCTCTTGTGACTTCTGGAAAATCTTTATTAGTATCAATAAGGGCAAGTCTGTAATTCCACCTCTTTTGTATGGTTCAGACTTTGTCACCTCACCTAAAGACAAAGCTGAATTATTTGCTAAGAACTTTTCATCAATATCATCTCTTGATGCCACTAGTTGTGTTCTACCTGATATAGCAGTCAAACAGGTTGATCCATTGCTCGACATTCGTATCACTCCAGCTTCTGTATCTAAAGCGATTTCCCGCTTAGACTCTTCTATAGCTTGCGGCCCGGACAACATACCTGTTATAGTCTTGCAGAAGTGTTCTCCGGAGCTGTCGTCTATCCTTTCAAAACTATTTAACAAGTGCTTATCAGAGTCTTGTTTTCCAGCCTGCTGGAAAGCAGCATCTGTTATCCCTATTTTTAAAAATTCTGGAGAGCGATCCGATTCGTCTAACTACCGCCCCATTAGTCTTCTTCCTATCATAAGCAAGGTTTTTGAATCTTTAATTAACAAACACTTAATCTCGAATCTCATAACCTACTTTCTGATCATCAATATGGATTTCAATCTTCTCGTTCTACGGCTGATTTGCTGTCAGTAATAACTGATAGGTTTTATCGCGCATTAAATAAAGGTGGAGAGGTTAAGGCCATTGCTCTTGACATTTCTAAAGCGTTTGATAAAGTTTGGCATGCTGGTCTTCTCCATAAGCTTTCTTCTTACGGTGTATCTGGAAACATCTTAAAGATTATAAAATCCTTTCTTTCCAATCGTAGTATAAAAGTTGTCCTTGATGGACAGCACTCTTCTTAATCTGTAACCTCAGGAGTTCCCCAAGGTTCAACCCTTGGCCCTATACTCTTTTTAATTTACATTAATGATCTTCCAGATATTCTCACATCTAAGGTGGTATTGTTCGCTGATGATACTACTATTTATTCTTGTCACAATAAGAAGCAACTCCCTCTGATTGCTTGCAGGGAGCATCTGAGCTTGAAAAGGATCTCACTTCTGCTACAGCATGGGGCTCACAGTGGCTGGTGAACTTTAATTCAGATAAAACTCAATTTTTTTCAGTCAATCGTTATCGCAATACTTTAGACCTTCCTATATTTATGAACGGTAATGTACTTGATGAGTCTCCAACCCTTCATCTTCTAGATTAACTCTTACTTCTATTCTTTCTTGGAAACCTTATATCAAATCCGTTGCAAAATTAGCATCTGCTAAGGTTGCTTCTCTTTATCGAGCTCGTCACTTTCTTACTCTAGATTCTATTCTCTATCTCTATAAATCTCAAATCCGGCCTTGTATGGAATACTGTTGCCACATCTGGGGCCGATCTTTTAATGATGCCCTTTCTCTTTTAGACAAGGTGCAAAAACGCATTGTAAACATTGTAGGACCTACTCTTGCAGCCAACCTTCAACCACTGTCACACCGTCGTAATGTTGCTTCTCTTTCTCTTTTCTACAAATACTATAATGGGCACTGCTCGAAAGAGCTAGCGTCTCTTGTGCCATCTACTAAAATTCATTCTCGTGTTACTCGTCATTCAATTAAGTCTCATCCTTTTTCTGTTACTATTCCCAAGTGCTTCAAAAACTCTTATTCGTCTAGTTTTTTTCCTCGAACATCAGTTTTTTGGAATTCGCTTCTCTCATCTTGCTTTCCTGATTCATATAATTTTCAATATTTTAAGTCGTCTGTTAATCGTTATCTTGCTCTACAATCTTCATCTTTTCTCTTCCAGTAATTATTAACACTAATTAGTGGTTGCTTGCAGCCTTGTTGGAAGCGAAGATAATTAAAAAAAAAAAAAATAGCTTTACCAATCATAAAATATTTGAAAGAATAATTAGTTTTATGTTTTATAATTTTATTTTTTTAGGTATCTATATTAAAATATTAGTTTTAGATATAAGGAAATCTACTCTTGTTTTCTTATCATGTCTTTTAGACATGCTAAACATTAGACTTATGTTTCTTTTTTCTATTCCTTTTTTTTGTTTTTTGAACTCTTTTATCATACAATCCAAATCTTTTAATTTTTTTTTTTTTATTCATGATCTGGCATTCAGAGTTTGTATTGTCTTTACTCTAAAGGCATTTAAAAACTGTATTTAATTTATTAGTATTCAAAAGTTTAATTTCAAAAAAGAGTTATATACAGACGGACTTTTGTAATTTGAACTCGTTTATCAAAAGATTATATAAATTAAACA
The DNA here is from genome assembly GCF_022113875.1 of Hydra vulgaris. NCBI lineage: Eukaryota > Metazoa > Cnidaria > Hydrozoa > Anthoathecata > Hydridae > Hydra > Hydra vulgaris. The sequence continues at coordinate 18,561,501 of NC_061168.1, forward strand.
AATTTTTCAGTCCCTTTATAATTTAATAAATATTATTGAACTCCAACAATTTGAAAACTTTTGTAATTCAAACTCTTTTAATTCAAATCCCTTGAGGATTTGAATTACAATTTAAGGCTCATCTATACCAGGAAATTTAAAAACAATTAACAAATTCTTTTTTGCATTCCTGCTTTATTTATTCATCCTGCTTTACAAACCTGGATTTTTTGCACCTAAAAAATCTGTTATTAATACATTTTGATCATGTGAGACTCTTTTTGAAGATTTAAACCTAAAGTTTTAAATCTTCAAAAGGAGTCTCATATGATCAAAAAAACATTAATGACAACTTATATAATAATTTTATGTAGTAGTTGAAAATAGTAACACCCATACCTTTATATTTTAGAGTATGAAAAAATAACACAGATGTCAATTCAGCCATAGAGCAGCATGATGTAGGATGTCTAAAATTATATTTTTAAATTTAAAATCAAATTAATACTAACAAATATAAAACAAATATTCCTAACAATATTATTATGTGTTAAACTTATATAATATAGTTGCTTAAAAACTTATTAAAACTATATTTTTGATACTTTTTGCAAATATATTATCATCAGTTGTTTTGTTGCATATGTCTGAAGAAAAACATAATTGGGTTACCATTTTCAGATTGTTTTGGAAACTAATTATTAGACTTTTAAATCAAAAAGAATTTCTACACTGATTTGTTTTTATAACAGTTTTATATAACTTGATGTGGGTGTTAATATTGCATTGAAATACTGTAAAAATTATAATCTGTAGTCTTTGTTAACAAATTTCAAAGTTTAAAAGATCTTTTTAATTTCCTTTAAAGCAATTTATGGTGCACAATGCACCTTGCATTGCTTACCACTCTGGCTTCTATAACTAAAGTTATTTGTAATCTCTCCTGTTTGTTTTTTTATCTATACTAATAATATTTCTAATAATCAAAATCTCTAAAGTGGCTATTGTTGTTGATGACACAACTTTATACTTTAATTTTGACAAAAAGTCAAGACTTGAATATATACAGGGTTCATAGCCAACTATTTATATGAAATTCCCTGACTTTCACTGACATTTTTTAAAAATCAGATGAATTTCCCTAACCATTTTATACATATTAGCAATATTTTATAAAATGTTTAAAATTACTATCTACTATAATGCAAATGACAGGGTGGCCACTCAAATTTGAAAATGAAATTCCATGACTTTTCCATGACTCTTCATAAACTTTTATGATAAACCACTAGAGTAAAATATTTAGTACATGCCATGCTCTAACCATTTTCAACTTGGTCATTATAAAATATGCAAACCAAAAACTAATTGGTAGAAAGTTCTAAAATCATGTCAAAAAAAAACTCTTTTTGTTTTACTTCTCTGATAACTTACACTGCAAAAATATATTTTTCCAAAAAGGACTTAGACTAGACATACTAGTACTTTTCTTTGCATCCTAAAAATATCGCAAGTAGAAAAAACTAAAGATAATTTTAAAAAGTATTATGAATTTTCCATGACTTTCAATGAAAATTTAGGAATTCCATGACTTTTTTCATGACCAAATAAAATTCCATGACATTTCCAAGATTTCCATGACCAGTGGCCACCCTGCATGAACATCCTAAGAATATGCATAACCTCAGCTGATTCTACTCTTGTTTTGAAAGCACCATAAATTATGTGTTGAGAACAGCAACCTATGTCAATAAGTTGAGATAAACATCTCTGTGAAAGTTGACACTGGGTCTATTCATAGACCTGAATAACCTTGCTAATAATAAGATCACTTATCGTTTCATTAAAATGATTTAGCAAATCAAGTCTGGCACTATGTCCCACAAATGAGGAATCCCAATACCCCACTCCAACTTGCATTTTTTTTTTATTCCAATACCGTTTGAGTAAATTTTATTTGACAAGTTTGAGTTTTCTTGTTGAGGGATTCATCTTCGATGAACAAACACAACACACCAGGGAGACAGGCTTAGTTGTTGTTTAAGTAAAGCTTTGAAATGAGACCTAAGACCATAAGTGATGCTATATCCAACTTTATTTGATCCCATTTGAAAAGATTTAGCAATCTCACTGTCAGGAAACATAGCTTGGAAAAAATTAGTGGCATCTTTGTTTGAATTGTTAGAAATTTTATTTAAGCAACAATGCAATGCTCGCATAATTTCTGCACAAGTTTTATCAGAACTACACCTTTTCAAGATGTAAATGAGAACATGAAAGTTGTAATTAAGAAGTCGTAATATGTAATTAAGAAACACAACATGTAATTGAGAAAACGTTATATGTAATTGAGAAATACAACATGTAAATAAGAAGTCGTAACATGTAATTAAGAAACACAACATGTAAATGAGAAAACGTAAGATATAATTGAGAAATCATAATATGTAATTGAGAAATCGTAACTTGTAATTGAGAACACATAAATTAAAATAGCAAATTCACAGTCTAAGTTTGTAGGTTGTTACAAAAGGTCTTTTTGGACATGAATTTAAGTTATAATCTTAAATTTTGCTTTTGTATGCACAAGTAATAATAATGGAATTGAAAGATCGTTGTGTTATATGCCAATACACTATGACCCGAAAGTCTGTGATTAAGCTAAATCCGTGTCAACATATATGTCACCAAATTTGTTTACGTCCAGTTCTGGAACAACCAGATTCAAGTTGTCCGATTTGTCGGCATGAAATACACACAACTGAACAAGTTGAAAGGAAACGTTACGTTTTATCTTCTCCGAATGACAGGAGAAAAGTTGTTGAATGTGCGGAGCGATTTGAAGATTGGGTGAATCTCGCGCAAACGCTAGGTATCAAATATAAGACAGCATACAATTAGGTTCGCAGCGGAAATTCAAATTTCATCGGAAAAGGAGGTTTTAAACCGAAAAAGTTGACCGAAGATCAAATCGAAGAAACATTAACATGGATTGAAAATGATTGTCAATTAACATTGGTGGCCATCAAAACAAAGATATTAAGACAATTTAACATAAACGTTAGCACAACAACAATAGCAAATTACCTCGAAGGCAGATTGTTCTCATTATAAAAAGTGTACAAGGAGCCTTTTACAATGAACAGTTATGAAAACAAACAAAAAAGAGCTGAATATGTTAGAAACATCAACGAACATATCACAAATGGTCGTCAGATAGTTTGGTTGGATGAAACAAATTTTAACCTTTTTTGTAGAAAAACGCAAGGACGCGCGAGACAAGGAAAAAGAGCAATTATGAAAGTACCTGCTTCAAAAGGTTTAAACATACACTTGATCGCAGCTATTTCAACTACAAATGTCGTCATGATAGAAACTCGCAGGGGATCATTTAAAGCAGATTCCTGTAACGAGTGGATGTTGGCTATGTTTCACCAGTGGGTTACATCCGGGAATCGTTTGGAGGATTTGGTCGTCGTAACAGATAATGCTCCTTGTCACGCTTGTTTGCAAAGGGTGTTTGATAATTCACCAGCTCAGTTGTTACGTTTGGGACCTTACAGTCCAATGTTGAACCCGGTGGAAACGATCTGGTCCAAAATTAAAAGTAACGTTAAAAATGCAATTTGCATTCCACCTGTATTAGGTGACGGGATTGCGGAACAGCGCATGCAGTACTTAGAACGAATTGTAATTGAGGCGAAAAATACTATAATGGGAGGAGATTGTGCACGTGCGGTACAACACACAACCACGCACTATGCAACTATTTTAAATATGGAAGACGTACAAGTTGGTGCTTAAATGATCAATGAAGTGATTTTAAATTATATAATTTTTAATTATAATTTTTAATTGAATTATAAATTTTTCCCTAAAATGTTTTTAGTGTTTATTATGTTAAATTCATTTGCCCAAAAATTATAAATTTTTCCCTAAAAAATTAAATTTACGCTACAAATCTTGCGTCATTTTTAAGTGCGTCATTTTATACGCTCCATTTTTTTATGCGCCATTTTTTTTAAGCGCCATTTTACACTTACTCCTTTAAAGCGATATCTAAATTACAATTTTCGTGTTCTCAATTACATCTTTCTATTTCTTAATTACAACTTACATTTTCTCAATTACATGTTACGATTCTTAATTACAATTTTCGTTTTCTAAATTACATCTTATGTTTCTTAATTACAACTTTTGTTTTCTCAATTACATCTTACGTTTCTTAATTACAATTTTTGTTTTCTCAATTACATCTTGAAAAGGTGTAGATACAATAAGTTCTAAAGATTGTAGCTTCATAATGTTTCCTTTTGAGAAACTATTAGTTATCTTTAAATTACTCTTTCAGGTGAATTATTATTTTTAGCCGCAGATGATTTAAAAAAAAACAAAAAAACAGGAGAAATTACTTGCAACTGAAATATGCTTTTTTACCTTTTTCATGACTTTTTAGTGCTTGAATACCCATGTTCTAAAGTTCAATTATTTTATGGCATAATTTGCATTTAGCATTGTCTTTCCCTTGTTATTAGCCAAGAATCAAAAGGAGAGTAACTGTCTTAAACCTTTTAAACTGAAATAAACCTTTTTTTTTATTACAGAAATAGTTTTAAACAATCTAAATTGATCATTAAAATATATATATATATATATATATATATATATATATATATATATATATATATATATATATATATATATATATATATATATATATATATATAGTTTTTTTTATAAGTAAAAAAAAGAACATCATTAAAATAATAAAATAATAACCATAGATAATTTGAATAAAAAGTGTTTATTGAAAACAATTGCTGATAATTAACAAAGTAATTTGTTACTTGATTCAAAAGTATTTTTCATAATATAAACATTATCAGATTTTTTTGAAACATCCTTTTCTGAATCAATTTGTAGAAGTAAAACACCAAGTACTGTGTATTGTATTTTTATAATTTTAAGATTTATTTGAAGAATTAGCTGATATGGCAACTAGCTTATTAAAAATTCATGATGTATAGATTTTAGATTTGTTTCATGATTGACTGATATACTAGTATGACATTATCTATTGCAGGAATTAATTGATACACACCTAGCCAGAGCAATACATGCCAACAGATTGCCACTCCATATAGTAGAAAATAACTATTGGAAAATCTTTTCCAATAAGTTACGTCCTGCTTATAAGCTTCTGTCAAGACATGAATGTATTATTAGATATGTATGTATTATTAGATAATGAATTTTCAAGGATTTCAGCAAATGTTAAAGAAACGTGGCAACTGCAGATTATCTTAGATTGTTGTGTGATTGATGGAGCAATTTAAGGTACAGTAACAATTTATATAATATTAGTTGATGCAATTGAAACTATATTATTTAGTTAATAAACAGATCATATTTGTTTATATACTGTTTCTTCATTACAGAAATGAAGCTATCATTAAATTTGTAATGAAATTGCCTTCTTCATCACTCATTTTGTGAAAGACATTGCCTACAGGTAAAACCATAATTCTAGTACTGTATACAATGGATTTACTTAACAGACTGACTTTTAAAATATGCATACTATTTTATAATTAACTCTGATATTAAATTTATAACAAATGACACTGAAAACCATTTCAGTAAGCAAAAATAATATATCACTAAACAGGTTTATAATTTACATAGTACAATATATATAATATAATACAATATATAAACTGTTTTGTAGGAACATTAAGCCATTCTGGTAAATATATGGTAAATGAAATGAAGAAAGTTTTTTGAAGAAATAAATCCTAACAAACTTTTGGTCATTGTGACTGACAATGCTGCAAATATGAAAAATGCATGGACTCGTCTAAAAGATTGTTATCCTCATCTTCATTGCTATGGATGCATTTCACATTGTTTAAATTTGCTGTTCAAAGATTTTTTTAAATTGACAACTTTAAGTGTTTTGATTTCACAAGCAACTGATATTATTAAAGAGATAAAAAATTCTCATTTATCTGTTGCAGCATTTAGAGATATACAAAAAAAGTCAGCTGGTGCAATAAGGTGCATTTCTTTGAAACTACAAGTATGAACTAGGTAATACAATTAAAGAATATACTGTACATTACAAAAAAAATTGAATTATGTATCTCATTTTATTATACATTCATAAAAATAGATTTCATTTAGTAAATTACTATACTCAAAATTTATTACAGTTATTATAAGTTTTTTTTTTCTTTTTTTAAACATCTTCCCTTCCAACAAGGCTGCAAGCAACCACTAATTAGTGTTGGAAGTTACTGGAAGAGAAAAGATGAAGATTGTAGAGCAAGATAACGATTGACAGACGACTTAAAATATTGAAAATTATATGAATCAGGAAAGCAAGATGAAGGAAGCAAATTCCAAAGAACTGATGTTCCAGGAAAAAAACTAGACGAGTAAGAGTTTTTGGAGCACTTAGGAACAGTAACAGAAAAAGGATGAGACTTAATTGAATGACGAGTAACACGAGAATGAACTTTAGTAGGTGGCACAAGAGACGCTAGCTCTTTAGAGCAGTGCCCATTATAGTATTTGTAGAAAAGAGAAAGAGAAGCAACATTACGACGATGTGACAGAGGTTGAAGGTTGGCTGCAAGTTTCTTTGAGTTTTATTTAAAGGTAGGGATCAATTGTAGCACGCTTAGATAGCATACAAAAAAATAAGCAACCATTAAAAGTATAGGCTATTTCTGAAAACAGTGGACTTAATTCAGCAACAAAAAATTTTCTTCTAACAGATATTTTTTGGGACAGAGTTGAAGGTTTTTTCAAATTGCTGTCACCAATAGCTGATGCAATAAAGAAAACTGAATCAAATATTCCCATGTTATCTACTGTTGTGGAAACTTTTCACTACTTGGAAGACCACATTTAAAAAAACTTAACAGTTAGCCCATTCTCAAAAAAGGAAGAAGAAGAAGCCAAAAAGATCTTCAAGAAAAGAAAAGAATTTTGTTTAACAGAAATTCACTTGGCTGCCAATATACTAGATCCCAAATTTCAAGGCAGAGTCTTGACTGCAGAACATAAGGTATTTACTACAAATAATTCATATATGATTTTCAAAACCAAATACATTTTAGCCTTGTGCATTAAAAGTAAAATTTTTTAAAAAATTTTGAATTATCTTAAATACTATTTTCAAATTTGAAAATACTATTAAAAATAATAAAGTAATTGTAAAATAATTGAAAGAAAAATCTTTTTATAGATTGATGCATGTGAGGCAAAACACAACATTGCTGCAAGTATGCCTGAAGTAAACAAAGAAACCATGTTTGACTTGGCTAATTACCAATCAAAGGGTGGCATATTTTCAAAACCCTTTATTTGGACTGCAGTTGGAATAACTCAACCCATAAATTGGTGGAAAGGGTTGTGTTCCTTTACTGAACTATCGAAAGTTGTATCTAGAATTCTTCAGCTACCAGCTTCAAGTGCAGCATGTGTGAGAAGTTTTAGCACTTATTCTAACATTCATAGTGCGAAAAGAAATCACTTAACGACTGAAAGAGCTGGAAAACTAGTTTTCATTTCACAAAATTAAAAACTTGAAAATATTGAAAACACCAGTTTTGAAAATGGTACAAGCATAACTACTCCTCAAATTAATAATTCGAGTGTAATAAAGTTCCTAGCACATCAATGCCTTGGTCAGAGTCTGAAGCAGTTAATATAGAAAGCGACAGTGACTTTGTTTATGAATCATTAGATGAACATAGTCTAGGGCAGAAATACTCGGACTCAGAAAGCACATCCATTTAGAATATATTTTATAGTTTAAATACATGTTAAAATTATTAAATTGACTTTTTTGCTTAAATATTTATATACTTTTTAAATATACTTTTTTTTAATTGTGTATTTACTACCCTACACAGTACTACACTACTAAACATTATTATTCAAAAATATTATAATTTCATTTAAATTAAATAAAGTTTAAGCTTTTTTTATAAGGACTTATTGGCAATATAATTCAACATATGTAACAAACAGTGTAAGACCAATTTATTACATAATAAATATTAGGATCATCTATTTCTTTAAAGAATTTTAAGTCTAATATTAAATAAGTATGATATTGTATATTAGTATATTTGAATTATAAAAATGATTATTTTGTCATAGGACAAGTATAGTTTATGTATATAATGAGTGTAATATTTAAGAAGTACAACAATATTTAAGAAGTAAAACATAACAAATAAACATTCTCATACAATATAACTAGATTTATAACTAACTTAATATTAAATGGTCTAATAAATAAACTTAATAAATAGCTCATTTAAGTTTTTTATTAAAACATTAACTTTAAATTAGTGTTTATACATTGTATTTGTGGTTATAATGATTATATACTATAAATAAACAGAATAAAACAAAAACTCTTCCAAATTGTTTACAAAGAAAAATAAAAAACTTGTTTAAAAAGTAAAAAAAACTAAAACTAAAAAAAAACACATAAACACAAAAAAAAAGGGGTTTTTTGACCCATAAAAACGCAAGAGAAAAAAAACGCGATTTTTTGCAACTCTAACGCTAACTCATTTAAAAATCACATTTTTTTAATTTTATAATGAATTTGATCGTTTTTAAAATACCACCAGTTAACAAAAGTAATAGTAATAAAAATGCGTACAATCAGTATAGATAAAAAACCTTTCATTACTTGTAATGACGTTATTATATAGTTAATGATTTCTAAATTTCTATTTGCGCTGATTGCTTGAAAATGTCAGTAAAAACTTAAAAAGGGTAAAAATGTTAAACTTTAATAGAGTGGCGCAACTATACATTGTCATCTAAAATTTAAAAAAAGAAATTTTTATTAAGAAAACAATACCTTGGTAATATTTTACGACATTAAAATTTGTTCATCAGGGTCAAAATGGGATGGACTAATAAACACAATAGAAAATATCAAAGTTGTTTATTCCAAATGTAATTTAATTAAGAGTTAAAATGTAATTAGGAGTTTTAGTTTCTTATGTTTACTTGTTTATTTTGTTCACTTTCATTAAGGTTTCCTTTTTTTTTTAGTTTAGCTTGCTGTTATTTTCTTTTAAGTTTATGCTTAGGTTTTCAGCGCATTTTTATTACAATTTTTAAAAAATTTTAAATTGTTAAATTGTGTGGGCAAATAATGACGTGCGATCACACACTATCCAGTGAAACACTGTAGGGTACTTTTTTAATTGTCAAAATAAATTAAAGGGTAGCACCAAAAAAAACATAATCGCTTAATTGCAACATGAGTAACTTCTCAATCAGAATTCCCTAATTATCTGATTAAAAAAAAAAAATTCCCTGACTTTTCCAGGTATTCCATGACTTTAGCCAAAATTAACTAATTTTCCAGGTTTTCCAGGTATATAGTTGTGCCATCAGTAAAAAGAACAACTTAAGTGACATAACCATATCATTATACCATATTACATCCATCTAATGCTGGATTTATTTCACATGTTCATTAAAATTTAAAGTGTGTAAAGTGTTTACCAAAACACATTTTTTTTAATACTGAAAAAAAGTTTATATGCACAATTGTATGAATTAACCAAAATTTAATATTTTTTAAAAATAATTTAAACATTACCCTGATTTTGATGCATTAGTACACTTTATGCTCAAAATTCTAAGTCTGTTTGCAAGATCTTGTAACTTCTGCTTGTCAGGAGAATGATTGAGAGCCATAATAATTTTTGAGAACTGTGATATAAAGAAAATATGCTAAAAAATGTAAATATAAACTATTTATATAAAAAATCTATATTAACTGGAGAAGAAAGTAGCACATTATGAGCAGTTTCAAAACTGGAACATTATTTAGAGGATTTCATACTAGAAAGTCTTGAAAATAATAAATTTAATGACTAAGATTTCAAAGATAGTAATGTGCTAAGAATCACTAATACAAGAATTACAATCACCTCATATAAAGCTATAAAAAGTTTATGTGCTACAATTTACAACAAAAATCAGTTGATGGTTTTGAAGCTAACATTTATAAAGGCTTCCTGAACTCACTGAGAAGCTATATCTATTAACAGCTGTAAAATATCAGAGCATTAACAGTGCCATACTGTGCATGAACATCCTCTCTGTAAATCCTTTAGTTTTGCATTATTAAAGCTAGTATGACCGGGGTAATATATAAACATCATTATGATTAGCATGATCACCATAATCATCATCAACAGCATAAAAGAGGAAGGCTAAAGCCTGTGATGATGATTATCATCATCATCATCATAATGACGATGATGATGATCACAATGATGAAGATGATGATCATCATCATCACCATCATCATCATGACAATCATCATGATGATGATCATGATGATGATGATCATCATCATGATGATGATCATCATCAGGCTTTAGCATTCCTCTTTTATGCTGTTTCTTTAATATAAACAATCTAGAGCATTTTTTTTCTTAACTAAAGCTCATTCATACAATATGTATGAATGAGCTTTAGTTAAGAAAAAAAATTCAAGTTTTTTTACTTCTACCACTACTATTTTCTACTGAAGATGCTACCTCCCTACATGCTGATTACATGAATTACTTAAATCTTTTCTAACAAACGTTGTTTAAATACTACACCATATAAATACTAAAGTTTATATAACAATGAAATGATATTGTATGCCAGCATCTAAATAAATAATAAACTTATATGTTTATATCAATAATATGTATGCATAAAGTGCATCTTGGAAGCTTTTATTCCTTATGGTATAAAATTTCGGAAGCTTTTATTAATTCTCTTCAATTATAAGTCAAGCCTCATTCTACACCTCATTTTTTTACCATTTTGAGCATTTGCTTTATTAAACATTTATTTCGTCTATTTTACAAGAATATCTCTCTTAAGAATAAATGTCCTTTTATTATTGCAAGAAGCCAATGATGTTAAGCTCTGTAATTCTCAGTTTAATTAATCTTGTATCTTATCTCAGATGTTAGGTTCTAGAGACTTTTGGTTAGTCTTCAACAGTGTCATTAACTCAAGTAAGCCTGACATCTAAAGTAAGCCTAACATCTAATTTACTTCTCCCCAGAATAAAGCAGAGTTATTTGCAAAGAAATCTTACTCTAATTTGACCTGCTTTACCTGCCAAACTTGAGCCACTTTTCCATAGTTGTAAGGTTGCATTTCTTTCTTTTTTCTACAAATACAATAATGGTCAATGCTCAAATGAACTATCATCTCTATAAGGATAAACCAAAGTTCATTCTTGCTTGGCTTTTTATTCAACAAGTTGCATTCTTTTACTGATCTGTCCCATGCTATAAAAACTATTATTAATTCAGTTTTTTTTTTCTTGAACATCAAAAACACCTTATAATTCTTACCCATTTTAATTTCTTCCTTTTTTTATACAACTTACAACTTTTTAAGTCTTCAGTTACACCTTTCCTAATATATTAACTTGTTCTCTATTTTAAAGTTTTTTTTTTTTTTTTTTTTTTTTTTTTTTATTTGCATTCACTCCCAACAAGGCTGCAAGCAACCACTATTAAGTTGGGAGTTACTAGGAAAAAAAAGAACAGAGTTATAGAGCAAGGAAACGGTTGACAGAAGACTTGAAAAGTTGAAGGTTGTAGGAGTCAAGAAAACATGAAGATGGGAGAGAGTTCCAAAGGATTGAAGTGCGGGGAAAAAAACTAGATGAATAAAAGTTTTTAGAGCATGCTGGGACAGATACAGTAAACGAATGAGACTTAGCTGAATGACGAGTAAAACGAGAATGAATTTTAGTTGATGGAACTAGAGATGATAACTCCTTTGAGCAGTGACCATGATAGTATCTGTAGAAAAGAGAAAGAGATGCAACTTTACGACGATGGGAAAGAGGTTCAAGCTTAGCAGATAGTCCAGGTCCAACAACATTTACAATGCGTTTTTGGACCTTGTCAAGAAGAGAAAGTGAATCGTTAGAAGAACCAGCCCAAATATGACAACAGTATTCCATACAGGGACGAATAAGAGATTTGTAGAGGTAGAGAATGGAATCAGAAGTAAGGAAATGGCAAGCACGATAAAGAGAAGCAACCTTAGCAGAAACTAATTTAGCAATCGATTGTATATATGGTTTACATGAAAGGTCAGTAGTAAGCGATAATCCAAGAAGACGTAAAGAGGACGACTCAGTAAGAGGATTGCCATTCATTAATATAGGAATGTTGACCATACTACGGTAGTTGTTTGCAGTAAGCAATTGGGTTTTTTTAGAGTTGAAATTCACAAGCCACTGTGAACCCCAATCTATTACTGAAGTGAGATCAGATTCAAGATCAGCTGCTTGTTCTAGGCGATCGAAAAGAGAAGACTTTTTGTCAAGACAGGAGTATAAAGTTGAGTCATCAGCAAAAAGAGCTACTTTAGATGAAAGGTTGTCAGGAAGATCATTTATGTAGATAAGAAACAAAAGTAACTTATAACTTAATAGTTATTGCTTAATAGTTATTAGAATCTTGTTGGAAGTAAATTAGATTTTAAAAATATATAAATGTATGCCAGTATTTAATAATTAGTAAGTGTAAGCATAAAATTATTATATACAAATTATAATAAACTTTTTTCTAGCCCCGGCTATAAACCTTATAATTAAATCTTATAATTTTACTGGGGCTGTGATTCGGGTTCGAAGTACTACAAATGTTTGAGTTATTTTCTCTCTATTAACTTAAATGTGACTACAGTATTAAAGTTTATAAATCATAAACAACCTATGTCTTCATAGTAAATTTTTATCTGTAGAAACATGTTTCTAGCAAAATTCAGAAGTCCTTTTTTAAATTTTAAATAAGTCTTAAGGGGTAAACAGATTCTATCTGTTGACCAGCCTCGCACCCCTTCCTCATCTATTAGGCTGGCGCAGATGTATTTTTAATACATTGTTTCCAGTTTAGGATGTTGAACGCTGGATCTTCTTGACTCAATGCGTGGGTATTGCTTGTGTCTCTATTTTTATGACTGGGCAACTCATTCTATTATCTCCTAATGAGGGTACAGCTCTAAAACTCAGCTTTATGGTTCTGAGGCCGGCTGGTAGTCAGGTCTCCCGAACTCTGTGGTAGCTCTCAGAGAGGCTGATTCCATCAACAGCCGAAAAATATCAGAGTACTAACAGTGCCATGTTGCGCATGGATGGTGTCCCTGTTTGTACTTTTGGTGTGCGTTGCAGAGGCCACATTTGGCGCCCTTTGTTACGGCTTAGGGTTTATTAATAGTAATGAGGCTATTGCTTAGTTGTTAAATAGTGTACTGAGTACTATCTATACTTGAGTCAAGTTCTTTATAAATTTAAAATGACTAAAGTACCTAAAACTAAAAAACACAAAAAACCATCGTCATCACCAAGTTCTCTAAACCTATCATTTACTAATATTCGTGGTCTTCAAAGTAACTTTTCTTCTGTTGAGTCTTATCTCTTGCAAAGTTCACCAGACCTACTTGCTCTTTGTGAGACTAATTTGAGTTCGGCTGTCCCATCTTGTGATCTTAGTGTTGATGGTTATCTTCCTTTAATTCGTAAAGACTCCAATAATCACATGCTTGGCCTGGGCATTCCAACTCGTTTTCCAGACAACCCTAATCATTTACCTTCTCTACTCGACTTATGTCTTGTTTTGGATCCTAGTCAGTGCTCAATTTCTCCACATTCACCCTTAGGCACTTCTGATCACGGTTTGATCTCTCTAAAACTATTATCAAATTCTTCTACTTCATCAGAATCCCCCTATCATCGTACCACATACAACTACCTTAAAGCTGACTGGGACTCTTTCCGTGATTTTCTTCGTGATGGCCCTTGGGTAGAAATCTTTTGTCTTTCTGCTGACAAATGTGCTTCTTACATAACTTCGTGGATTCAGGCTGGCATGGAATCTTTTATTCCTTCTCGACGATTCCAGGTCAAGCCTCACTCTTCTCCTTGGTTTTCCTCACATTGCGCTGCAGCAATTTCTAATCGAAACCGTTACTTCCATATCTATCAGCAAAACAATTCTCCAGAAAACAGACATCTGTTCACTATCGCCAAAGCTCGCTATTCCCAGGTCATTAAATCTCGTATCTCATCACAAAAATTAGGCTCTCGAGACTTCTGGAGAATCTTTAACAGTATCAATAATAAGGGCAAATCTGTTATTCCTTCTCTCTTGTATGGTTCAGACTTTGTCACCTCACATAAAGACAAAGCTGAATTGTTTGCTAAGAACTTTTCATCAATATCATCTCTTGATTCCACTAGTTGCGTTTTACCTGACATAGCTGTCAAACAGGTTGATCCCTTGCTTGACATTCGCATCACTTCAGCTTCTGTATCTAAAGTAATTTCCTGCTTAGACTCTTCAACAGCTTGTGGTCCTGACAACATTCCTGTAGTAGTCTTGCAGAGGTGTTCTCCGGAGCTTTCATCCATACTTTCTAAACTATTTAACAAGTGCTTATCAGAGTCAGTTCTAAACTATTTAACAAGTGCTTAACAGATGCTGTTTTCCATCATGCTGGAAAGCAGCATCTGTTATCCCTATTTTCAAAAATTCCGGAGAGCGATCTGATTCATCTAACTACCGTCCCATTAGTCTTCTTCCTGTCATAAGCAAGGTTTTTGAATCTTTAATCAACAAACACTTAATCTCTCATCTTGAATCAAATAACTTACTTTCTGATCATCAATATGGATTTCGGTCTTCTCGTTCTACAGCTGATGTGCTAACAGTAATAACCGATAGGTTTTACCGTGCATTAGATAGAGGTGGAGAGGTTAAGGCTATCGCACTTGACATTTCTAAAGCTTTTGATAAAGTTTGGCATGCTGGTCTTCTCCATAAGCTTTCTTCTTATGGTGTAGCTGGTAACGTCTTTAAGATTATTGAGTCCTTTCTTTCCAATCGTAGTATAAAAGTTGTCCTCGATGGACAACACTCTTCTTCACATCCTGTAACTTCAGGAGTTCCTCAAGGTTCAATCCTTGGCCCTATACTCTTTTTAATTTACATTAACGATCTTCCAGATATTCTCACATCTAAGGTGGCATTATTCGCTGACGACACTACCATTTACTCTTGTCATGATAAGAAGCCTACACTCTCTGATTGCTTGGAGGGGGTATCTGAGCTTGAAAAGGATCTTACTTCTGTTACAGCATGGGGCTCACAGTGGCTGGTGAACTTTAATTCAGATAAAACTCAATTTTATTCGGCCAATCGTTATCGTAATAATTTAGATCTTCCTATATTTATGAATGGTAATGTACTAGATGAGTCATCTACCATTCATCTTCTAGGATTAACTCTTACTTCTGATCTTTCTTTTAAACCGTATATCAAATCCATTGCAAAATTAGCATCTGCTAAGGTTGCATCTCTTTATCGAGCTCGACACTTTCTTACTCCAGATTCTATTCTCTATCTCTATAAATCTCAAATCCGTCCCTGTATGGAATACTGTTGCCACATCTGGGGCGGATCTTCTAATGATGCTCTTTCTCTTTTAGACAAGGTGCAAAAACGAATTGTAAACATAGTTGGACCTGCTCTGGCAGCCAATCTACAACCTTCGTCACATCGTTGTAATGTTGCTTCTCTTTCTCTTTTCTACAAATACTATAATGGGCACTGCTCTAAAGAGCTAGCGTCCCTTGTGCCATCTACTAAAATTCATTCTTGTGTTACTCGCCATTCAATTAAGTCTCATCCTTTTTCTGTGACTGTTCCTAAGTGCTTCAAAAACTCTTATTCTTCTAGTTTTTTTCCTCGAACATCAGTTCTTTGGAATTCGCTTCCTTCATCTTGCTTTCCTGATTCATATAATTTTCAATATTTTAAGTCGTCTGTTAATCGTTATCTTGCTCTACAGATTTAGTCTTTTCTCTTCCAGTAACTTCCAACTCTTATAGTGGTTGCTTGCAGCCTTGTTGGAAGTGAAGATGTTAAAAAAAAAAAAAAGTCTTACCATTTGTGAAATTAATTTAGGTTCAACTGTTTCATCTTCATATCTCAGTGATTCATGCTTTAGACCATGAACTGTTAAACATATATCTTATCTTAACATATCAATCTTGTACTACTTCTACATCCATCTACCGTCTACGATAATAGATGAATCTTCTACACAGATTCACCTATCATTTTACTTACACAAATTATCTAAATCATAATTTAAAAATCTAGAAAACTGTTTGGGTAAAATATCCAGAAAAAATCAGGAATATATTTTCCTTTATTTTTGCTTTTAGCTGAGTTGATTCTAATTTTTTTTTAACTTTTGTATGAGTGATGAGTGTAAAAGCTTAAAAAACTAATATATTACAAAAATATATACCTAAACTTTTATGTATGGAAAATGTTTTGGATATTTAGAAAAATTCAGTTGCAAAAAATATCCAGAATTCTAGAAATAATCGGAAAAAGATAATCCCTGCACTTATTACCACTACCAGACTGATGATTTCTTTATGATTTTTTTTTCAGCCAAACCTCATTTTACTATATGGTTTTCTCATTCTTATGCACCTATCAAAACTTTTTTTATCGTAAACATTATATCTCTCATACACGGGTCTGACTTCATCTAACCATTTCTTAAATCTAATAATTGTACTATTTTACATACTAAAGAACCAGATTTCTTTAGTATGTAAAAGAGTTTGGCTGGAGTGATTTGGATGACAAAGTTATCCAAATAACTCCGCTTTTGTTGCTCAAGTTATTTCTAATTTTAACTCTAAAGCTTGCGGAACTGACAAGTTTTTATTTAAATCTTATTTTTCCACCTGCTAGAAAATAATATTTTTTAGTTCCAATTTTTAAAAACTGTGGATGACGCTTACAAAGATTTTAAAGTCTGCTTTTTCATTTTGCATAATGAAAAGAAAGGCTATACTGTCCATTTGATGGAAGGTATTGCTCTTGATATATTAAAAGACTTAATCAAAGTCTGACATCTTGGTTTTCTCTTCGTACTGTATCTGAATTTATTTGTAATTTTAAAAACTGTAGTTAAAAAAGAACTTATTTATAATTTTAAAAACTTAAAATTACAAATAAATTCTTTTTTAACTACAGTATTAAAGTCTTCCTTGATATATAGCACTCTTCTTCATTTCTAGTAACTTTTAGTGTAATACAAGGTGTAATACAAGTTTCCATTCTTGGTCCTGCTTTTTTTCTTTCTATACTTATTATATTTTTGATAATCATAGTTTAGTGACATATCACTATACCATTTTGTATTTCTGGCGAAATTTATAGTTATTCTGAAAATAACAACTTACAAATACCTTAATATCATTTAACATATTAATAACCTAAATTTATAAAAACATATATATAACAAAATAAGTCAGACTCCGCTACAATATTTATTCTGCTTTTAAATAATAGGGTGTGGTTATAATAACAATTTTTCACTTATCCTCTATTGATCCTCTTTTATAAAAAAAAAAATGGACGATTTTTAAAGATGTTATAGAACAGAGAGAGAGATAAACAAAAAGAGAGTGTGATTGATTATGATTTTAGATGGAGATTCATCTACATTCAGCAAAATAAGAGAACAAAAAACTCTAAAACTTTATAAATATCAAAAATAGTCCCTCTCTATTTTAATATCTCAAAACACCGTCCATCATTTTTATCTCTTGTGTATGCAAAGAAAAAGTAGCATTGTTCCAGGCTATAATCTAGTTGAACTTCTCAGCTAAAGGTCAGACATAATTTCAAAATATTATTATAAAAACAAATAAATATTTTATAGAAAGTTTTAAGTACCAAATTTAAAAAAGAAATTTTTATTTTTATCAAAACAATATTTTTTAAATAACTTTTTAATATTCTAACACTTTCTTACAAATTTTCTTTATAATTTAAAACGTAACATAAATGTAAGCACAGAAACAAGCACTCGCATCGCCTTCAAAATGAACACCACGGGCATACGACATTCTGCAAATTATGCAACTTTGCAGATTGTCAGCAATTTTTTCAGATTGTTGCAGTTGTTGAATGGGCGATTCACTTTTTGATTAAATGTTAACAACAAAAACAAACTAATTATTTTCCATTAATAATTTTTTACAATAGTAATAAAATAATAACAATAATATTAATAATAATAATAATAATAGCAATAATAACAATAATAATAATAACAATCAGGAACGCCGCCAGCAATTTTTGCTCTTTAAGATAACTAACTTCCAGACTTGGAGCAAATTCCAAACATTTATATGTTTATACTTATGTCAAATATGCTTTGCAATAAATTGCAGTTATTGGAGCTTAGAAACAAAAAAGCCACAAAATTTTCTCTCTCCCCCTTGCCCCTAACGTCAGAGCAACAAGTTGATGAAATATTTTTTGTACTATTTTCAATTAGACTTATTTTCATCCAGAAATTTTAAGTTTCATAGTATTATCTCTCAGCGTTCAAAAATTATAACAATATAAAATTTGCAACCGCCTCAAATTGAGGGGGGTTTTACCGTGAAAATTAAAATTTAACGATGAAAATAAGTTTAGTTGAAAATAGTACAAAAAATGTTTCATCAACTTGTTGCTCTCACGTCTGGAACAGAAGGGGACAAAATTTTGGGGATTTTTTGTTCCCAAGTTCAATTAATCTCAATTCTTTGCAAAGCATCTTTATTTGACATAATTATAAACATATAAATGTTTGGAATTTGCTCCGTGCATGGAAGTTTCTCAAAGACCAAAAAATGCCCCGGATAACAATACAGTCAACTCTCGATACCTCGAACACTAAAGGACCAGAGAATAAGTTCGAGAGTTCGTTAATTTTTGAAATTTAAAATTTCTTTCGTTACAGTCTTTGCTGCCATGCTTGTTAGTCTGATTTTACTATTTTTTTCCCCCAAAACATTTTCTAGTTATAAATGGTACATATTGTTTGGTAGACACTCGTAAAATAGCCCAAACTCATCGGCATTAAAAATGTTTTCAAGCTTGTAATTCGAAAGCAATATTGGAAGTATAGTTTCATTTCATGAAGCAGTCATATAATTCGTTAGGAAGGCACTTTTGTTTGTGATATTATTTTGAAGCTAATACCGTTCCTAAAAATAGGAACAAAATAATTGAATTTTAATCATACATTTGGAAAATTCAATTCTGGTATGTGTATCTGTTTATATTTAAATTGAACAAGATTTGACAAAACTTAACTGACCTTTCTTTCCAATTTTTTATTTAAGTTATTTTTCTTCCGTTCTGATTTTGTACCATTTTTTTCCAGCGAGGGTAATAATTTGTTTTTATTTTTAACCCAGATTGATATTGTGTTCTTTGGGACACCATACTTTTGGGCAACCTCTTTGTTAGACATCCTTTTCTTCAGGTCTTTTAATGCCTTGCATTTTTTTATTATAGATTTGTATGTAAGTTTTCGTTTAACGAGCGGCATGTTATCGCGTTTGAGAAAAACAATAAATTAATCTTTAAAAGAAATACCTATCAGAAATTAAAAAAATCGAATTTAAAAATCAAATTTTAAAAAATTTTGTAGCAATATTTTTTAAAAATTGGAATTAAAAAAATATACAAGTAAAACATTTCTTGAAAAAAAATGTTGAGTTTGAAAAAAATTGCCCCGATGACAAAAAATTTTGTTCAAAATACCAAAAAATTAATATTAAAGTTCGAGATATCGAGAGGTTTTTAGCCCAAAAATTGTTATAGAAGTCTTCGTCTAGGTGAAAAAATGGAATAGAAAATTAGTATAAACTAACATGCGCAAAGTTTTTTCTAATAAATAAACTTTTAATTATAGGACCAACTAGATATGAAAACAATGTTTAATTGTTTAAGATGATAACTAATTATCAAACGATTTTTTAAGTCATACGTATATATAAAAAGAAAGATATTTTTAATGAAATAATTTTATTGACCCAAGCAAAACGTTATTATTAAAAACAATATATTGAAAAGTGAAAAACCTATAGTTAATTTTTTGTCATAGCATAATTGTTTTGAACTTTAGGTTTAGAGTACTATCTATGATCATCTATCAATGATTTTATAAATTATTCCATCATCTCATGATTATGAATATACACAAAAAGTTTTATATATGGGAATCAATTCATAGATGTAAAATATCTGAAAAATTTTGAAATATATTTAGTTTCCAGCAGTGACGGATCCAGGAATTTTTAGGGACGGTTGTTAGGATGTTGAAGTATTTTTGTATTTTGTATCACAATTGTGTCTCCTAAAAAAAAGAGGTCCTCAATTTCTAAGATATTTTATTACTTTTAGATTCTAGTGAGTGTGTGTGTATGGGGGGGGGGGGGGATGCACACACCCCATCCCCCTGGCTCCGTCATTGAATTCCAGATCATCACCGTTTAAAAACATCATCTCTAATATTTTTACGATTTTGTCTAATTTTACTAATTCTTAGTCTATTTGTTTTGATTAAAGTTATTTGGCTCTGAATTAATTTTAAAATGTTTTATTGAATAATAAGGATCAAATATCCCACTGGGCGCGGGCTTAAAAAAAAACGTCTTTTTAACGTCTTATACACTTTTTGGACGTCTTTTGAACGTTCTGGACGTCTATTGAATGTTCAAAAGACATCTTTTTCTTATTATTATTTAGGTGCCCCAAGAAGTCCTTACGGTCTTATCACAGAGCACCGCGGATGAGCATTAAATTGGATGTTCACGCCTCCATCCTAACCGATGTCGCAAAACTTGCCCAGAGGAGGGGTTTGAACCAGGGATCCTTTGTTTCTGAAGCAAGTACGCTACCACTGCGCCACGGCTGCTCAACTTTTATAGGTCCGATGCCCACTGGGATATAGGTTTTCATATTATTTTTGATAAAAAGTAAAATGACTTATTAAAATTCTATATTGTTAAAGTCATAACAATATAGAATTAAATATTAAAATACTATTTTGTTAAAGTCATAAGCTAACATATTTTATTAGTGCTTTTGATAATAAAAAAAGAAGCCATTTATCTGCCTAGAAATATCCATTAATGTCAAAAACGTTAAACAAAAATTGTCAAAATAAGGAAAGAATTAAAACCCTAAATAGAATAGCTACAGTGTTTTGTCAGCAATAAACAAATTCTAACGTGTTAACGGCCCCCAATCAGTGTTTAAATAGTTATTTTTTTCTTCCTTTTTTGTTACACCAACTTTCTTCCCATTTTGTAAATATACGTTATGATATTGTCAATTACAATAAACAACTAAATCAAGAATTTATTGTAGGGTAAGGCGGAGTGAATTCGTCACGGAGCGAATTCGTCACTTATGCGACTCAGCTTTAACATAATAATGCATAAAAACTAAGAAATCTATCTACTAAGTTTTTTTTGAAACTTTTTCAACTGATATTTGTAGAATATTATTAAATAAGTGTTTTATACATTTTCCTTCGATTATTCTTTAAATATTGCGAGTAAACATTGAAGTTGAAAGAATATTTTTCTGCTTAAATGCTTATCGTCAAAAAAATAATCAAAATGCGCGATGTTTTGACCACAAAGTATATTTTTTTCGATAGATCGATGTCAATATTTTTAAAATAACATTTTAAGTTGCTATGTCTTTTCTTTTGGAATCATCACGTAATGATTGTTATCACATACTCAAATGGGGGGCAACTTTAAACGTTAAAGAAAAGATAATACTTAAGATAAATTAGGTTCTTTAATCACGCAAACTTTTAAACTATGGAGCACCGTTTGAAAGAAAATCAAGTTGTGCTAAAAATGCACTTCAAAGCTTCAGATTTTATCTATAAGAGGCTTTTGAAAATATATTAGTTTACAGTTACCGTAAAATGAGGTGACTTTGGCCAATTTTAAAATCATTTTTCTTGCAAAATCTAATTTTGAATGATTAACCTGTTGATATAAGTTTTATTAAATGTGCATGATGCCAAAGAAATAAAATATAAAAAAGAAAATGAAAAAAAGTATATTCTTATCCTATTTATTTTAATTTTTAAGGTGGGTCACCCCTATAGTGGTGGTGACTTTGGCTAAGATAATATCTCATAATTATTCATTAAGAAACTCATAACTATTGATTAATAAATCATATTTTACATATCACTGATATATGAATAATTAAATATATGTCTTTGAGACAAAAAAATGCTTAAAAAAATCTCAAGCTTGAAACATAATAGCACATTCATTCAACTCTATACTTTATACATGTAGTCATATATACTAAGTTTCCGTGTTTATCAACAAATTATTTATATTTGTTTGTTGTTTAAGAGCGGATAGCTTTGATTTTTTTGAAGCAGGTATTTTTCTCTTGTTTGTGTTAGCTGCTTCCATGTTAGCAACATCAATTGCTGATTACACTTTTTCCTGGTATAACTGATACTTTTTGTCGCTTTTCTGATCACCCAAGTTCAACAAGTTGTTTTATTCTAAAAAATAGCACTGATAAAGACTTTTGTTGTGTTTGTGTAGTTTGAAGAGAAGCAAACGGAAATTGGATTAAATGTTTAAGTTGGCATGTGAAGGATGTTTTGGAGTTGATACATATGGAAAATGTGTGCAAAGGACATGTAAACTTCTTGTAAGTTTTTAAATAGTCGTTGTGATATAACTTTTGTTATTGCTTTAACGTGTTATTTTGTTCGCTAGCGCGATTAAGCGGTTTTCAATTATGCCAAAATCATTATTTGATATTTTCTACAAAAAATGACATCCTTTTAGATGTTTTAGAAATCAGGAAACTGACTTTCAGTAGTTCTATCTTGACGTTATCTGAGGGTAATTCCATCTGTAGCTATCTGTAGGCTATCAGTAGTTCTATCTACATCAATTTTGGGTTTACTATTTTAGATTACGGAAATTATCCTACTATTACTCCAAAAATAATGCTTTATATCAATGTTTTTTTCTCCTTGGTATGCTGTCTTTACCGCTAGTAAGGAATTTCGTCTTTCGCCGAAGTGACGTATTTTTCAACTAGTTTAGTTGTACTGACGAATTCGCCCCGTTATTGACGAATTCGCCCCTCATAACTAGATGATGAAAAAATCAAGTTCTACGCTAAAGTAACTTTAGAATTTATTTTGATTCAAAACATTAACAAAGTAGAGACCCTAATTAATAAAAAAATGCTTTTAAACTAGAAAAGTTTACTTATTTATATCCAATCTCATTTTGTTATAGTAAAACATAACGAACTCGCCCCGCCTTACCCTAACTTCAATAGTACTGAAAGCTGAGAATTATAATGCTTTAAAATTCACATTCATTACAACTTTACTTTTGTAATTTGTTGATTACTTTTTACAATACAATAAACTAGATTAACCTGCATCTTTCATTCTTTGCAATGACATCGCAAATGGAGGATGTTTTTATTTAACGGCAAAAAAGAAAAGAAATAAAATAGAGAGAAAAAAAATCAAAATACCATTTTTAAAATATCAAATTATAAAACAAAATGAAGTAAAAACAAGATCAAAAGATATAAAAAAATAAAGATAAAAAGCAAGTCAAAATAACGTACTAAATAGAAAAAAAAAGATTCGTTAAAAGAAAAAATAGTTCGAAAATGTAAAGACAAAAAAAAAAAAAAAAAAAAAAAAAAATACGAAATGAATTACGTTAGTTTACCAGAAACAATAATGTCATTAAGAGAAAAAAACAAGAAAAAACTTTTAAATTTTGTTTAGTGAATACATTGTTTATATTGATGTGTATTTTTATTGTTATATTTATATGTCGTTTATGCATTTAACAGTGCCGGATCAAGGGGGGGGGGCTCGGGGGACTATAACCCCGGGCCCCGCAAATTTAGAGGCCCCCAAAAATTTCAGAGAACCTTTTTTTTTTTTAAGTCATTTTTAGGTTCTGGCCCATAAATAGGCCTCCAAAAACAAAAATAGCCCAGGGCCCCAAAAAGTCTTAATCCGCCAGTGGCATTTAATGCATTTTTTTACTTTTATTAACCTTAATTTTATGTATAATAAGTGTTTTTTTGTTAATATTTTCTTTATTTGTTTATTATACACATAATATATTTTTGTTATTATATTATAAAAACTAAAATTATTAAATCTTTGTAGTCTTTTATCAATAATCGTTTTTATGTCATCGTTATTAGTTACGTTTTGTCAGTCTATTAATGTTTGTAACTCTAACTATGTACACTGAGGCATATTCGTTTAGACGCATCAATTTTTTTCTCTTTATCTTAATTTTTTTCTATAAATTGTCAACTGATATGCATGCAAGTTTTTATCAAAATAATTGTTGTGTTGTGGGCTAATAAAAACCACAAAAAATTTTTTCTATGTGTCTTTGTTAACATGAGAGTATGTTTGATATGCAAAAACACATTTTTAAATTGGAGTATATCTATAGACGCAATCAGGTTAATAACGGTAATTATTGATTTTTAATCACTTTTACACAAATAAATTGGTAAATTTTAGTGTAATTTGATCATTTGCTCTGCCAGTATCATTTTTATTGCATTTTACAAAATGCCTAAAGGAAAGTATTTGAAAGATGCTGAAAAAAAAAAAATAATTTATATTGTGGCTCAGAAATCTCACCAGCACTTTCTATACGAGAAATAGCAAGAAAAATTGGAAGATCTGACCATGTTGTACGAAACTACATTGCAAAAGGTGACAATTACGGTGTAAAAAAAGCAACAAACGGCAACAAAGTATTAACAAATCAGCAAATTAATCGAATTCGCTTCGAAGCAACCAAAAATAAATTGAATTCAACACAAATAAAGGATAAATTATTATTGCCTGTCACCAATAAACATGTTGCACATATTCTACGTACAACACCAAATGTAAAGTGGAAGAAACCACACCAAAAACCAATTTTAAAAAAACACTATAAAATTGCTAGATTACAGCTTGCTAAAAACCATATGCATTGGACTCAGGAGTGGCAAAACGTAATATTTTCAGATGAAAAAAAGTTCAATTTAGATGGTCCGGACTCTTACAGTTGTTATTGGCATGATCTAGTCCACAACACAACAATTATTTTGATAATAACATGCATGCATATCAGTTGACAATTCATAGAAAAAAATGAAGGTAAAGAGAAAAAAATTGATGCGTCTAAACGAATATGCCTCAGTGTATATATATAATTGATTGTTGTATGGAAGATTGTATTGATTTAATTCTTTTAGTTACTGGTTTTTATAATTTTTGTTGACGTAATTAATGAACAGCCTTCTATTAAATATTTATTTAACATTCCGTTATATATCTATTGTATTTATTATTATCATATTTTTATTTTAATCATTATTATTTAATGTTAATTATACTTGCTGGTAATATTATTATTGTTATTCTTACTATTATACAATTAATTATTTTTATTATTGTTGTTTTGATAATTTATCGATATTTTTATTATCACAATAACTATATGTGTCTATAATATGTTTTATATCATCAAAGAGGTTTTTACTTTATACTAGTTTTTATAACTATTTGTAACGACCGTGGAAGTTAGATCTTTTTTTCCAGAATATATAATTGATTGATTGATTGCATCTAGTTTGTAGAGACAGCTACCTACATTGCTGGGGTTCCTTGTTGCAATAATGATTATGACTATAACACTTACTACATGTATCGTAATGTATTAATTAAAAAGAAAATAAACTAAGTTTTTAACATTTTGTTCTATTAAACCATAAAAAAGAAATTCTTACAATATTTTTTTTCTTCCCTTTTTTCATTTTGTCTTTATTTTTCCTCTAACGTCTATTATTATTTTAAAAATATTTGTCCGCAATTCGCGAAGACCTTGCAAGGAAATTTTTTATAGTTTGTAAATATTGCTATGCAATGCATGATAATTCTTTATATCAGTAAAACTGCAATATTTGACGTTTTAGCCATTGTTCAGGAGTAAATATCTATCTCTATCTCTATAAATCTTAAATCCGGCCTTATATGGAATACTGTTGCCATATCTGGGGCGGATCTTCTAATGATGCCCTTTCTCTTTTAGACAAGGTGCAAATACGCATTGTAAACATAGTTGGACCTGCTCTTGCAGCCAACCTTCAACCTCTGTCACATCGTAATGTTGCTTCTCTTTCTCTTTTCTACAAATACTATAATGGTCACTGCTCGAAAGAGCTAGCGTCTCTTGTGCCATCTACTAAAATTCATTCTCGTGTTACTCGTCATTCAATTAAGTCTCATCCTTTTTCTGTTACTGTTCCTAAGTGCTCCAAAAACTCTTATTCGTCTAGTTTTTTTCCTGGAACATCAGTTCTTTGGAATTTGCTTCCTTCATCTTGCTTTCCTGATTCATACAATTTGAAATCTTTTAAGTCGTCTGTCAATCGTTATCTTGCTCTACAATCTTCATCTTTTCTCTTCCAGTAACTTCCAACACTAATTAGTGGTTGCTTGCAGCCTTTTTGGAAGCAAAGATAATTAAAAAAAAAAAAAAAAAAGTAAAATCTAATTGGATATAGCTTATATCCATATATATATATATATATATATATATATATATATATATATATATATATATATATATATATATATATATATATATATATATATATATATATATATATATATATATATATATACATATATATATATATATATATATATATATATATATATATATATATATATATATATATATATATATATATATATATATATATATATATATATATATACATATATATATATATATATATATATATATATATATATATATATATATATATATATATATATATATATATATATATATATATATATATATATGTATATATATATATATATAACTGGAAATATGTTTGTAACCAATAAGTAAAAAAAGTTAGTCAACAAAATAAACAATAAACGAAATATTTTCTTGCATAACAAGCGAAGGGGGAGGGACCCAAAAAGATAATTGCAGCAGCATATTTTTATCCTCTCCATGGCCTTGCTTGCAGTTAGTTGTTTCTTTGTTAGAATTTTTTCAATTAAAATTATTTGAAATCGGATATAAAAAAATTGAAAATAACAACAACAACAAAATCCGATAAAAGCTAAGTAGTTGATAGACTAAAAATGAAAATAAATCAAAGAGGCCCGAAGCAACCGGGTGGGCAGCAGGGGCATTTGCCTCCCCCCCCCCCTAATAATTTTTCAAATAAATAATTTTGAAGAAGTTGACTGAAAAAATATCTAAAAAAAAGGCTACAATTTTCGTTCCTACGGCCCTGAGAAATAACGTGTAAAACTAAAAAGCTGACAAAAGAATATAGGTTAAAAAAGTAATAGGTTTAAAAGATATAGGTTAACCATGTACAAATGACACTTTATGTTTTACTGCTAATTTTTATTCATATTGCGTATCTCTTTAACCTATTTTTTTGTTATTTCCTAGTTCTTTAGTATGACATGATAAACTTTTTTAATTGATTTTATTGTATTTTTGTAATTATTATTAGTTTGTACAAGAATAATTATATTTTGCATAGTTTTTTTTTAAACATCTTTATAGGTGTTTTAACAAATTTTAAATGTTTAATTTTAACTGAAGATGACTAGTGTTAGCCGAAACATTAATTGTTTTTTTATTAACAAAATGGCTTTAAAAATTAAAAACTTGTTTTGTTTATAAACATATATATATATATATATATATATATATATATATATATATATATATATATATATATATATATATATATATATATATATATATATATATATATATATATATATATATATATATATATATATATTTGTAATGTTTACTCAACTACACAATAATGTTGCAATGAAAACATTTCGCAAAGTCAGTTATTTTAAATAAAATAAGTATTTCACCCAATTTTAGTCACTATATTCACGAAAGCATAAAACAAATGTTCAAGTTTAACCATATGCACTAGGTTAGCGTTTTACTCTGCTAGTATTTCGACGTTAAATTTACACTTTGTAATTTTTTTTTTTAGTTTATTAAGGATATTTATCAAGAACATTCAGCTCTTATCACAGAACACAGCGGAAGAGCAATTAACTTTGCTTACCAACGCTGCTTATGGTTTCTCTTGGTTTTAAGGTCATTACTTCAACGGCTGCACCACGGTTGCGCCATATATATGGAATTTTTTTTTTTTTTAATACAACTTATTTAGAGATGAAGTCAAACTATAAAATACCACCACACATTTTTTGGGATCTGTAAATGCATTTTTAGACTAAATATGAAAAAATGTGACTAGTCTAACTGGAATTCAATGAAAATAACTCACAGTATAGCCAAAATACAGTTTTTTAAGTAGAATAGCTAACACTTCTTTTAGAGGAATTTTAATTATTAATATTACATTATATTACATAAATCTAGATTACTTTACTACCAGTTGATAATTTTGACAGGGGATGTAATTTCACCAAAAATTTGGGTTGTAATTTCTTGTCTAAAGAATAATAACTGAATCATTTAGCATTATTACAAGGTTAACTTTACAACTTAGTTGATGGCCTTGTATTGTTGTATTCTTATAGTATACGGATTTTTTCGGAACATTTTTTTTTTTCGGAACATCGGGTTTTTAAGTTGACGTTGTTACAACACAGTCAGAATCACAATAATGCAGAAATTGTCATTTGTTATTATGTTAAATTGTTAAATTATTATTTATAATGTAATCAAAATAATGTTAGCAATAAGATATAAAGTGTAAAGGTTTTTAATTTGCAATGTTATATCTAGAAGATTTTATTGAATGTAAGTTTTATTAGCTTTTAAGAATAAAATATTATCAATTTAATGTCGTTAAAAAAAAAAACGGTTTTTATGAATAATGATAAAATCAACTTTACTAAAGTCTTAAGCAAGTTTTTAAACATTTTTGACATAAATTTTTTTTTCCTGCATAATTAAAACGAGTTAATTAAACTATGATAAGGTAATATTAATTAAATATTTAGTTAATTAAAAGATAATTAGCTGAATCTCTATAATCATATTTATGATCAATACAAACAGTACTTAAAATTAGGTATAAAGCACCCAATAGTAGCCATTCCACAGGATGTTTTTTTGTCGATATTTTTATATATGAATAACATGGTTGTATAGAGCTAAAGAAAACTTAAAAAATAAAAGAGTTTTTTCAACTTTAGAAGTTAAGTGGATCTGAAGTTATTGCATTTTTTGTGCTGGAAAAACTAATGATTTTTTGACAAAACGCCTCATCCTTAAGTATGGAGAATTTGCTGTAATAACATCGAAATAAAATAAAAAAAACATCAAAAATCTAGAGCAAAAATCAAAACAAATGATACACAAAGGGAAAAAAGCATTATATCATAATTTCTATATACAAATCCTAAGAACCAAGTCTTCAAGGAAACATAAATACTTGATTTAAATTGAGGAAAGGCTATAATTGCCATTTTCACATGAACTCTTTTGAAAAACACTGTTTATTCTATATAAATTAACCTTGAAGTTTTTAAACACTGAGAACTAAAAAAATTATGTATAAATGTTAAGAGTCCACATTTCATTAGATTCCTTGTCCCTTTTTAAATATATATGGAATGTTTCATACAAGTTAGATGTGTTTTAGTACTTAAGAATTCTTACCTTCAAAAGCTTTGCTTGAAAAAAACATATCTGCTACAAGTTTTTTAATCAATAGTGGTCTCAAGACATGAGTAATATATAAGTAAAGGCATATAAAACTTTTTACATTCTATATACGGTTGAAAAGAGTCAAATTAATTGATGCAAAAAATCAATACCAATAGTTTTTATGATAGTTTTACTTTTAATGACTACTGTTTAGCCTCAAATAATAATTACAACAGAAAATAATTATATTTTTAAAATTTAAAAATTGCTTGAACGTATTGAATATTTATGAGTATCTATTTTAAATACTTTTTCTTTAGTTTCAGTTTAAATAAATGCTATATTTAGGTACGTGTGTAAAAATTTCAAACTATTTTTATATTTTTTTGATATATATTATTGAAAAGAGCCTAAATTAGTATTATAATAATGAAAATTTCATAACAAAATAACAATTCCAGAGATTTACCCTCCGATTTTTTCCTGGTCACCCTGCTGGTGACTGAAATAGTATATATTTCTTACTTGAGTTGTCCATTATGATAATCAGACTACTAAAATACAACTAATAAGAAACGGTTTAATTATTGAAAAAAAAATAAAGAGAAAAACCTTATAAGCTGTTAAAAAATATTGTTAAGTAACATTAGTAACAAAGAGATATTGGTGAAGAAATATCTTTTAATACTTCTTTAAATACTTAAAAGACCGTCATTTTTGTCGTAGTCGATATCTGTATATCTAACAAAGTTGATATCTAACAAAGAATTAATTATGCGGAGAAAAAAGGTTAAAAGCCATTATCGCGAAGAAATGATTTATAAAAAGAAAAATGTTATATTATTCTCTCTTTATCTTCAATTAAATTTAGTTGAAAATTAATTTGAATGTTTAAAACATGTTTTTATTGTGAGAAATTGTCCATAAATTATGCAATTGTAAACTTCACTAATGAAAAAAAAAAGATTAGAAGTTTTCTCTCACAGAGCTTTAAGTTTAATAAAAAATCAAAATAGCTCATTAAGTTTAATGAAAATCGCTGTGTAAAAGAACTTAAGATTACTTTTTAAAAATAAGTTTAGCGTTCAATCCCTAGAATTTTTTATTTAAATAAAACCAAAAAAAAACATATTTTTATTGTAAAAACTTTAAATAAACTTTAAATAAACTTTTAAAAATTATTACAGTTTCAAAGAAAAATATCCCTAAAAGTTGCTTGTATGGCTTGCTATATAATTTATGATTAATAAAATCCAGAATTTTGAAAAAATAAATATTTTCAAAAATCTGGAAACGCAATTAATCAAGATGTTTGTTGTGAAATTTTAAAGAACAAACTTCCATTTATTAAAAAAAAATATAGTGCTGGTGGTTTATCAATCAATTTAATTAAGAAATTAAGAATTATCTAATAATATTCAAGAATATTATTAGAATGCATTATTAAATGCATTCTAATAATATTTTTTCACATGCATCTTACGAATGTTTTTTATTACGTTAATTTTGTTTGACAAAGTTAAAATAATTTTTTTTTCTACTAATAAAAAAAAAATAAAGAGATTTAGTGTTATTAACAAGTCAACTGCCTATTCATGTGGTTTAAAATGCAACTATAACAGTTCAGTCGCACCTTGAAATATTAAATCGCTTTTTTTTATTATGTTCTTATTTGTATGCATTTATTATTACAGGGATTCCCAAGTACCAAGACAAATTGGAGTCATTGCTCAGCTTTACATTGTATTATATTGTAAAAATTGACTATTAAAAAACGTATGTAAATCAATTTATTTACTGAGATATTAACAAAAAAGCATTTATTGTTTTGCTATTATACTTCTTAATGAGAGGTTAATATAAACTTAATATTTTTTGTTGTAAAATATCTGGTTTGAATAATAAATGTACTTGCCATAGAGTTTTTTAAACGATTTTTAAACAATTTCACTATTAGATTAGGGTTTTCCCCTTGAAAAAATGTTTGCATTTTAGTTCAACTGGAGACTTTTGACAAAATAAAAATTGTAATTAAGCGAAGAATACCGCTTTTCTACTTTGTTTTATTTTTATTTCCATTAAAATATTTTGTTTCCATTTACTGTGAAATCAAATTTATTTACACTTTTTTCTTACTAAATCTAAATTAAAAAAAAAAAATTTGTTATTTTGGTTTTAAGATTTTATCAGTAAATCTTGTATCGTATTTTTGAAATTTACTTATCTTATATCTATAGCTCTAATATTAATTTTGTCTTAAAAATAAATCAAATATAAGTTAGGCTTTTAAAGTGTTTACTCATTGAGATTACTTATTGTTTTTTTTATTCAGTTATCATGGGGTTGCCATACATCCTTATTTTCCGTTGGAGAGCTTTTTGACAACTAGGAGCAAAAAAATTATTTAGGGTGCACTCCTTCATAAAAAGAGGAGTCTGGTAACCCTAGTTATCATATGTTTTATAAATGGTTATATATAAAAGCATTGATCTATAAAAAAAATTATTTGCAAAAGGGAAAACCATAACGTTTATAACTCAAGTTAAAGTAATTTAAAGAGCTTTTTTGTTTGATGTCATTTATTAACTACAAAAGTGTTTATTACACCAGTATTTTTTTTAAAAAGAATCAAAGGTTTAGAACTTACCTTCGAAAAAAAGAAATTGCGTTAAAAATTATTTATTAAAATTTTTTTTGCTAATGTGTTGATAAATACTTTATTTTGGAACGTTTAAATATTATTTTTTATTTATTTTATTAAGTAATTAATATTTAAGTAAGTATTAAAATACTTTTCTTTTTTATAGAAGAATGGCTGTCAAAAATTTTATTTTCTTGCACATGAGATATTCTTAAATACACAAAAAGTGTTTTCATTCTCCGATTTTTCCGGAAATATTTTCAATATATTTTTCCGGATTTTTTCTGGATATTGTTAGGAAAAATTTTCCCGCATATTTTAAATATGACCAGGATAATCTATGTTAACAATGTTGATCAGATTTAAAATTGAGGTTTTTCAGGTAAAGTTCAATATTAGTAGTGATAACTATAAAAATGAAGTTAAACTAATCTATTTTTAAAAATATCTATGTTTATATGAAAATAACACCACAAATTACATCTTACAACACATACGCTAAGCACGCCTAAATTGTTGAATATTTTGATTACAAAATTGTAGTTGTAAATTGACAGTAAAAAAATGGAAATTAGATGAGCCACCCAAGATTGAGTTTTAGTTGATGGGATAAGTGATGGTATATCATTTAATTAGCAACCATGGTTGTATTTGTAAAAAAGAGAAAGAGATGCAACCTTATGATGAAGGGAGAGATATTTAAGCTTAGCAGCTAAAGGTGGTCCAACAACCTTTACAATATATTTTTAGACCTTGTCTAAAAGTGAGAGGGCCTCATTAAAACCAGCCCAAATATGACAACAGTATTCCATACAAGGGCAAAGAAGAGATTTATAGAAGTATAGAAAGGAATCATGAGTGAGAAAATAATGAATACAATAAAGAGAGGCCTAAAATACACACAAAAAAGGAGGCATAGTAGATGCTAACTTTGCAATAAATTGTGTATAAGATTTCTATAAGAGGTCAGTATTGAAGAAAAAAATATCAAAAAAAACATAAAAATGAGGACTCAATATGAGTCTTGCAAATCATACAATCATACAGGAGTTTCAACAATACTACCATCATTGTTACCAGTAAATACCAGTAAATAGTAAAGTTTTATATTAATCATTGCGGAAAAAGTTTCAAAAACAAAAAAACCAAACTAACAAAATAGGAAATAGAAAGAAATTTAAATAGAAAAAATTAAAAATAGATTAATAATTTTTTCATTGCAAAGTAAATTAAATAAAGTTGAATAAAAGCGTTCTCACTCTTTATTCTCAACAATTTTTTTTACAGTACTTTTTATTGCCAATTCCAATCGGTGGTTAACACATTGAATCTTTTGTGATCCAAGATCTATCGCTTTTCATTTGAGTTAACACCCCATTATAAATGCCCAAGTTGACGCTAGCTCCATCAGATGTAATGCTGACAGCTTTGTTTTTGTATGCATCAGTTATAGGAATATGCTCCATTTTATTGAAAATGCTATCAATAGTTTTTTTAATAGCATTAGCGCCTGTACCTCCCATATTATTAATCTCTAGTAGAGATACAACAAAATAGGCAGAGGTCCCTTCTCACTTAACGCGTACAAGAACCAACTCTTTCTCGTCTTTAGTTTTTCTGGCTTAGAATCCATCAGAAAGAATAGAATTTTTTTTTTTATCTTTAATGGCATCTGCTATGCTTGAGATGAAAATATGTGCTTAAATTTAAAAGTCAAAAATATTTAAGCAAAAAATAATTTACAAAATAAAAAATTTAAGATGATTTTGTCAATTCTATTAGTAATTATCAAATTGAACCATGAAATTCAATAACCTGCTTTATTGTTGGTTTTTCCTTCAACAAAACATACATCATTAAGTTTTTGGCATTTAATCAGGGTCTCAAAGTTGTTATAAGGGCATATTTGGTTTTAAAGCCAGTTCAATCGCTGTTCTGGTCATCTTTAAATACGCTTCACAAGTGTTTTGCTCAGCAGTTAACGAGTTTGGGATATAGTGATAAGATTTTCATTTTCAGATTGCCATTTCCAGTTCCTTCTGTAGGGTTTTCATTTCCAGTTCCTTCTGTAGGGTTTTCATCAATTAGTACCGCTAATTTTCAAATACGCCCTTTAAGATGGCAATCTTATTAAATTTAAGAACTTTATATTTAAACTTATGAATTTCAAAGCATATGTTGAGAGTTTCTCAATAGAGTTGGAATAATTGCACATAAACAAAATGAAACTATTTATCTCGGAATAAACATTCAATCAAATATTATAATTGAAAATTTAGTATAAAGTATTTCCTGGATTGAACAAAATAAGTTAATGATTATAATTTTTACCTGATGTTTTGTTACCACATTCGCTCACTCTGTAAACACCTTCAAATAATCAATTGCTGCTCCATTAACTGAAGGTTCTCTTAAAATAGCTATTTTGTTCCTTGTACAAACCTTACACCAGATTTTATTAACTAAACCATTTTCTTCTGTGTATCCAATTATTTTTTCTTTCCCCGACAAAAGAAAGGTTTTTGTTTTCCTAGATATAGGTTCATTATATAGTTTTATTTTTTTTGCTTTAGATGTCATTTTTAAAAAACTCATGATACTAACAATTATATTTTTTCCCCTCTCTTTTATAAACACTTAAGAAATAAAAATACCTGAAGCACTAATCATAATTAGGGATTGTGAAGCAATTCCTCTTCTTTTTTTAATTTATTGTTTTAATTTAGATTTAACATTTTAGAAAATAAGTTGAAGACTAGTTTTAAATTATTTATTCAATTAAAGCTTTTACTTTGCAAAATTATAATCATTAACTTACTTTGCAAAATAAAAAATTAATTACCTCTGAGTATAATATAAATATGGTTATATTTATTTTAAAATATATTTTATAGTATAATAATTCGACAAATTTAAATTTAGTAAGTATTGTAATTAGGTGTGGATTCTGCAGAAAAATTGTGGCTACAGCAGTTTTTTTTTAACTTTTTAAAGGCGATTAAACTGTTTCTGTCAAAAGAAACAGTTTAAGTATTTTTTCTATTGTTTACATTACTGCTAAGAAATGTTAAGAATATTTTTTTTTAACTTTTAAATGTGCATATTTATAATCATACAATCATTAAATGTTAATAATTATAGTTTATTTTTTGTTTAAGTTAAATTTTAATTTTATTCTTTTGATTTTAGTTTAAGATTTTATTTTATTTTTCTTAATTTTTTTTTACAAAGACTTATTTACTTCTTTTATGATAAGTTGCATTTTAGTTAAGCTAAAAATTCTTCAGCACATTAAAAAAATGTAAGCAAATTTTAAAACATCTTAATAGCTGTGGTCAAGTTTTTAAAATCAAGTTGTAATTGCATGGTCATATTATGACGTGAAATCGCTTCCTGGCCAAGCTTGGCTTTATTCATTTGTCTTTTTTTTACATATAGAATGTGGTTTCTAAAAGCACAGCTGGCAAATAAAAAAGTTTTAATTATTAATAATTAATAATAATATTATTAATTATTGCATTAGCAATATATGAAGAATTTAAACAACAAGAAAATCCAACATATTAAATCTGAAACTTACAAATGGAATTAAACATGACTAGGGTGTAAGCAGAGAGACTATTTGAAAGATATTGAAAAATCAAGAATCGGTTCTTACATTCCCAAGATAAGCAATTTTAAGAGTTGCAGACCAGATTTCAAGTAGAAAATGGTATCAGTAGAGACTAGCCTGGTCTATCAAAGATTGGAATCAAATTATTTTCAGCCATAAAAATAGTTTTAAAAATTTTATTAATAGTATGACACTTGCTTTTGTGTACAGTATATTCAAGCTGGTGGCTGGTGGGAGCTCAGTAGACATTTAGGTATGTATTTCCCAAAAAGGT
Organism: Hydra vulgaris; assembly: GCF_022113875.1. Taxonomy (NCBI): domain Eukaryota; kingdom Metazoa; phylum Cnidaria; class Hydrozoa; order Anthoathecata; family Hydridae; genus Hydra; species Hydra vulgaris. The sequence goes on from NC_061168.1 coordinate 18,597,685, forward strand.
TTTGGGTCCATAAAGATATAAAAAGGCTCAATGAATCAGTTTTCATACAAAGACACCTTGGAAAGGTGCTTGAAACTGTCAAATCTAAAACTCAACCGAAGATCCTGCAATGCTCAATTATTTTTTAAAATATTTTTAAAAAAAATAGTAGTATCTTGAATTATATATTAATAATTATATCTTGAATTATATATTACATTATATATAAAAATAGTAATACCTTGAATTATATAGTCGGAACCATTTTCAAACTCATAAATTGTTTTAAAATGTTTACAATAATGTTATTGCTATGTAATATTAAAAAATTTAATTTTTAAACTTTACAAAAAAGCTTTCTGATGGCAAGTCTTCACTAGGTTGCCATTATAGGTTTAGAATCTTTTTTTTAGGGTTCTCTATGACTCTAAATTGCCACAAAGTGTTGAAATCTTTTTTTATTATTATTAGAAAGTGTATTTTAAGCATTCTTTTTATACTAATTTGTTTTTTAACTGAAAATAAATTTATTGAGTCTCGGGAAAATATTTATATTAAAGTTTGTGAGTTTGTTTGCAACAAGTTTTTTTGCAACAAGTTTGCAAGGTTATACAGATTGTAAGATTACACAGGTTATTCAAGTTTTCTTAGTTGTCGATGAAACATGAAAAGATAAGAACTTATAAACATAGTTGAAGAAGTTGGTACTAATCATGCAAATTTGCAAGCTGTTTTAAAAGCTTAAGCAAAAAAAAAAAAGATTGCCGATAAAGAACTTTCTAATATAGAACTCTCAGAAAAAAATTAAAATTTGTCTAATAAAAATATATGTAAGGCAGTTGAAGCTTTTTTGCCAATGTCAAATAGGAAGAAAAAAAATATTGTTAAATAAGATTCCTTCTTGAATTTGGTTAAAGGTTGAAAGAACTCTTAAACATTTGATGGCAATCTTCCTAATGATAAAATGATAAAAATACTCAGTACTGTTGTGTGACAGTTTCAGGTTAGAAGGGCATTGATTTGTAAAAGTTTGCTTCACATTTTCCATATGATTTCAATTAAAAATGATACTAAGGAAATCCGTTTAAGTGTGGTGCTATGAACAAATAATTTCAACACAAAAAAAAACCTGTTGAATAACCTAATGGAAAATTTTTTTCCAATAATAATGGTTTTGCTATTTTGGATTAACTAAAACCCATTCAACTGAAGTGTTAGCAGAAGCTGCTGTTGCACTTGCAAAATCAACTGAAAAATCAAAATTGAGAATGAGAATTCTCAAACATCGAACAAAACAAACAAAAGTTAACATCAGCCAATTAACAATGATGTCTGCAGATTAAGCTTTATCACTTAAAATTTGTTGTTATTTTAGTGATTTATAATATCAAATTATTCAAAATTCTTGTTGATGCAAAATTCTGAATTTTTAAAAACAATTCTAAAATCAAAAGTAGACTGTTATTCAGAGGGTTTGCAAATTACAGAAACATCTGCAAAGTGTGGTTTACAGAACATGCCATTATATATATATATATATATATATATATATATATATATATATATATATATATATATATATATATATATATATATATATATATATATATATATATATATATGAAATCTTTTTTTATTATTAAATATATATATATATATTAAATATATATATATATATATATATATATATATATATATATATATATATATATATATATATATATATATATATATATATATATATAGCATATATAGGCTAGCATAAATATTTAAAATAAATTTTTTTTTAGGGTTTAGATAAATATTTGTATTTTTGGTTAAAAAAGTATGGTTTTTTTCTTTCTTCTCAAAAAACAGTATAATTTACATTTTAAATCGGCTAAAATCGTTAATTATGTGACGCAGCGTTGTTATTAACCTTTTCAACAATTAAATTCAAATTTTGTTATTTAGATTCATAATACAGTTTGAAAATGTATATATTCAAAATAAGAATAGAATTACTCATTTTATGTGCATTTATTATTTGTAATATTTTAATCAGAATAAAATAAAATACTTCTTAAGTTATGACTACAATTTACTAATTATTGTTTGTCTTCAAAAACCACACTTCGCATTTTTTTTTTACTTTTTTGTGAAATTTGGAGATTTTATTGTGAAAAATGTTCCTTATGCACAGCATCAATGATATTGTGAAAAAATCAAATGTATGCTAAAGTACCTTACATCATTAGTAAATATGCGGTTATCAAGTGGTCTTTAAAAACAAATCATTAACAATCAAGAAATAAAAAGGTTTTTTTTAAATTTACCGAAAATGTTGATTTTGTAATATTCATGGTTTTTGCATATCAAGATTCAACATTACTTATCAAATCAAAAAAAAATATTTCAAATATTTAAAAAGTTTTTGTTCTATAGTTTCTATTGTTTTATAGTATAGTTCTAGAAGTTTCTTCTATAGTTTATCTTTTTTTTTTGTTTGTGTTTTGTTTATTAGCGAAGGAGGAAAGACTACCAGATAATCTTTTTTTGTAAGACTAGTAGAGCTTTTCCCAGAAATTCTGAAAGCAGAGCAAACTCTGTCAATTGATATCAGTCTATTCTGTTTTCCCACTTCGTTACTGTAACAATTGACATATTACTGCATCATGCCGACGGCTCTTTCTGAATAGATCATTGACAACAATAAGGCTATTGACATAATTTGCAAAAATTTTAAAGGAAGACTGTGTATGCCAGTCTTTAGTTAAACCACTTAAACTAAACATAAGGTAAAAAAAACTAATCTACCAAAAGGGCTAAACTCGGTGGATCTTGCTCAGTACTAGCATTTTTTTCTATCTTATTTCTGATGTCTTTTTTTTTGTTTTGTTTTGATTTTTAAAATGTTCAGTCCAAAGCATTTTAAATAAAAGAATTGCAGCTGCAATTTTTTGTTTTTCATGTGAAGACAAATCCACATCCAATAGAGCTAGTGGAATCATACTTGAGTCTAAGTACCAAGTGTGCTTGTAAAGCGAATCAAGCACAGCATCAATTGCCAAAAAATATTTCTAAATTGATGCATCTGATGGATAGTTTTAATTCAGCCAGCTCTCTTCTGTCTTCACGTTTATCTTCTCCTGCTGTCCCCTTTCTTTCTATATATGTTTTGCAAAAGTTTATACAATCTTCAGCAGCCTTTTCACTTATACTACCACTCACCTCCTTCCAGTTAAACTTGTACAGATCATTTGTCGCATTAAAATTAGGGTGTTAAATTGATGTCGCATTAAAATAGGCTCTTAAATTTTTGAAACAATAAGTTTTCTGATCCTGTAGTCAACTCGATTGTTGTAAGTTTCTAAAAATGCACCATTCTTAATTCTGTTATGTAATGCCTGCATGCTAATTTTAAAAGATATTTATTTAAATTGTTGGATATCTTTATGATTGAACCATTTTTGATCCCGTTATTGCTTGCAATTGTATCAAAACAAAGACCTCCTACTTTTGATTCAAGATTATATTCCTTTAGTAGGTTCATAATACTAGTATATTGATCCTTACCAGAAGAGGAAGTTACAGGAGGAACACCTAGTAGGTGCGTCTCATCCTCAATGTTCACAAGAACTGCCAGCCTGTCAACCTTGAACTTTTTTCCTGTATTAATTTCATAAAGAGTTTTTCCATCAAACCAAGTTGATTTTTTTGGTTGTTTTAGGCAGTATAGATTGCAGGTATGCTAGATATTGTAGAATATTCATGCCTGTTGGAAGTTGAATATCTAAATGCATAATTGTTTTTGTTAATTATATTTTATTGAGATAATTTAGATCACTCTCTATCTTAAATATATAATATACATTCAATTTTTCAAGTTTCTTATAAACTAGAAATTACCTGTAACTTCTGGTTTAGCTGCTTTAATAATAAACAATTTCTTTTTTTTATTAGATCTTAACTTATATTTGTTTTCAAACTCGCACTTTTCGTTTCCTTTATACATATTTCTTGCAAGTTTAGTATTTATCATTATCATTAATCTAAATAACCAAGAATATATTTGTAAATATTATAAAAGCTGGAAAAATACTTAATATATTATTTAAATATTTGCTAAATTTTGTATAGTTTTGTATAATTTCACTTGTTAAACGATATATACAACAGTATATCTTAATTTGTGTTTCATGTTGCTTCTTATAAAATTACAAATATTGTACTTATAAGTTAAGAACATATTCTTTTGTTTAAACATTAAACATACACAAAATGAGTAATTCTATTCTTATTTTGAATATATAGATTTGCAAAATATATTATGAGTCTAAACAACAAAGTTTGAATTTAATTGTTAAAAAGGTTATAAAAACAATGCCGCGTCACATAATAAACGTTTTTAGCCGATTTAAAATGTAATTTATACTGTTTTTTGAAAAGAAAGAAAAAAACCATACTTTTTTAATCAAAAATATAGATATTTATCTAAACTCTTAAAAAAAAATTATCATGCGGTAGTGGTGTAGTGGTAGAGCGCTCACTTCATAAATGAGTGGTTCTGAGTTCCCTGCCTCTTGCCCACACTCCCCTAAAACGGTTTACGGGAGCAATTTACGGCTCTCACAAAAGTATAATTTTTTTTACGAAAGTATAATTATCGTTGTAACTAAAATAAAAAACACAATGTCATTTAAAAAAAATTAGTTGCATAATATTCTGCAATGCTTTTTAAAAAGCACAAATGTTCCAAAAAAAAAAATTAAATATAGATATATATATTAAACTTTGACGTCAGCGTTAGAACGGCTTCTTAGACGCAAGAATGCAAAAAATGGAGTCCAGAATTTAGTTTTAACGTATTGTCCATTATCTAAATTTATTCCACCATAAATTGGAGAGTATTGATGTTTTTGAATCTCTAATGCTTCACAAACTTTCCTATCAAATTTATTGTCTTCTTCTTTAAGTGTTTTAACTTTATCCCAATTTTTTTCTTCTCTACAGTATTTTTTATGAAGAGCTATAGCCGACTGATAATACTTATCTTCCATCAAACATTTTTGGTGTTGTTGAGATCTTGTTCTTTTTTGTAATTTTGTTTCACCAACATAAACTTTGGAGCAATTACATTCAATTAAATAAATTCCAGGTTTACTGTTTTCCAGGTTTACTGTAGATCTTTTTATTTTAACCTGGTTAGCAATGATTTGAAGTTGACTTTTGTTATAATCATTTTCACTAAATATATTATTTAAAAAATCAATCTCCTCTTGAAGATATGCCTCGCTAGATATGCTGTAAGCTCTATGAATATAACCTTTGAATATTGACTTAAAAATTTCCGGATCATGATTTGAATGAGGTTTAATCTGAATTTTTGGTTATAGCCTCTTTCCTATAAACTTTAAAATCATATTTACCATTAGCATTGTTAATTATGGTGGCATCAAGAAAATTTAGTGTTTTTAATTCATTTTCATCTTCTATTGTATATTTTAATGATGGATGTTGTTTGTTAAGTATATTTTAGAATTGTTTTGCTTGTTGTAAATTAGGAAATCTAGCATGACTGTTGTCTACATATCAAAGAAAAGAAAATCTTTTCTTCAATATGTAGATGACAGTCATGCTAGATTTCCTAATTTAAAGATAAATGTATATATATATATATATATATATATATATATATATATATATATATATATATATATATATATATATATATATATATATATATATATATATATATATATATATATATATATATATATATATATATATATATATATATATATATATAATAAATTCAGAGAACACATTTCAATAATTTTTTTAAAAAATATTTTTGAAGTTAATTAATTTTTACATTATTATACAACATTAACAATTTTAATTTTCTTTTCTTATGTTATTGTAAAATATTGTTTTAATAAAAAAAGCAATAACTCGATTTTCTAGCTTTTCATTTTATGTTTTTAGAGAGAGTAAAATTTTCAAAATGAGTATTTTCATGGTCACAAAAACTGAAAACACTTTGTACACTTTTTACCACTTCTAAATTTCTACCAAATTGTTATAATTGTATTGGATACAAAACAACAAATGTTCTAGCTGATTGATTCAATTTTGGTTTTATGGCAATTGTTTCTGAAGTCAATAGATGAGACATATATAGTGTATATATATATATATATATATATATATATATATATATATATATATATATATATATATATATATATATATATATATATATACACTATATATAGTGTATATATATATATATATATATATATATATATATATATACATATATATATATATATATATATATATATACATATATATATATATATATATATATATATATATATATATATATATATATATATATATATATATATATATATATATATATATATATATATATATATATATATATACACTATATATGCATGTCTCATCTATTGACTTCAGAAACAATTGTCATTAAACCAAAATTGAATCAGTCAGCTAGAATGTTTAATAGGTTAGCTTAATATTTTAAAATTTATGGCTGACATATGGTTTTGAGATTATTCAAGAAAATTATTTGTTTAATTGTTTCTTTACATTATTGTACTCTCCTGACTATATAACTATATCTTTATAAGTGTTATTACAATTTGGAGGTTTTAGACTTATTTTGAAACCTCTAAGAATAAGACTTACTTTTGGAACCCCCAGAAAAATGTGATATTTTTTGTTAGCAATTAAAAAAAAAAATTTCTAAAAAGTTTTCACTTTCAGAATTTTTAATTGCCTAATTTAGTGATCTAAACATTCAGAAAGTTTAATTTGTTTTTGATGGAAAACATATTTTTTCATAGAATTTTTTTTTATAATCAAATAATAAAAATGAAAGAGAAAAACAATTTATATATGAAAGCTAATAAAAAGAAAAATAGATCTATCTATTACTAAAAATTACAATAACCAAGTCTTTTTAATGCAGAAAAACGTTGATATTATAACAACCAAGTCTTTTTAATGCAGAAAAATGTTGATATTATAACAGCCAAGTCTTTTTAATGCAGAAAAAAATTGATATTATAACAACCAAGTCTTTTTAATGCAGAAAAAAAAATGATATTGTAACAAAAATCAATATATTAAATTGACTCAAATGTTTTAACCATTAAATCATTGAATATGCATTTTCTTCATTGAAATAGATATTTCTGCTTATTTGGTAGGTTTGCATTGTCTGCATACCTTTTGTAGCCTTTAAAAAAATTTTTTTTTTAATTATTAATTGTTTGAGCTTTTTTCACTGTTTCAGTTTCAGTCAAAGCTTCTCCTTTAATTGCAAAGCAAGATTATATAAAAGTTTCAAAAAATTGAATTTGAAAATTAAAATTGAAATTATATAAAAATTTCAAAAGTTAAATTGAAGTCTATGAACTTTGGATATTTTATAAGCAAGATTGTTTTATTGAAACATTTTTTTAAATTTAAAATTATTTGTGTTTAAATTGATAATTTTTTTAATAGTAATAGAGCAGCTGCCGCAAGATCTAAGAGATCGTTTTACAGAAATGAGAGAACTAGATTTGAAAGTGCAGAGTAAAATATTACTTTTTATAAATTCTAATTTTTTAATAAAAATTTTTAAAATGTAACATTGTTATTTTTTTACTTTAATTATAGATACTATAGATACCATGGATACACGTGTTCGTAAGTTTTTTACAGACGCACGTAAAAGCAAGCCTGAAGAGATTGAAAAAGAATACGAAAATATCCATAATTGTTACAAACAAGCCCTTGATGATGCAGATGAAAAAGTTTCTATGGCATCACAAATTTATGATTTGGTAAATTGTTTCATTTTCAGACTCAAAAAATCACCAAATACCACAAATTATAGAGAAAAAACACTATAAAGGAAAATAAAGAGAGTTTAGAAAATAAATATTCAAAATAACAGCTTTCAAAAATCTATTTTAGTAATCCAGGGTTAAAAATGATGAACTTTGAGATCTGACTATTTGTATTATAATATTATTAAATAATTGTATTAAATTGTATTAAATAATTTTAAATATTATTATATCATTGTATTAGATAATATTGTAATATTATTTAGTCAACAATCATATTTAAAACAAAATTACATAATCTAATATATAATTGCCCAGGTCACTAATTCCTTGATTATTTATTTATATTATTTAACACATTACTGGTTAAATAATATAGATGAATAATTTTCACACACTTTAAATAATAATTAATTAGTTTAGATGTCATCATCCATTAAATTAATAAAAAAAATTAAAATTTAATATCACTTCAGACATTTAAAATCAAATATTTCACTTCACAAATTAAATAATTATTTATTTAATTACAAAAAATATAATAGTTTATATATTTGTATGATTTCAAATAAATATAATTAATCATAATTCATAATAATTTTTAAAAAGAATTTCTGTAAAATTGATCTCAAAATAAATAAAATTTACATATGTAAATAGTTGCTAAAAACAGGTACCATGAGCTCCCCTGAATTTGATATTTATTAAGTATGCACAATATGTATATTTCTTTGGCTTTCCCTGCTTTACTTCTGGCGTGAGAAAATTAGTAAGTGAATGGCGCAAAGGAATAACCAATTGAGTATTTATGAAAAAAATTTTACAATTCCAGAAAACTCTTTTAAAAACAATTTTTAAGGAACACTATAATGATTTAAAAGTGAGTAAAAGTAACAGTAGTTATGTAGTAGTAATAAGTAACAGTAATTATGTAGTAGTAATAAGTAACAGTAATTATGTAGTAGTAATAAGTAACAGTAATTATGTAGTAGTAATAAGTAACAATAATTATGTAGTAGTAATAAGTAACAGTAATTATGTAGTAGTAATAAGTAACAGTAATTATGTAGTAGATATAAGTAACAGTAGTTACTTATTACTACTACATAATTACTGTTAATTATTTCTTTCATGTAATCTACATAATTTATGATAAAATCAAATTAGATTTCTTCAAGTAATAGACCAAACAAACAAACAAAAAAATGTTATTTATTGAAATAAATTTGTTGTTTGTCTATTTCCACAAGTCCACTGTGCATATGTATGTCCCTTACTACTTTCCTAAGTAATTAGGGACATACACATCACATAAGTTTCGGAGGAAAAAAATAGGGAAATAGCTTTTGTTTTAATTTATTAATTTTCTTTTTGTAAAAAAAAAATAAGCTAATTTAGATGCCTGCAATCGTTATTGAATAAATATTTTTGAAAAATTGTGAAAAGATTTATAAAAATTATGAGTTTCATAAAAAGCATTTTACAAGGAGTTTCTCCTAATAATTATTTTTTTAATAAGCATTTTAAGGTGTTTTGAAAAATGCCTGCAGTGTTTTATGATATAAAATGTTTTTAAAATATTAAGGTCTTATTTTTATTATTATTTGTAGTGTTTTGTGAAATTAATTTTGGTTTATAATTAATTTTGTCCTGTAGAAAAACAGGTACACTATATTTAAATATTTCAAACATTTTTTATTGTTTTTTTATTAGTTTTCAGTTTTAGTATTTTGCATGTGTTTATTGTCATTTTAGCTTTAATGTTTTTTTTGTTTTGTTTTTTTAATTATTCACCTCCCCAAGGCCCGAGGGGGCCACTACAGTCGAGGAGGCTACTCATTTTTTTTTTTGTTGTTGTAAATCGTGGTACAACCCTCTCTCAACTTTTTAACTCCGGAACACGAACATTGACAAGCAAGGTCGCTGCACGGAGAAATTAAGTTGAGCGCGGTACTTCCAGGGACATGGTGGGAGTCGAACTCCGAACCTCTTGCTTACAAAGCGAGCGCTCTTACCACTACACCACTACAAAATTTGTTTATTTTTTATTTTTTACTGCATTTTACAGTTTATGTTTTATTACATATTTCGAGTATGTTTTCCTTTATCCTCTCATTTTTTTCTTCATCCTCTCATGTTTTCCTTCATCCCCTCATTTTTTTTAAAAAATATTGTTGTTGTACAAGTTTGTGAAAACTTTAGGTGTTGTGGTTTTTCTTTAGTTTTAGATTTTATTGCAATAATGATATAATGGCTACTCAATGCAGTATATAATTGCTAAATTTAAATTACTTAATACAATACATATTGGCTTTTAATGCAATTGAATTTAGAATTAGTATCAATTACTGATACAAATTCTCAATTCAATAATCATTCACAAAACATAAGGATTTTTAAATTAAAAAATAAACACTATGACAATGATGAATATAGGTGATAAATTTATTCTATAATAGTGTAATATTATGATTAAAGGTTTTTTTTGAGCTGAAAGGAAGATATTGTAATTAAAAAAGCAGACAAAGGAGTTTAATTGTGATGGACTCAACATATTACATCAATAAGCTTGTCAATCAAGACCATCTAGCTTTGTCAAAAACAAACTTCATCTCTCATAGACTTGTTTTCAAAAATCTTTTAAAAATGATTAATAAACATAAATACTTAACACAAAATGAAATATAGACTACATTACAAAATTTAAATGAAAATCTAGCAATTTTTATGTAATTCCCAAAATTCACAAATGTAATGAAAAAATCAAAAAAGTACAAGAATCTAACTCCCTACTTATTGAAATGCAACTACCAAACGATCTAAAAGGTTCACCTATTATTGCAGGAATTGACTTACCCACATCATATTTAAGCCAATTTCTGCACTTAATTCTATCTCCTATTGTATGGAAACAAAAAACTTATATAAAAATGATTGGGATTTTTTGAGAAAATTTTAGAGAAAAGATTAAATACTAACATGCAACAATGTCATATGTTAGTATTTTATAACATGTGACATTGTCAACCTTTAGACCGCAATTCCCCATGACTTTGAATTAGAAGCATTAAAATTCTTGGTTTAAAAACATAAAAACCAAATACCTAAACGAATTACTACCAATTTCATTATAGAATTAACATATTTTATTTTAAAAAACAATAATTTCCTCTTCAATAACCAATTATTTCACCAAATTAGAGGCACAGCTATGGGCTCAGATTTTGTACCAGACTATGCATGTCGTTCGATAGGAATTTTAGAAGAAGTTATACTTTTTCTCTATTTTTTAAGTTTGTTATGTTAAGTTCAAACATCTTTGCTTAATATTTTTTTTTCTTTCAGGTTGATAGACACTTGAGAAAGCTTGATCAAGAGCTTGGTAGATTTAAAATGGAACTGGAGGCTGATTGTTCTGGAATTACAGAAATTCTTGAAAAGAGTATATTTAACTCTTTTTATTATTTTTATTTTAACAATTTAATTTGTTTATTTAATTAGATTAACAATCTATTTTTTAATAGTTTGCATGTTTTTATTTTTTATCTTTATTTCTTTGTAACTAAGTAGCTTTTTTTCTTTTCTTTGTAACTAAGGAGCTTTTTTTCTTTTCTTTGTAACTATGGAGCTTGTTTTCTTTTCTTTGTAACTAAGTAGCTTAACTTTTTTTTTTTCTTTTTAATAGTTTATAAAATTATTTTTTTCTAAGTTTTAGAATGGGTTGTAAAATACTTTTTATAAATTTAAAAAATCAAATCAACTGAAAATTCAAAATCCTTGAATCTGATCATGATAATTAAGTAGTGTGACCAGTCGTGGTCACACTACTTAATTAGTAAAGTAGTGTTATAAGACCAGTAGTGGTCAGGAAGGTGTGTGATGGCATGAAAATAATTTTAATGAAAGTGAACCTGTCAGAAATATAAGAAGGAAAAAAAGAGTGCCAATTTCATCTACATTAATTAAACAAATAAAAATAAGAATGGACAGAGGGGAAAGTATAGCTTAAATTGTTAATGCTACTGATTTGGGAGTATCCACCGTTAGAAATGGCAGGCTCAATATCAACTAAGAATAATCTTAGCGATTGTTCTACTACAGAAAAGTGGCCCCAAGCAAAGCTCCAATTCTTGTGCTATGATGTTGTTATCTGAATGTATTCTAGACGACAATTCACTTATGCAGGGTGGAATGGTCAGAAAGCTTAAAGAAAATGGAATAACCATATCCCAACCATCTATATCTTGTTACCTTAAGTAATTGAAATTACAAGAAAAAGTTTAAGAAAGGTCTCTGCTGTTCACCAAGAATAATTAGTGAGAGAAAAAGTTTTTCTGTTCAATATAGAAATATTGACTATTCTCAAATGTTATTTTTGGGTGAAACTGGGCTCAATTTATATTCTAGACCAAATTTTGGATATTCACCTAAAAACATTTACAATTATTCCTGCAAAAAAAAGTTGCAACATCAGTCTACTTGCATTAATATCAGTCAGAGCCATCTTAAAACATTCAGTTATTGAAGGACCTTTCAACACTGAAATTTTCTTAGAATTTCTTAAGCAATGCTATGAAGCAAGATTGTTTGAAAATAAAGTTCTTATCATGGACAACATAAGATTCCATAAATCAGGACTGAAAATTCAATTTTTTCATGGATAAGAGTATTAGATACGAATATCTGCCCCCATATTTTCCCTAGTTACATCCTATAAAACATGTTTAAAGAACAGATATTACAAATTACATCCATATCCAGAAACTAAAGAAGATATTATTCAACATATTAATACGTTAATAGCAGATATGAATGAGAATGTTGATTTTATGGAGTTTTATCAACATATGAAGCATTATCTTGATCTTGCTTTTATAGGACAGGAATTTAGATAAAACTTAACATTTAACTTTTTATATTTATTTTACTGGTTGTTTTTATTTTAATTAAGAAAGGTATTTTATGAATTATATATAATTGTAAACAACCCGCTATATAATTTTTAATAAACTGCTATATAATTACTAATAAATTGATATATAATTGTTAACAAACGGATATATTATTATTATTAATAAATCGCTATATAATTAATTATTAATAACCCTGTAATATTTTGTTTTGATGATTTGATCACAGGTTTTAACATTTCAAAAATGTGTTGAATAAAAAAGATTTTGAATTGTTTCTTTTTCTAATTTAATTCTAACATTATACATTAGAATTAAATATCAACACAATTATATGATATTGGTCTTTTTTCTTTATACTTTAGTTTTTCTATATATATTTTTGTTTCTATATTAAATTTTTTTTTTTATATTTAGGATCAACAACTAACAATGAAGACAATTCTCTTGACTTACTGTATAACATTGATTCTAAAAGCAACCAAAGTGAGTTTGTTTTTTTATGTTAAGAAAAATATGTCAACATTCAAAATTAAGAAATATAAAAAAAAGATAACTTTAAATGTGAAAATGTATATCAATAAAAAGTATTAAATTTGGCTTCAGACAATAGGTTTTAACAATTTTAAGTTTAACAATCTGTCTTCTTAAATAATATTAACAGCAGCAACAACAACAAGAAAGTTATGCTGGTTGGGACAAGATTATCTGATTATTTAAATGTAGAAATAGTGAATAAATTTTTTATGATTTTAAAGATTTTTAAAATATATATTAAGTAATTTATATTATTTTATGTTCCACAAGTATATTTGTATTAAGGAAGAAAATTTGGTGACATTGAACGACTTTCAACAGCTGCAATAGTAAATGGTTTTTCAAATGAGAAGTCAACAATTTACAATTCTTTGTCTACAACCAAATCTTCTTTTCCACCAACAACATTTTCTACTCCAATATCAACCACTTCTTTGGTGACTTCCAAGTTAAATGGAATTGGTAAGTTTTAATAATATACTAATAATTTAGTTCATAAAATACATTATTTAAAAATTACAATACACCATTTTACATTTTTTCTTAGTAATATTTGTTTCCTTATAATTTTTATTATAGGTTCCAATACTTTACTTCAAAGCAATAAAATGACAGATTCTCTAAAAGAGCAAGGTAGAGGTGCACAAGCTAGTTTAAAAGCAATGACAGCTGCACAGAAAAAAGCTGAACAACTTGGTTTGTTATTTGTTTGTTTTGTTTTTTTGGAATTTTTTTTTTTTTTAAATCATTATAGAATAAAGCAGGTTAAAGTAAAATGATGCAATAGTTAATAATAGGGGAAAAACTAGATAAAAAAGTGGATGCAATAGTTATGGCTATTGTTACCTATTAGCTCATACTTATTTGCATTTAAAAAAAAAATCTTGTTATTTGCTAACCATCTCGTTTGTCACACCTTCTGCAGCCATTAGGTCTTGGTGTTTGTTGCCATGTCAGAAAAGTTTGGCACAAATTACTTTAACAGATTTATACAGAGACAAAGTTCAGAAATTTCTCAAAAAAGTACACTGCAGGCAAAATTTTTAAGCTCTGGTAATGTTTTTACATGCACACAAATATTTGACAATATAATTTATTAGTTTAAAATTGATATAATTTATCAGTTAAAATTGCATATTGCTAATGCAGTTAAAAACTAAACTTATGTCTTCATCGTCTCAACTACTCAAATCTAATAAAAGTCAAAGCGAATACTACCAGCACCAGTAATTATACTGTTTCAGTCAAATCTATGCCAATATTACCAGCACCAGTGTTTACACTGTTTCAGTCATGGCCTTCTGAATCTACACCAACATCAGCATTTGTTAATACATAAACTTCACAAAACCTTCGATAACATCAACAACAGCGAACAAAGTCCATGTTAAAATGTACTGTAAAGTTTTAAACAAAGTTGTAACAAATAAAATAGTATAGAAATATATAGTAAAGTATAGAAATATAAATATAAGAGCCATTCTTATAAACTAGCGTCTTTTGACATGTTTTGATGATGTATGTTTTTCCTTGTTATTTTGTTATGGTCTCAAAATTACATTTAATTTGGACCGTAGAGAAAACTTTACTTTTTGGAAATTTCAATTTAGATATGGTGAATTCTAAATATATTGAATTAGTATAGAAATTCAATATTGTTAAAGTTTGTACAGTGTACAAATGTTGTTGCATATTTTACAATTAAACAGTGTAAGGTGAGTTTACTGAATTCTAACTTACTAAATAACTTTTATTGTAATTCAATATTGACTTTTGGTTGTACCATATAGCCCCAAAGTCAACTCCAATGTTAACTCGCTTGCAGACAAACTTCAACATTAAAGTAACTCCAGCTATTTAATAAGAAGTTGGAAATTGAAAAACAATTATAATCAGACTAATTTCTTGCAGCAGCTGCGCAACAAATGTTTTGCATCCAACATGTTAATGTACACATACACACACACACATAAAAAGTGTAGATCTACTATGTTTGATAGGGGGGTGTCTCAATAAACCTAGGGTACTTGAGAGATTGAAAGATTCTGACAGCTCAAAAATAGCAAAGTAAGCTAAAAAACAATAGAAAAAATTAATGCAAACAAATCAAGCAAAATCAACAACAGCAGCAGAAAATCATGTCAATGCACAGCTATCTGAAAATTCTAATTCTTGTCCAAAATTTAAAAAAAAATCTGTAATTTTGTTAGTATTATTATTTTTAAGAACAACATTATCCAGGCTATTTAAAAATATATAGTTTTCATATTTTTTCTTGAAAGAAAAGTCAACCGTATCCAAGAGCAATTAAAAATCAATGAATAATTTCTTGCAAAAATACAAAATTTTTTCATTTGTGTATTAATTTTAAACTATATGCACATATGTATAGATTATTTTTTTTTTTAATTTTATAGTATAGAGTTTAAATTGAAATAATAATAATTTTTTATTATTGTATATTTGCATAAGTTACTTATGTTTGAAATTAGCATAAAGTAAAAGTTTTTTCTTCAATTTTAACTTCTTCCTTAAACTAAAGTCCATGGACTTAAGTTTGCATGGACTTAATCGATATGATTTTATTAAATCCTAACATACATTTATTTTTTTAAAAATAATCAGCTGCAGATATAATTATTCAAAACAACTTTAAATCGTAATTGATACCTAAATTGTTAAAAAAAGTTCAAATATTCATTTTTATTTTATTTTTATAAAATATTCCATATATTTAACTAGATGAAAATACTTAAAAAAAATACATATTTTAATAAATTTAAAATCCATGTAAAATGCAAAGTCCGCTATTAAAACATTAAATTTATAGTATATTATTAACATCTATTATTAATTAATAATTCTTAAAAAAATAAGCTACAGATAATTAAAATAAAGGAATTTATATTCATTGCTAACTATACCTTATTGACACTATATTTGTGTTGTTTTTATACCATATTTTTAATCATATCTTTGTTATTCCGTATTGTATGTATACTTTTTATATTATTGCCCTCCCTTGCTGCAGCCCATATATATACAAGGCCATCTCTAAGGTTGGTGGGGCCTGGGGCAAATATAGTTGCAGCACCCTTTAGTATTAGTTGCATATATAAACTTTTTGTGCTGCCACCAATACTTTAATACTTACACCACCTACCAATCTACTTTAAAGATAAATATGTATATACATATGCAATATAGACTTCACCAAATGATTAAGCCCCATCTGATATAATTACGTTCAAGCTGTGACAAACAAAGGGTGTAAATGAGGCTTGTGGGTATTCTGCTGAAATTCGAGCTTGAATACCTTTTCAAATTGCAGCTGTATTAGACCAGTTGTCATGGCCTCGACCTCTACAGTTGTTTAGGTCTAGCCTACAATACTTTATTTCTTCAATTAGGTTAGAATAAACTCTAACAGTCGGCTCTTCACGCACTGCATATCCAATAAAGCTATCTTGGACAATGATTATTGCTTCATTTTCTTTATGGACAGACGGTTAGAGAAGTTTGGTCTTTTTGACCAAGGTCTGGAGTGCAATCCATAACAAGTAAAAAATACTTTTGACACCTTACCTCGTTCACAATAGCTTCTTTTACATGTGAAGCTAAGAGGCTAATGACCTTGTTTTAATATTAACAATTAGCATTTATGAACGTCTTTCTCCATCTTCAATTTCCATCAAAATTGGATCAAAATTGATCATGTAATTGGGTAAGACTAAAGAAGTTCCTATTATTTTTGGTGAATAGCTTTGATGAGCTTCCACAGAATGCAATATTATGTCCGCCTAGTACAAAATCATTGACGCTATTTTTTTAAGAATGCTTTTCCACCGTTCTGTTTTATTGTTAGTTTTTTGGATAAGACCTTGATCAACAGCTTGTTCATTTTTTATCTTGATTATTATTTCAATCCACTTGTTATAACACCTGAAATGAGATGGAGATGTCTCCTTTATACTTACTTTGTGAACTTTTTCCAGTTGTTGAAACCTTTTTTCCCAAAATATGAATTTGGAGTTAGGTCAAACATATGAAAAGGAGAGTATATAAGCCATCTCTTCTTACTTGTTCATCATTTCTTGCTACCTTGTATCGAAATTTATTTGAGAAATGGTGTTTTTTGGTTTTAGTATAATTTATATCTCTTCAGGAAAAGTATTAGATTAATTTTGATGATGGAATCTCTCTCTTACATCCAACCGTTTCGGCCAAGTGGATGGATCATTAAATAAAAGCCTGCAAGTGTCACTTCTATGCAAAAAAATCTTTTGTAATTGTAAAACTATTACCTGTTTCAACAATTATAGGCTTTAA